>VWZT01013951.1:312-120195 GCA_013397055.1 Pachycephala philippinensis | reverse complement strand
AATACACAAATGCTCCAGTATCTGGATTTTTTTTTTTTTTTTTTTTAATATTCCTGTAAAGAGGCATTGTTCAGCTACATATTTTTCTGCTGAGGAGAAAGAGCAAATTTCTCTCCAGGAACAGAAAATCTGGAGCTGTGAGGTGCTGATGTTGGAGCCCTACTGTGTAGGTATAATCACTGCAAATAAAGCTGCCAATGTGCTCTCGGTGTTGCATGGAGCAATGTTACTTTTCTGAGGTTCAAGACATTTCTTTTAGGTGCCACCAGAGCCAACATCCACGTGTAGTGTGGAAGCAAAGACCCTGCAGAAATTAATCAAATCTGTGGTGCTCAAGCAGCCCAAGGGCCTTTGAGCCCTGCTGCCTGCAGCCAATGGCCAGGGCGGGCTGTGACCAAAGGGCTCTCTCTGGGTATGAGCCCTGCTTTGAGGATCTACTTCCACTCCTTCCTTCCCAGAGCTGCTCCCTGGTGCTAAGGTCACAGCACACCAGATTAGCAGAGAAAGACTTCCACATTTGTTTCATTTTCATTTTAAGAATTCTAGTTTTTGTTTCAATTTTTAAAATCCTGCTGGAGCTCCAGAAGGGTTTGGACACCACTCTAAGGGATGCCCAGGGTGGGATTGTTGGGGTGCCTGTGCAGGGCCAAGAGCTGGACTGGCTGATCCTTGTGGGTCCCTTCCAACTCAGGATAATCTATAAAAATAACACTACTTTCTGTGAATAACTGGTTACATCCTTGGTTATGCATATTAATATAGTCACCATTAAAGCTGCAAAGTTAAAAACTAAGGATATCTTCTGAGAGGGACCAAGTTGATTTTTATTTATGCCTCAACATATGTTATACGTGAGGTGAAGAATTTCTCTAGGGGTTGTACACATGCTGGGAGCCCTGTCCTGGAGAGACTTCACCTGACAGTCAGGGGAGAGAAAGCTTCTATGACTGAGCTGCTAGGGCATACCCAAGATCTTCACTGAACAAAAGCTGTTCTAGGCATTGTAGCACATGGGAGAATAAATGCAGCTGGTCCATATATTTCTTGGTTGGGTCCAGCTGTGGGAAGAAAGCTGACAGTGTGAAGGGTTACAGTGGGATCAGCTGTGCTGGAACACTCTATGGCAGGGTTGAAATTACTGGAATAATAAGCAGGAAGTGAGAGGGAAGTGTTACATCAGATAATGGATACTGGGAATATTTATGGGTCTCCGAAACCAATACCTTTCAGGAGCCCAACTCTTGTCAGAGCAAATGATGTGGGCTGTAACCTCCACATGCAAGTAATCAGTGGGTAAAATAAAATGTTTGTTAGCTGTCTAGAGGCTGTGCTTTGTGGAGCCTCACAGGTGATGAGCACCCAGCCGTTTCCTGCAAGGACAGAGAAGTATGGAGTACGAGTATGGATCGTGGCTAGCTCTGTAATCCACTGACACCTGACTTACCCTGAGCTCCCATGTACCGCAGAAAAGCCAGGCATATGGCCTCATTTGGTAACTTTCTCTGAGCTAATGTTTCAGAACATTGGCTATTCCGTTCTTGTGCTAAGAAAAGGTCCAGGAACCCTGGGCTCTGTGTTATTTTCAAACCCAGTGGGTGGCTGGGCACCTACCCAGTGTAACTGCACCAGCTGGGAACAGGAATGTCAGCAACTCCCACTTTACCTTTCTCTTTTGCATTCCTGGCTGCACTCACAGGAGGTTTTGTCAGAAAGCTCACCTTGCCAGGAAGATGAAAAACAGAGAGCAGGAAGTAGGAGAGGCGTTTTATGGCATGGCCTTCAGCTCTTTATTTTTGAAAGGATTCTTCCTGCAATTTATGTCAGTTTGAGTTAGAAGTATGTGTTAGTTCTGCCCTTGAGATGTGGTGCAAGTACTGATGATAGCAAATATTCATCTCTGGCAAACATTTCACTGAAATGAGGGCCTGACAATTTATTAAAGCTAATTTCCAAAGTCACATCCAAATCTCTCCCCATTCATTCCGCAAAACCTGCAGTAGTTTAAGATAAGTACCAATACACAAACCCTTTTAGCATTATTGCTCTGTTCACTGGGGGACACCGTAATGAAACAAATGGATTTTTAAAGATGTGCATTACAAAGAACACAGAAGTATTGGTGGGGTAGCCTGAACTGGAGGACAGGTTATTAAATTAATAATACCAACTAATTTCATCAGCCGCTGTCTCTAGAATACCTTCCTAATGTGATACAGGATTTAGCAGTGGGGCTCAGGGCAACATTCCCTCTTCATCTCACATTTAGTGTGTTCAGCAGATGTTGCTGGAGGCACTGAGCTTGTTTCTCTGAGAGCTGGGATCCCTGTAGCTGACCTAAGGAGCAACTCAGAGCTCAGGACAGGAAAACCTCTCAAGTCTGAACCTGAATCCTCGCTCAGGTCTCCCAATCCAAACCAAATTCCCTGCTGCCACTGCTAAACTGTGATTGACCCCCAGACCCAGCAGCTTAAAGCCATCCTCTCAGGTATGTATATATTATGATCCAGTACATTTCCCTCTGCATTATGGTGCAGGAATGACTGTCAAACATTAGGGAAACTACATGCTTGGAAGGTTTTTTCAGTGGAAATCATGTGCTGGAAAGAAATTTGTTTTATTGCTGCCAGTAGTTAAAAATCTGTCATCAGTTTGAAAAGGACAGAAATATGCTTCTGAGAGAATTTAGTTGTCCAGATGATGCCAAAAGAACCATTTTAGACCTTTTTGATAAAGACACTCACAGAAACCCATGCAGATGACAGTAACAGTGATGATAAGCTGGCATGAGAGTTGTTTTTCTTATATGGTGACATATTACATTTTTCTATAAATGGGGATACAATTTGACATGATCCATTTGGCCATCTTCATTAACAGCCTGGTATGGCAACAGAAAAATGAAACCCTGCAAATGTGTAATGAAAGATAAAACAGTAGGTAACTTCTGATAAGCATATTATGGCTCATCCATCTTGGGCAAACCTGAGTTTATGAACTTTTCTTCAGCAGCAGGGGCATAAGTGCTCTGACTAATAATAACAGAAGTTGAGTCCAATTGCTCCCTTCGCAGAAGAGATATAATTCAAAATTATCTGAACCAATGAACCTGCTTCACATTGCATTCATTTTCAAAACTACTTTCTGAAAAGCCACATCCTGAACCTGAACATTATCATCTTCAGCCACTAATCTCCATTTCAAAAGCCCCGAGCTGAACAGCACAGGACCATCAGTGTAATTATTGTACATATATTTCTATTGACACTCTCCAGCTTTTTTCAGCGAGTGGATTTGAGCTAAGTGTGCATTGTCAAGGTTGTTACCTCTTTGGCTACTGAGAGGTGTGTAATGGTTCTCCTCAGAGGAGAACAAAAGAACAATCTCCTTGGTCTCTTGTCCTTCTAAAGGGATACACATACCCACAGAGCATTTTTTTAAACTGGGTTTTCTTGCTGGAGCTATAATTAACATGTCACTGAACTGTCCTTGGTGTGTCCCTTGAACTCACAATGCATCACATGAGATAAACTCAGAGTGTCACCTGAATGATTGGGAGGCTGTATTGTGTGACATTTTAAATTGAGAAGGCTGGATACGTGTGGCTGCTTTTTTTTTTTTTTTTCCTTTGGAAGAAGAAACAAAAATCAATTTACAAGCAGCAAATATTTTCCTTCATAGTGAGGACACCTCTGGCCTTAATTTGGGCAGCTGGCCAGACAGCAGCTACTAGCTGAGATTTATAGCTGCACTTTAATTTCCTTGAGTAGCATGCACACAGATTATCCTGTATGAGCACAGATTCTGTTCCTGTGGGGAGCTGTGGTGCAGTTAATTGGGCATGGCATTTGGAGGCAGGAGAGCTGGTCTTCGTTCTGATTCTGGGACTGACTGTCACTTTGGGAAAGGCACTTTGTGTCTGAGTGTCTGAACTAGAGGCAGTAATATCAGCGTGCTTTACCAATAAATGAGCAATTAAAAAGTATTAACATCAAATAACTGTGGCCAGCGATTCCAATGTAGATGTATCATTCCCTGAATATAGCTAATTATTATCCCAGTGTCAGCCTTTGCCTCTTCCCCTCTTTACTTTCATTGGCTTTGTCATTTTCTAGCTGTACTTGGAGGTTCTGACTCAGCTCCTGTTAAACTCAATTTTTAAGTAGATCTGTACAGTAAACCTTGTAACACTTTAAAGACATTCTGGGCTTGGACAGCTGGGCCAGATGCATTTTCTGCCAGGGCTGATCACAGTCCAGGACTGGGGGCACCCTTGGTGCAGCACACACAGTGCAATGGAAAACTATGCTCCCTCAAACAATGAAACACTTGTGGGACAAAAAAGGCTCTGGGGGGTTTATTGTCTGCTTAACTGCAGAGATTAATGTGATCAAATACTGCTGGTCTTTTATGGCTCGATGCAGAATTAAAAAAAAAGATAGCATCATTGGAATGGAAATAAATATTCAGTGGGAATTTTTCGTAGAAGAAAGAATGTAATTAGTTAACAATTTTGGTGCCAGAATAAAGGACAAAGTGTAAACTGAAGATAGGAGAGAAATTCCATCCCCCCTGTGGCTTATGTCTTTAAGAAGATTTTGTTTGTGTAAGTCTTATTTCATTTTCCTCTGTGTCTTATGAACAAGATTCTATTATAGGTCAAAGCCAGTGAATATTGCTTACAGCTTGAGAAACAAGAAAATCAAAGACATAATCATTTATTTGAGCCTGTTAGTGGCATTTCTCATTTGGCTATTGGTTCTTCGTGCATTCACCACTGTTGGGAGCTCAGTCTTAGCTTTGGGGAGCTAACTCATTTGCTTCCTCAGGATTTCTTTGTGCCTCTTTATTGCACTGGATTTCTTTAGAGCAAAAAAACCACTCTTGGCCACACTCTGTGCACTGTCTCTTAAAGAAACTGCAACTTGACCAGGCACTGAGTGTGTTTGCTTTACCTTTGCAGCCTGTAAATCCAGAGCATCTTGAAATGCCATCTTTGCAAAGCTATCCCAACTCTGGATTGACCTAACTGATAAACATTTCCCCACTTGTTGTGTACCAGTTACCTCCTGGAGGAACCCAATAACAGGCAGTTTGGCAAGATGGTTCTCAGCATCTCTGCTGGTGTTTGCCTGGGGACAACCAAAACTGGCTGCTGTGGTTCTCCTGATTTGATGTTGCTCCAAAACCTGTGCTTTACTGAGGAGGGCTGGTTAAACATTTTCCTCAAAACAACTTCCAACATGTTTGATTTTCTTACACCAATTTATGTCTGAAAGCTGCCCACCTTCGTTTACTTTCCATGGGTAAAACAAGACTAAATAGTCATCAAGATTTGCTTTTCAAAATATTTTTCCATTCAGTTGATATTTATCATCTTAAAATTTCTTTGAAAGGGATAAACCAAAATAATTTCCATTGAAATTCAATATTAATGACACTATTAAGCATAATAGATCTGATTAGATGACAGTGGTTTACATGAGAGGAGGACTGGGCTATCACTTATCTTTTTACCAGGATAAATACTGTGCTTTAAGAGCTCTGATGAATGTGTGACATAAGCAATAATATTGCAATAATAATAGGGAAATTTCAAGGAAGAAAGAAAAATGATTTAATGAGAATCTCAGGGGAAAACCTCAGCAATGCTCATAACAACTCTCAGTAGAAACTCCTGTGCATATTCAGTTTGTTGTTGCCATAATTCCAAAGTTTTAAGTTATATGATGAAATCTGATAAAGTCCCATTAGTCAGTGAGGATTTCAGACATGGCTTTTTGGGGAGAATGAGGGAACAGGACTGGTGTGCCACTGATGCCACATTAGTTGCATTTTTCTGCCCCTACTCTGAGCAATGAAGGCACAAAGTGATCCAATGCCAGAAATAATGCAGCTGTGGCAGAGGCCAGTTTCTTGGTCACAAAATGTTCTTTGCAGAGATTCAGTCTTGCATGATTCAAACCTCCCCTGACCTGTGCACTGCAAAATTACATAAATATGTAATACTTTTTGTTGATTTAAGGTCTATGTTGCCAGGAACTGCAATCCAGTATTTTCACTGTAATTGTTATATTTTTCTAAACTTCCACGCGTCGCTGAAAATTAAGCGAAACTGGAATAAATGGCTTTGTCAACTGCACAATCCTTAAGTAAGTTTAATGCTCACCACTGCCATTGGTATTCAATATCACTAGATATTTTACCTTGCATAATCACTGATGGACATTGATTTTGTCTTTGCTCTTCACAGCACAGCAAAATTAATGTGAAAGTCAGAGTTAAATGAGTCCCAGTGCTGTCCTCCACTCTGCTGAGAGTACGTTTCAGATACTGAGGAACTGGCAACCAGCTCCAACCTACAGTGTCTTGTATTGCAACAATTAATGGATATGAATAGTCCTCACAGGGGGGATTCGGGTTACCTTTGAATCAACTTTAGAGGTTACACTCCTGAAGCAGACAACGAGGTTAATGTATGGTACTTTATGAACTGAATAATTCTCTTCTTTAAATTAAATTTAAAACTTTAGTTCTTTTCCTCTCTGAAAATTATGCCGAGTCACTTGTAAAGCGTGAGCAACGAGAAGTTAAATTATTATAAAGTTTAGGGTCAGAAAAATATTATGTACTTAATAATCTGTTTTTCTACTCTTAACGAAGGGGTTGGCAAAGCAATACTTGCTCCTCTATTTCTTCTTCTCAGTCTAGAGTAGTTTTTCGGGCTTCATTTAGGTCATAATCACATCATACAGCACAAAATCCATGGTGGCTGTGAGGCCGGAGTTAGGGATGTGGACATGGCAGCCAAATGCATCAGGAAAAACAAGACTTAACTGAGGGCAACACCTGGGCAACAGCTTCAGAGTCATGGCACACAAGAGAATATGGGACAAACTTCTGCTTTGCTTCTCTGCTCTGGGGGTGGATGGATTGGCATTGTATCAGCTGCAGGGGCTGCCTGAGCACAAACCAAACCAGAGAGCAGCAGTCCTTGGAGGAGTCTTCACAGCTGCTTTGTGGGGAGCACCTGTGTTGGGAGGAAAGGGTTAAGAGTGGAGGAATGGGTTAGAAGTAGAGGAATGGTGACAACCCATCATGAGCAGCAGCCAGTGATGCTCTGCACTGAGTTTAAGGTGCCTCTGTCTCCACTGCCCAGGGGTTGCTTTGGGGATCCCCCAGCTCATGAGGTAATAGAAATCAATTTACTCTTTGCTTTCCAGCCGTGAGTTTGTTGTTGCTCCAGTTCCCTGCCTGTGTCAGCTCACACAACAGTTATCAGATGCTAATTAATATTGAGGGATTGCACAGAGGGGTGCAAGTGTGCACAGCAGCCATTCTGCCCCAAGTCTGCACAGATGCTCTAGGGAATGGTGAAAAGGGTGGGCAGGGTCCTTAGGACTGATTCTCAATATTGCCAGCTAAGACAGGTCAAAAATCATAAATCAGCTCTCCAAAGACTGTGAGATTTAGAAAGAAAGGCAGAATGGTTTTAGATTTTGAGGCTCCTCTCTGCTTTGTCAGAACATAAAAATATGTGGTAGTTTCAACCCAAACAATTGATTCTTAGGGTACACAAACGAGGATACAAAAATGCATCTCAGAGAGAGCCAAGCTTTCTGACTTCACAGTCCAGAGCAGAACCTGCAGTGGGAAGAAAAGTTACTTCAACCAGTGTGCTGATTTGGGCTGAGGGTCTCCTGCCAGGGGCTGTGTTTTGGATCTGTGCTGAACACAGGATTGATAACATGGAGATGTTTCTGTTCTTGCTGAGCAGGGCTCACACAGAGCCAAGGCCTTTCCTGCTTTTTGTAGGGCCATGCTGGGAAGGAAGTTGGGGATGCACAGGAGGCTTGGAAGGGACACAGCCAGGACAGGTGACCCCAGCTGACCCAAGGGATGCTCCAGACCATATCACATCATGCACAGGATGCATGCAGCGAGGGGAGGAAGGAGGAAGAGGAGATGTTTGGAGTGAATGTGTTTGTCATCCCAGGTAACCATTCCACGGGGTGTGGCCCTGCTCTCCTGGAGATAACCGAACACTGCCCATGGGAAGCAGGGAATTCATTCCATGGCTTTTGCTTTCCCTATTAAACTGATTTTATCTCAACCCAGGGGTTTTCCAGCTTTTACCCTCCTGATTCCCTCCCCGATCTCACTGAGGGGCTGGGGGCTGGCTGGAGTTAACCACAACAACCTTGGAAGAAAACCAAAGACATTAAACAAATAAAAGCAGGGAAGAAAGGTCACAGGGTTTGGTACTGCAGCTCTTGCAGCAGGTTGTCTCTGATTCTGCTTTTTCTGGCTTCGTGGTGCTCAGGTATTTTCTTTGCTACTATCAAAGGACCAGTCCTTATACAAAAGCAGTGGCTCAGGATGGAGCAGGGACTCTTGCAAGGACTTTTATCCAGCACAGGAGGCAGCCTCAGTTCTGAGAGGGAAACCTCTTTTGCAGGAAAAATTCAATTATGTGAAAGAGAGAAAGGAGGAAGGGAGAGAGAAAGAGAGAGAGGTGGGGGGAAAGAAGGAAAGAAAGAAAAAAATGAAAGAAATATAAAAAAGAGAAAGAAGTAAAGAAATAAAGTAAGAAAGCAAGAAAAAAGAAAGACACACCACTCCATGAAATATCCTGCCTGCAGGAAGCACAGTGAGCACTGGAAAGAGTACCTGGGATAGAACTTCTGCTTTCAAACTTCAGTTGTTGTTCCTGACAAGTCCTACTTTGGCAGAAACTAATATGAGGTGACAGAATATTTCAGTCACTGATTTCTGCCTGCTGCCTGCACAGGGGAGGGAGAACTCAGCATAGCACCGTACCCAGCTTCCAAAGTTCCACTGAATCTCTCTCTCTTTGTTTTTTTATTTTTTAGTTTTCAAACTTCTCTACAAGTAAATGATTGGAAAGTTAGTGATATGTGCAAAGAACATTTTTTCAATTAGCAATGCCCATTAGCTGTATGAGCATGAAGGGCTGATATTTTTCCCCCTGAATTAGCAGGTACACATGTGGAATTTGGGCTATAAATCATTACTTAATAATTCACTAGAGAATAAATAGGACATAAAAGATAATTAGAGATTTGTACCACTTGCCTTCACCTTAATTATGAATGAAAGATATTTGGCATTGTCTGCAGGACTGTTAAATTTTGTTATATTGAGATGGGTCTGGAAAAGGAAGATACAGGAAAGTCATTTTATGAAAGAATATAGCTTCTGGCAGAGTGGGTCTTGTACATCATTGCAGGAGAGGTATCCAACAGTTATGATCTTAAAATTTAAATGCAATGTGCTGGACCAAGACTGGTGAACAGGTTTGTTTTGCTATTTCAGTAATGACCTGTTGCCTGGCTCACAGAAACACATATGCCAGCCAATTTCACTGGAACAAAATTAATATTATATCTCCGTGCTGTAATAATAGTTAACTTTGGCAGAGCAGAAACTGTTGGATATTCTTTCCTGTTCTAAGATTTGCTGGAGATAACTGGAGATAGAGGGTACACCAAACACTTCAATTCACAATGGGTTTGAATGCTCTGCTGTAACACAAGCCAGCACAGTATGAAACACAGTTTTTTGCTGTGCCTAGGTTTTGTTAACTCTAAAACAAAGGACAGAATTTCAGTGCTGCTCTGTCCCTTTTGCTGCTGTTGAGCACCCAGGTAAGAATTCCCTGTGCAGAGCTGAGGCATGAGAGTTACCTGTGCACTGCACTCCTTCTGTCGCTGGTCACATCCTGTCCCAGCTCAGGAGACACAGGACACACATCAACGAGCCCAGCAAGCTCCTTGTTCCTCACCCTGCACCGATGATGGAATGCCTCACTGCCTGAAGGAGCCACAGCAACCTCCACACTGCCTTCTCCTGTAAAACCCAAACCAGCCCTACCCACTCCCAGGATCAGGGGCTACAAAGGAATGCAGGAGCCATGAGCTGCCTGGGGTGGAGCAACATCTCCCAGTGTGCTGGTCTAGTTTATACAAATTCATGTGAATGGGAACTTTCAGTCCAGAACTCATCACTGTTTGTTATCCAAGACGGACAGAAAAGAAGACTTTGTTGCATCTGCAGTCATCACTTCCTGTAAATAGTAGCTGTGAGGTGCAGAAAAACCCCACCTCTTTCTGCCCTGGGTCTCTGTTCAGTAGCACAGTGCCTGCTTTCCTTCAGTTTGGGAGACTCAGAGTCTGTCCCCCAGCTCTGCACATTTGTGGCCACGCTCATCCAGTCACAGAGTTCATGACAAAAACCCCCCAAACTCCTAAAAAGTGCCAATCTTTTCAGGTGCTGCTTACTTCAGTGAAAGGACAGAACTTTGAACAGATCAGTGAATGGGGAGACAGTGGCAGATGGGAAGATCTGGAATGTTGCACTGTCTTTCACTCTTGCCTCATCAGAAATAGCCCACTGAACTCCGATTTAGCTGCAGTTTTCCTCAGAACTTTGGATTAGACCCAAACAGACTGAATTAGAGTGTATCAGCCTGGAACAAAGACAAGCCAGGCCATCATCTGAGTGGATTAAGAAGAGCCTTTCTGCTGGCTGGAGATGAAGAATTTTCTCCTGATGATTTTGACAGCACAGAGGCAGGGTGATGCCCAGCATGAACCAGTGCCAATTGCTGCTTTACCTGCAGCACCCCGAATGGGTGAATTTAAAACACGTCGTGTCTGTCAGCCTCTGATTCATTTAGATTTTCCTGATGTTTTTCAGTTTACTTATTTATGACTCAGACTGATGTCTAGAGTTCGTTGAAGTGGCACAGTCAGAGCTGAATAAGAAAGAAACCCAAAAAACATGAGTGGCCTGTCAAAGACATGTTGGCAGCTGCTCTCAGAGTATCCCTTGATGATTCCCCGGAAATGTCAAGGAAGAGTAGTGGCAGGATTGAGTCATGGCAGTTCTGCTTGTCAGGGCAGATAGTGTGCTTTGGAGTGATGGAAATGATAGACAGTGTCCTGATCACGCTGCTGAGATCTTAATAATGGCAGTGAACAATCCCTAGCTTTTGCCATTAATTGAATAATTAAATTCCTGTATTGCTGACTACATCTACCACCCAAAACACAAGTAAATATTTAATTCCTGTGGGATAATGTGATAAGCCCTACTTTCATTATGAGATCTGGAAATACTTAAAAAATTCAGAGACAATTCTCTGCTAAGGCAGACAAAAATCAGACTGACAAATAACAGACTCTAAAGCTCCAGCTCAGTTTTCATTGCAGCTACAGACATAATACTAATGTATTTCAGAATCTGTGAGCTTGCAGGTATATATTATAACAGTTGGGAAGCAGGAATTGCAGAATGCCACAAGAAGCTCATCTCCCAACGGGCTCCCAGTACCTATTGAGAATAATAGGTCTCAATTTATGCAAGGTGCTTAAGCATTCCCACTAATTGTAGGCATGCAAGTAGTCCCACTGCTTTCAGCTGGTGATTACCATTAAGCACATGCTTAAGTATCTTGCAAAATTAAGGTTTCAAGAGAGTTCTGTTGAGTTAGAAAAGCTCAGTTATGATCTCAGACTTTAATGTTCTTTCCCAAATCCAACTAGATCTATAATAATTTTGAAGTTTTTTTTTTCCCTCATTGCCAGTGAAATATAAAAATGATAAAAATATATCTTTTTGAAAGAGATCTAGGTATACAAAGGCTTTTTTAGATGTAGATTGGATGTATGATCTTGCTTCTTCCACTGATACCTCTGGATCCCACAAGATATCGCCAGTTCATACCGACTCTGCTCTTGGGTTTTCCCTGTGGCGCTCGGTTCTCACTGAGGCAGAGAAAGATTTCAGGTCTTGTCATTTTTCCTAGTGAGATTAAATGAATGCTATGCTTACAGGGGCTGTTTTGTTTTAACATCTTTGTAGTTGTCACCTTTTGGCACCGATTTTCACAAAACAAAGGCTGAGAGGCCCTGGGCGTTTGCACATATTTGGAGAACATGCCTTGACAGCATTGTGTGTGTGCGTGTGCGTGTACACCAGGCAGTTAGTAATGAGTTAATAATGAAAGGTAGTGTAAAATTATCTGTGGATTTGAGGGGTCAGGCTGAATACCTGGCCAGCTGAATCAAACACCTTATAGCTAAGGTTTTAACTCTTTTCTGTTGTGACTCTTTGTCATAGTGACTTACGGAACCAACAGAACTCCTGGACATTGCTCAGATACGACTCCTCCTGCTTTAATTTGCCTCATGGAAAAAACTTCCCAGGAAGTTCTGACAGAGGCAGCAGCTTTAGAAAAGCAACACTTTGATTTCTGTGAGGCATGACATGGTGAAGCAATCAATTCCCATGTGTCTGAGCACTAGGGGAATCTGCTGGTCATGAATCCGTGCTGGAACAGCCTTTTTCAGGGCTTCAGCATCACCTCTTCCAGCTAAGTCCTCACATTGATGATCTGCAGTGCTTCTGCCAGGCATTAGAGCAGATCATACACCATGGGGATTTGATACTCTGCCCTTGATCCACTCCTTGTTTCTTCTTTCCTTCCCCAGGTGACCCTGCAGCTTGCAGACGAGGCTTCTGAACAAAACACAGGGTGAAAAGTAGGAGAAAGGAAGGCAGCAGAGCATAGGCAAGGACATGAGACAAATCTGTATTGGAGAAAACAAGTCTCATTAGCAGTTCATGTGTCTAAAACTTATAGGATGAAGAAGATACCCGTTAGAGTCTTCCTTTTGACCACTGCTGTCACTGCAGGGTGACACTGCAGGGATTCAAGTGCATCCCTCTGGCAAGGCACGGTGCAATGTGGGTTCAGTGCCAGTGAGAAATAATCAAGGTGAGAAACACACCCCACATCACAACCTTACTGTAAGGGGTAAATATTTAACAAGCTCCTTCCAAAACTGGCAATTTGCCTTGCAACTCCAGAGATGGCCTTCCATTTACAGACTCTGGGACTGTTCCCTGCTCCTCCCCACGCAGGAGGGGGTACTCCCTGTGCTGTTAGTAGGCTGAAAGGAGAGCTCCCAGAGTCCAGCAGCTGGACAGAATGGGCCTGATTATAGAGCTCCTCTTTGTCTGGGTGCAGGAGCACTGGTTTTCTCTTTTAAAGGCCGTGGTCTCTCCTGCTTTATGTATTCTGTTTATCAGGTGTATAAACATACACCTGCCTTTGGGTGTAGGTCTCAGAATCCACTTTAAATACAGCAATGGACGTTCCAAGTGTATTTCCCTGTCTAGGTTTCCCTGGAGAAGGTCATGTGCTCACCAGGAGAGGGAGGGCACTCAGATGTGCCCCCTGTGCCTCGCAGTGATGGGCCAGATTGTGATTCCCTCGCTGGCACTGATGAGCAATTATTTGTCTAAGGGTACTAATTGTACCCACAAAACATCTCTAAGCCTGGCACCCACCTCCCATGGGCTTGCTCTGTGCCTTCACAGATCCACGGCCTTCCTGCATTGTCACCCAGCCCCAGGCTCCCTCAACACCCCTCTTACCCTCACTAACATCACTTCCACACAGACAAGCCTGGCCCGACTTATCTTTGAGAAGCCTTTCCAGTGTGCCTGCTTCTCTAGGTAAAGTGCAGTGGTAGGCTCAGCTCTAGGCACTTAGAACTCCCACTTTTCATCACTTTCACTTTCTTGAAGTCATCCTCATCACTCATTATCTCCTACACTTGCGTGGCAGTGATATTTCCTCTTTCCCTGTGTTGCCAGCTCCGTTCTCGAAGTACTAGCATATAAAAAACAGAGGTAAAGAAATCATCCCTAAAACCAACATGGTGCTCTGGAAGGAACTAGGTGTGGTGCTGTTCAGCATTCTCAGGAAATAATTTCTTCATAATTTTCATTTCTTTTATTTTGCTTTGCTGATGGGGCGTTTTTTTGTTTGTTTTCCCTGCTGTTCCTTTCTCCCCTTTTTTGCTTCTTGTCCTCTGTCCTTCGATATTATATTCACGTCAGTTGATGCTCACAGTTTCTGTCATGAAACAGTAAAATGGGACATTAGCCAGCATGACAGACAGCCAGCATGACAGACAGCCTTCCACTCCTCCTGCAGTGGGCTAATTCCCTGTGTCCCTGACAGTGGCCTGCAGAAGCAGCAGGCAGAGCATATGCTCACACATGTAATGAGCAGCCTTCCTTTCATGTTCTCCTCAGCATTGTGCCATGCATCTGCAACAAGTGGTGGAAGGAGGAAAGCCCATTCTACATGAAGTGCTGAGCACAAAAGAAGGAGCTTATCGGATTTGCCATCAGTAAGGAAGGGCTGCCAAAAAGACTAGGACAGAAAATGAACCCCCGAATGATTTTCCCGTTTCTGCTTTGCTCTAGAGGATGCACAGTTACTGCTTAGCCTCAGCTTATGATCTCTTGCCAGCACCAGCTGATTTTCTGAAATGGAGGATAAGAGCTGCTGACAGCTGTGCCCGGCACGGGAGCTGCCAAACTGCAGCACAGGCCTGTCAGGCTGCCATGTGGCTTTAGGCCAAACAAGACATCGATGACACATATAATGAGATACTAAAGGAAATAGCATGTATCATGGGTTCTAAGGAGCGCTGGCAGAGCACGGGGATGGCCTTCTGTTCCTAAACACAGGATAGAGTAGCACGGGAAGGCTGAGTCTTTATTAGAGCTGTGTTTCTGAACCTGAAAGGGGAAAAATGAGGAAATGTAGCACCCCAGGTATAACAAGGGGAATGATGAGTTATGCCAGAGCGATCATGCTGCAGTGGCACCTGGCTGTGGTTTTGGAGCAGGAAAAACTGGCAGTGGAAAAGAAAAGGTGTGGAGAAGATATAGGGAAAGGTACAGAGCAGTGGTAAAGCAGCAGAAGCGTAGACTCAGATTTGGGGGTTAAAGAAAGAAAGGGGAATCAGCAAATGCTGATCTATGATAGATCCAGCCATCTAACTTAAAGAACTGGTGCCACTGAAAAAGTGGAACAAAATGAGCTGGGCCAATTAGGAAGAATTAAAATTTTGCAAAGGCTAACATGTCCTGTAAGATGTTATTCAATATCTAAGCTAATAAAGAATGTATTGAACTCCTGATAGATGATGAGAAGGAGAGTCTGAGAAAGTGCTTGGAAAGTAAAAAGTACACTTGAAAGTGTGATGTTATTCTTAAAAAAAACCCTCTCCATTTTCTTTCTTTATAGTCAGTCTATATTGGGTCAACAGCATTTTGAATCCTGTCCCGTGGCCAAAAGTGGACGGGGTCTTTTTATCTAATGCTACCCTCGCCTTAAAACAGTCAGAGCCTCTCTGTCTCATCCTGAAATGCCTTTTCATGGCATTTGTCTGAACATCACAATCCTGAGACAACATGCTTAATTTAATATCTTTGCATCTTGGGTCTTTACTGCTAGCACTCTCCAGCAATATACTTCTCTGGAGTCCTTTAATTCCTTGCTGTCTCCTCAAAGCCTGAATTTCTTCCTAGTTCCAGAAATTTATCTCTGAAACTTTACCGTCTCCTGAGAGATCTACAAGAATTGAACATGTACTACCAGTGTTGTAACCCCTGTGGTATAAGAGACTGAATTGGCTGTGCTACAGCTCCTTCTAGCAGAGAGAAAAGAAAAAAAAGAGACACCCTGGCTATATCCTCATTGGCAGTGGACCAGGAGCTTTGGCAATGCTACTCAATGCAGTGGGAAATTCTCATGAAGGGAGCACTCATCCATTATCACTGAGGTTTTTTTGAACTGGAAAGAGGCTTATAAATGCCATGGATTTCTTTCTGCTCTCAGTAATCCATCAGAATACGCTTTCCTTAGCCACCTCGCACATTTGCCAGAAAATCCCCAAATAATCCAGTCTAGCTTCTCCTGTGGTGCTGGTTTTCATCATCTTCAAAGAATCTGTTCTGCAGCTGGTAGGAGGAAAGAGGTCCAGGAAGCATGTCAGCTTTTCTGTTCCAACAGAACCCAGCTGGGAGCAGATCTAGAATGTTCCTTCCTCCCAGGTATTTTATTGCCAAAACAGACATCTCCTTGTCTAGTGAGCCATGGCTCCTTTCTCTATCGTGCTGCTTTGCTGGCTGGGACTCAGTTCAGATCATGCCTTTGATTTATGAATAACATTCCCATCACAAGTGCCATGCTCCCAGTGCTCTGCCTTGTGCTGGGTGTCTTTGTGAAGCTTGGACTCACCTCCTGGGAAGATGCCATATCTGTAGTGCACGTTGGGATGTTCACCTCTCCCTTCTTGCACGGTTTAGTTTTCATCCCAAATAGGATCCCCGTGATCTTTTCATCCCGACAAACTATAAAAACAAGGTGTCATCATCAGTAAATGGGGAAATCTGCATCAATGGGTGTGTTACCTCTCTGTTTGTGCTGTGCTCATGCCACAGCCTTTTCTGTACAAACCAAAACAAGGACCCTGAGATAGCCCCTAGCTGCACGTGGGCAATGAAACCTTCTAGGCAGATCTTCCTTTTGGACTCGTGCCTTGTTTCGGTAATTTGCTCTTGGGGTGGCAGTTCAGAGCATAAACTTTAAGACTCAAAAGAGAACTCATCTTCTCAGTAAGGCTGTCTAAGGCTTCCTGTTCTGCATAGAAGGAAAGATGTCTGAACAGGACCAGTTCAGTTTATTGCAACAGTGATCCCCATCCCTTCTTCATAACCTCTTCTTTGGTTTAGATTCCATTCTTACCTCTCTTCAGGATGGTCGAGAATATCCTTCCTCACACACACAACACACTCCCACACTTTTTAATCGGGAAATGAGCAGAAATAATTTACGTGTCTTATGAATTATACATATTACGTCTTTTATTCCTTTTGTACCTTACGCATTTGAAATTCTCAATGTATAAGAGAGGTTATGGAAGGTATAAAAAGCTGTTTGTGCTGCTTCACGAGATTCAATGACTTCACAATCACCTCATGTCAGGAGAGCTGCAGATTTTCCTGGCCAAGCCTTGAAAGCCTCCACAATGATGAACCTTCATTACCTCTGGATTGCTTGTTCCGGTGCTGCAGTACCTTCAAAGTGAAGAAGTTTCTCCTGGTCCCCAGCAGGAGTCCCATGAGCTGTAGTTTGTGCTGCTGTCTCTTGCTTTACCATCTGGCACCACTGAGGTTTGCTTCCATTGTCTCGCAATTTCCTTCAAACAGTTTTAGGCTGCTATTAGCTTGTCCTTTAGCATCCTCTTCACCAGACTCAGCAAGCCTGAGTCTCTCCTTGGAGAGGTCACATAATTCTGGTAATTTTTCACGTGTTTCTCCCCAGTTTCTCATATCCTTCTTGACCTGGGCACCTTCCAAGGTCTGTCCTTCCCCAGCTGGACACTGTTCCAGGTGTGGCTGTCCCAGTGCCAAGCAGCAGGGGATAATGACACGCCTCATTCTGCTGGGCATGCTGCCACTGCCACCCCCTGAACGCAGCGTGTCCCTCTGCTGGGTGGCATCCAGCCTGGCACTGCCACCCCGGGCCTTTCAGCAGGGCTCTGCCCCTGCCAGTTGGTTCCCAGCCTCTGAAGCAGCAGGTGCAGCATCAGATGGCTCCACAGGTGCAGGATCCTGCGCTCCTGGAGTCTCGCTGAGGTTCCTGTTGGCTGCACTGTCAGTTTTCTCTGGGTCTCAGTGGCAGGCTGGGGTTTGAATGCCACCCAGAATTTAGCACCATCTACAACTGGTTGCTAATTAACCTTTGAGCCCAGCAGCCCAGCCAGTTTTCAATCAACCTGATGTTGATTAGTCCAGTCCGTACCACAACACAAACAACACTAAATTAATCCTTTGGAATAACAGAACATGGCAGCACTGTCCAATATTCTGTTTGCAGTGAATTCCAGCTTTTAAGTGTACCTTCCTTGCATCCAAGCTAGTGCTGAATAATTAGTATGTGTATGACTCCTATTTTGCTAATATTCCTTAAGCAATAAAGACAAATTGGTATCATTTTCTCTCTTCCCCATTATTCCTAAAAACACAAATTCTAACCTTTTTTTTCCTATCCAGGATTTCTCCTTTCTGTGAAAATCTGCCCTTATTCAGGAAAGTGGTTTTCCACTTTGTCACAGTGCTCTTGGCTGATCTTCCCGAAGAAAAGGCTCTCCTGGGGGGAATAACTTTTGGCTGGATTGGCAGCAAAGAGGAACTTTGAACTGGACCAAGTCTCAAAAGCATTTGACCAAGCTGTGTAATGTTGGGATCCAGTTCTGGGAGCAGGGACACTCAGGCCCAGTTCAGTGAGTTGCAATGTGTGTCCAGCTGAAGGGAAACAGCCCCTGAGCCCACAGCATCTGTAAATCCTGCCTTTGGAATCCTGGCTTTAATTTCCAGTGCTGGGAGGCTGCTCAGGCTGGAGAGGTTTGGAGGATGAGTACCAGAAGCTGTAAGGGGATTAATGAGGGGAGATTATGAGTACTAAATATGCACTGCTTGGTCAAGGAATGACTAAGGGGGATATACTAATTATCTCCCAGTATTACAGAGCTGTAAACTTCAAAGAAGGAAAGCCATTGTTTCACCCTGTCACAAGGTATAGAACCAGGATTAATGAGGTGAGGTTTAACAAAGGAAAATGTAAGCTCAATATCTTCCGGATCAGAGATTAGTCAAAGGAATGCTTTGCCAAGGAATTAAAACAGTGGTATCTTAACTCTTCCATCAGAAGAGGGCAAGGTTAGAGGCAACAAAATGAACTACTTTTCCCAAAATTGAAACTTTTCCCTAAATTCAAGAATTGTGTATGCAATTTGGGCCTAGAATTTAGGGAGGAATTGGAAAGTTTCATTTATTTTTAAAATTTTCAATTTCTTTTCTTGGTAAGAGGCTACTATAACGAAGTGCTTAATCCTAAGAGACTGTTTCTATCACTAGATCACTTAAAGTATATATAAAATGCTCATGTAATAAATACATCAATTTCATTTCTGGTCTTAGTAAAATGCCATTGAGACAATTGATTTAAAATTAAGTTGTGTTTGGTCTATTGTGTGTGTAAGAGATATAAAATCACAAAAAAAAGGAAAAGGGAAAAATAAATTTGCCTATACTACTCGGTTACACGTTCAATTCTTCCACAATATTCCAGTCTCCTGTAACTGATATTTCTGGACTCTGTGGGGCATCGAATAGGGTCCAGCCATAAACCTCTGTAAAAGTCAGGTTTGGAAGGATATGACACAGACACTTTGTTCCTTACAAAAGAGAAACGTGAATTGCACTACTCCAGTCTGGACATAATGACAGCACGAACAAGAATCCTGACATCTGCATGTGAGAGCACGCATTTTAGTCTGGTCACATCTTTAAAGTGGTAATAAGATATCCTGATAATGTGTCAAATGTCAGGCTCAGAGCCCTGCTCCTCATTGAGCAGTGCAGCTCCGTGTCTGACCAGGGAGACAAGTGCCACCAACGCAGGTGACAATGTGAGAAGCATTCCTGAGCAGGAGGACAGCAGCCTCACCAAAATTAAATCCACAAAAGCTAAAGGACACCCCTAACTGAGGCTCCCACAGTCATTTTCTTTCCCAGAAAATGCTGAAGTGGAAGTTGCTGGCACGGGCAACCACATTTCTGATCTTTGTCCCAGCAGTGGCTGTTCAGAGCAAAGTGCCTGGAGCTGGGAGAAAGCAGCAGGTTCCGTGGAGGTCCTAAAGCAGGGTCTGAGGCCCCTGAGGTCCATATGGCAAGAAACAATGTGATCCTTGCCTTTATCAAGGTAATTGATGTAAAACTGGCCCTGCTTCCTGAGGCTGCAATTGTCCCCTGTGCAGTGGTAACTGTGCCTGAAGTGGCTCCTGGAGATTAAACCTGAATTCTGAGGGAGTCCCTAAGACCCTGCGTGTGAATGAGGCATAAGTACTTTAAAACGATGCAAGTAAATGATATATTATAGCATGAAAAGGGCTGGAGTAAGGTTGAAAGGACAAGTGAAAGGAAAGCAGAATAACAACTTCCAAATGTCTAATTTCATGGCCTCAGCTTTCCTTAAATATATTTTGTTTATATGCTATATGAGTATGTATATAAAATAGTAAAATATGTATTATAATGCACTGCTGGTATATAAATCAGTGGTACACTTTTACAACGGTGACAAGTTATCCTTATAGATATTGAGTGTTTATGCACACACACATCACTTTTGATGTACAAACTCAGAGCAGACCTGATTTTAAGAGGGGTAATGAAAAAGCCATAACTTAGCTGGTTGGGACTAGAGACACAAGGAGTATGGAATGATTTAGCAGGATGCTGGAAAGTAATCTGCTACTTGCAAAAATATTGAACTTCTGTTTAATACACTGGAGCTGTTGGGATTTCAGATTTACCAGAAACATTCCCTTGCCAGTGGGTCAGTGTTTGTTAATGATCCATAGAAATGTTAAGCTGGTCAGAGAGAAGAAAAGAAAACTAAGGGGATAAAAGGGTGTCCTTTGTTCCAAGTCCCTCCGCTCAGGCACCAGCTTGAACTGCGATTTTATTTAGTTATTGCACCAGGATTAAATTATTTTGAGGATCAGGATGCCTGAGACTGTGCCGTGGGAAGCCTGGGGCTGAGCTGGTGAGGAAACCTGGTGGGAGAGTGGGGGAAGGAGCTGCCAGGGGGTTTGGTCCCAGCTCAGGTGCCACCAGTGGGACTGACAGAGGGACCCGGGGATGGTCACAATGGGAAGTTTCCTTAAGAGCTGGACCATTCTATGGCCAAAGAAGGTGAGCACTGCTTGCACAGGTCAGCTCTCCTGCTCTGTGGCAGTCTGCTTCTTCTTCCTCAGAGAAGGCACAAATTGTGTGCATAGTGTGGTCAAAATAACAGCCTAGGAGAGACCTAATGAGCACTGATTAGGAAATCCAGCTCCAGATGCAAACCCAAATAGGGCCCACACGTACCTCATCGTGAAGACAACGTCTCAGAGTTGTGATTTCAAAGGGACTTGTTGCTCTGCAAAGCCCTCAGCGAGCAGGATCCCTGCAGAGCCAGCAGCAGCCTGTGCTCTGTCAGAACCCAGACACCCAGCACGGCCAATAACACATGTCACACTGGAACTGGCTGCATGAAACGTTTTCATACAGCTCAAGTAAAACATTAAGCTGCTTATGGTCAGAGCAGCTGAGCAATTCACCTGAATAAGAGCAAAATCTCATTAGATGGAGATAGCTATGAAGAGAGGGAGCACGGACCGTGTCCCCTGAGCTTAGAGGGCTGAAATGCCAGGTTTGATCAGTCTTGCTCTGCACTAAGACACCTGACTGCTACAGCTGCCTGCAAAAGCCAGCTCTGGCTTCTGCCTTGGCTGATGTTGCCTGCTGAAGAGGAAAAGCACTGTACCGTGCCATGTAAATACACCTCAGGAAAGCAGAGAAGTGTAATTAAATCCCTTAGATGATGTGCACATTATCCCTCCTGAATTTGACCTGAATAGTACAGCTTATTTTATACATTTTTGTCAGAAACTTGAGGGGAAAAGAGCACTTCTGGGTTTTGGTTTTGTTTTTTTGGGTTTTTTTTGGTTTGTTTGTTTGTTTTTTGGGGTTTTTTTTTGCTTGAGAGGTGTGATACCAACATTTAAACCTGGAGATGTTTGTTTAATATCTGATAGTTAATTTCTATCCACACTGCTTTGGTGTTTTGCAATATGCCAAGGGCCAGCCAGAAACTGTGGAATTAGCTGCATTTCAAAGGTTATATTCATGTAGAGCTTAGGAAATACTTTGGGAGCTTCTGAGAAAAAAAAAAGATGTGTATGAAGTGAGAATTGATATGTGAAACATCAAAATGAATTCTATTTTTACAGCTAAGCCCTAAACCCTGACAAATAAGGGCTTATGACTGAACCAGTGACAGGTCCTTTGCTATTGCAACAGGTGATGAAATAGTGAATGGAATGTGAAATTTATCATAAGACATAAAACATGTAGGAATAAGATAACCTGCACAACTATGGTTTTTAAAAATTTGCACTCTGCTAAATGGTTTGGGGTTTCTTTTGGTGCCCCCCCACTCACCAGCTCTGTCTTTCTAATAGGAGTCTCAGTAGAAAAAAGGAAAAATTTCATCCGTGATGTGCTTGAAGCACAAATGGGAGATCACTATAAGGAAATGCCACCCTCTCTTTCGATTTTAAGTGCAGTGAATGGAATAGATAAACATCAAATAAGGGTCTCCTCTTTTTTCCGTGTGGGAGCTAAAGGAGGGCAGATTTTGGCAGAGGTAAAAGGCTTGAGCTGTCAAAGATTTCTGTCTTCCCAGAATTCCTCTCCCATTTCCCAAGGTTAAACGCATTGCCTCAAGGCAGCTGCTTAGAATGATAAAAGGGGCACTACAGGACAGCGGTGCTCTTTGTAATGTTAATAAACCTTGATTTTGATATCAGATGCAACCCTGGGAAAACCTGCCAGGTTTAGGCGTAGAAATCTAACACTATTTAGCACAAGTTCGTGTAAAGAAGTATTAGTTTGGGAACGGTGATGGTCTCGTTTGAGTGACATATGAAAGCAACAAATGCACTCTCTTCTGTGCCTTGTCAAACCTTCCTCTTGTTTACCGACAACAAAAGGAATCGCCCGCCCGAGCGCTAATTAAACTGGGTGTGGGATTGAAATGCACTGCGGAGCCTCTGCCGCAAATTCAGCTTTCGAGCGTCCCCGTGAGCTGAGCCAGAGCTCCCCAAAAAATGGATGGGGTGTGGTTTTCCTGAGATTCCTGCCTGGGAACCCTGCCTGGAGCCGAACGAGGAAGGTTTCCTTGGGATGGCAAACCTCTGAGGAGAACCATGGAACACAGAATATCCTGAGCTGGAAGGGAACCCCAAGAATCATTGATCCAGCCCCTGTCCCTGCCCAGACACCCCAAATCCCACCCTGGGCATCCCTGGCAGCGGTGCCCAAACGCTCCTGGAGCTCTGGCAGCCTCGGGGCCGTGCCCATTCCCTGGGGAGCCTGGGCAGTGCTCAGCACCCTCTGGGGGAAGCAGAACCTTTCCCTAAATCCACCCTAACCCACCCTGACACAACTTCAGGCCATTCCCTCGGGCTCCCCGTGTGGCCCCCCCAGACCCTTCCCCATCCTCGCAGCCCAGAGCACAGAAATAATTTATTGCAATAAACGCAAAGCCCTGGCACTGTTGATTAGACAGCACGGAGTTCTGCCCGGAAAGCACAGAAACTTTGTTAAATGCTTTTCTTCCTAGAGTTTTGCTTAAAAATGACAGATGTCTAAATGGTGTTGGCCATTAAGTCAGGCTGTCATTGTTAGCCAGATATTTCTGAATCAATAATAAATATGTAAGTTAAAACCTCAGGGGAGTGACTCAGAATAAAGTGAAATGAGACATATTTGTGATCAAGGCAGCTATAAACGAACAATGCATTTTGGTCGTGTGGAGTTTGGCAAAATGGAGCTCCAGCTTATCCTCACAAAGCAGGTCTGCCTCTTTGAATCCATGAGAAAACCCCCACTGGCTTGAAAGAGGTTTGGATTTCACCCACAAAGTTGTGCTGAAATCTGAACAAAAGCAAAAAATATTCTGACAGCTCGCAGGAAGTGAAGCTGTGTATTCTCCTCCTTCAAATTCACCAGCAAGACCCATTCCCATAACGGGAACAGTGCCCCCAAAATGCAAAAATCAGCTGTTAAAGCACTCTGAACCTGTCAGTAGGGCACACTGTTAGCTGAAGCAATCACACTGCCCTGTAGCTGCCATCCCATTGTGAGGAGTATTCCCAGGGTCTCTCTGGGATATCTGGGACACTGCTGCCCTCTCCAAGGGACAAGAATTCCCAGCTGGGGCACAGCTGGCAGCAGGATCACTGCAGAAACAGCTGGGCAGCAGAACACAGGGCTGCAGAGTGTCAGCAGGGCTTTGGGAGACAAAACGTGCATCTTGGCTTTTTAGCAAAAATGGGTTTCACTTAACTTTGCCCAGTTCTTCGTTGTTTCCCCGGGAAGGTGCTTGCATTATATGTTCAAATATCTATCACATAAAAATCTGTGTATTTTTAAATTATTTTTTGTTTAGGAAGCTCTTCATATATCAAGATTTTTCACCCCCCATTTCTAAGGAAAAAGGTAGCAATAGGAAGAGAATTGAGGAAGACACATTTATATGCTTTCTGAATTGTCTTCATATAATACTGAATTATTTCTCTCCATTCTTCCTGTGAAACTTCACAATGAAAGGAAACAATGGGGAAGGTTCAGATATTCTAAAAGCCTTCTTGAAACATATTGTTAAAGCAATACTTCAAATTTAATCTGATTTTTTTTTATTCTTTTGATGACAGTAACAAAAATCTAATAAGCAAGGGAAAGCCATTACCTAGTGATTTGAGGTTAGATTTATAAACCAGGTTACTTTCCTTTTAACCACAGAAGTCACTAAGGCTTCATTTAATTAATAGTTTCCTTGGGTACATGTGGCAGTCCATTAAGACAGTGTGTATTGGCTCCAGGTAGATATTAAGATGTATCCACAGATTACTTTATAATAATCAGCAGCATGCCATCCTAAATAAATATTTAGGTTAGGATTTTAGATCTGGTTCCCAGCACAAACAGCAAAGGATAGTGACTTAACTTGGGATCATGCCTTGCACCGTGTGTTCTGTTTGGGTTTTTTTCATTAAATCCATCAGGTAGAACTCACAGTGTTCCAGAACTTGATCTGATGTTTGTCATCCTGGAAACAGGCAGGCATTATTTTGAAATTACCCTTTTGCTCTGGAAAATTCTAATTGCTAAGTGTACATCTTTACTGCCACTTCGGTGGTGGGGGGGTTGCTTGCTTTTCTTTCAAAACACATTTTTTTCATGAAAACACAGCTTCAGCTGCCTTTTTGGGGCTCCTCCCAAGTGACCCACTGCTACTCTACACCTGTGCCAGCAGGACAGTGACAGTGGCAGTGGCAGTGGCAGTGACAGTGACAGTGTGTGATCCTGGGCAACTTCCAAGAGAGGATGGGCTAACAGGAGGCACAAACAAACAGAGTAGAATAAAAGCTCCTCCTTCACTCTGGAAAAGCTGGAACTCTGCTCCATCTGAAGTTGCACTCATCCCCAGCTATTCTCTGCTGTGGAAGCAGCAGGACGCTCTGGTTGCA
Source organism: Pachycephala philippinensis (assembly GCA_013397055.1). Taxonomy (NCBI): domain Eukaryota; kingdom Metazoa; phylum Chordata; class Aves; order Passeriformes; genus Pachycephala; species Pachycephala philippinensis. The sequence goes on along the minus strand of VWZT01013951.1, from coordinate 95,161 downwards.
GTCGCTGTGCTGTTTATACTTCACACGGAGCAGCACTTTAAAACATGATCAGTACAGCAGTGCTGCCTCTCCTTGGCAATATCCACAGGTGAGCTGCTCTTTAACAACTCCTTTAATGTCTCAACAACATCAAAGCTTTCTTCTCAGCACCTGGAACTGTTCTTTGAGCACCTCACGTCTCTATTACCACAGAATGTTTTGTGAGTGTATACATACACACTGTGCCGTATATTCTTATTTAACTGAGTTATTCCTTATCTTTTGGGGGTTGAAAGAGTTTATCACTGAAAGAGCTGGTTTTTTGGTTTTTTTTTCCAGGCAGTCTGAGATTTGAGACCATCTAGAATCTGTGGAGTGCCAGTGGGAGATAACCAAACAGAACAATGCCCACCCACACCTCTCTCCAGCAACACACCGATCCAGCAGTGCAACTCCATTCACTCACCACAAAAAGCAGTGAGGTGCTCGTGACAGTACTTAAAGAGAAACCAGACATCCTTCAGATCCTACAGCTGCAGAAGAGCCTGCAGACCTCAGAACAGAAGGAATACCAAAATTCTAGGTTATGAGGAACAGCTATGTTTATGTGAGAAATCCCCACCTGTGAAAACACAGGGCTCCCTTTGCACGTGTGGCACAGCTATTTATGATTTTACTCTCCCCCTTTTTGGTTCCCTGTTGCTCTGTCTGTGTGCAGCTCTGGCCAGCAAAGGGCTCGTTCTCACCCTGTCCTTGCAGGGCTGGCAGTTTATTGCAGGGAGAATTCAGGTCAGCGTGTAAGACACGGGAATGATCAAGTCTGAGCTTGAGCCTCAGGGTAATGTCCTATTTCTCCAAGCAAAATCTCTTTTCTTATGAATTAATGGTTTGTCTGGTCACCATCGATCTTTTTTCAGCTGATCTTTTCTTCATTGATCTTTTCTCAGCAAGAGAAATGCCAGTCAGCTAATGCACTGATCTCAGAGCTGAGTATAAATAGAGTCAGCACCTCGGACTCCTCAGAGGCTCTTTGGGAGGCTGTTCCCTCTTGTCCATGTCTTTTTCATGCAGAGTAGTCCTTGAGCAGTGACACTACTTTCAGGGAAATGATATTAAAATGATCTGATATTGGTTGAAAACTCAGATGGTTCTGGGTATTTGGGAAGGAGAGGGAAGCAGTGACTGCCCCGTGTTCTCTCGAGGGCCTGCAGGGTGCTGCTGCTCCAGCAGGGGTTGGAATTCCCTCCCTGGAGTTCCCTCCCTGGAGTTCCCTCCCTGTACCAGGTTGTTTTACAGGATACTGTGGGGACGAACCCCAAGGTGCTACAAGTGAAAGGGAATAAATCCACCGAGCCAAGATGACTCATTGACATACCATAAAGCCCTTTTGAGTATTTAAATAGGAATAAAGCACAGCATTAAATATTTATTCATGTGTGCCTTTCTTCTTGAAATGACTAAGCTACTTTGCATAGGCTCTACCTCTTTTACTTTCTAGAGAGACAATAATGAATTAGGTGTTTTTTGAAACCATCTCCACATGCATTGTTGGGTTTATTGGAATAAAAAGCTCTAGCAGATGTATGGAGAGCTACCACAGGTATCAGTGGTAAAAGTAACAGTCGTTTGGTGCAACTGAACTCTATTTGACCATCAGAGGAAGAAAAAAGGTATAAAGCACCATTACAGCAGGTCTCAATTTTTTTCTTCTATTCCAACCTTAGTACTTTAGTGCAGAGATAGCTCCATCAATCATTTAAAACCACTGACCATACCTTGCACCAGCTATCGGCCATAGCTCACACTGAGCTTTCTGTGTGCTCCAAATGGTTTTACATTTTATGTGCAAAGCTGGGTTGAAAATTTATAGTTGCTTTCCTTCTGACACCTGGATTTCCCACCTGGAAAATAAACTCCTTTAACTACTTTAAATCTTCATGAATTTCTTGCTGCCTGGATCTCCAAGGGCTCGGTTGTGACTGCTCCTGCCTGCCCATGCCGTGAAGCAATAATCCCATTCCACTGTGTGCGAGTCGGGCTGATTCATGGGCTCCAGACACAAAGCAATAAGCAGACACTGTATCCTCATTTAAACCCAGATTCTCAAAAACAGTTAGGAACCTAACAACTCAATTTCAAAGGGAATTTGGTGCCCAAATGCATCTGAGAGTCTGAGCTCTGGTCCCTGCCCCAAGACAGAGAACCAGGGACAAGAGAAAAGTGCAGGAGAGTTTGTTAACCCCTGTTCCAGCCAGCAGCGTTGTGATTTGTCATTAGTATGGGCTTGGAAGAAACTATTTGTCTCCTAGTACTCCACAACTTGTTTTCTAGTATTCTTCATAAAATCTTTCATTGGGTTGTTTGGCTTTAGGCTCAGAACAGAGCATTTCTGCCTTTCAGCACCTGTCTGGCTGGCTATAATGTTGTTAATGCTATTCCGTGCATCCCAAACCTCACACAGCTAGGTATGGTTATGTGGCTGTCTTGAAAACTCATGGAAAAAACTGTTTAGAGGCACCAGTGTTTTTAGAGAGGACTGTCATTGTCACCAAACCTGTCTCACAGCCACAGCCAACAGCGCAAGAATATCCTCACAGACATGCCCATGGAGGGGGAATATGTGCAAACACAAAGCAATGAGTCAATCAGAACTGGTGAGTTACAAAAAAGGTTTCATTCTTAATAATAAACTGCAGAGATCTCTGAAGGGAGACTCTCTCTTGCCATTTCTCCTTGGGATTCACTATTTGCACAGGGCCATTCTCAGCACATACAGGGGAAGAAAAAAGGAAAATATTTTTTTATTGTGAGGCTGGTGAGCCCCTGGCACAGGTTGTCCAGAGAAGCTGTGGCTGCTCCATCCCTGGAAACATTCAAGGCCAGGTTGGGTGGGGCTCTGAGCAGCCTGACTGGGCTGCTAGATGTCCCTGCTCATTACAGGGGGGTTGGTCTAAGTGGCCTTTAAAAGTCCCTTCCAACCCAAAAGCTTTGTGTGAAGTGGAGGAATTTGGCTCCCAAATGGCACAACCCTTTTCACCTCTCCACGCCACACTCTGTACCTGGGAAGCCCTCTCAGATTTGCAGAGGAACTGTGCAAAGGTGAGAGATGTGATCAGAGTTTCTATGATTTATCCCCACAAAGAGTGTTGGAGCTCGTTTCTGCTGCAGAACTTCTCTCGGGAGGTGGACTGAGCACCTCCCTGGAAGCACCATAAATCCATGGCAGGCATTACAGGAAACAAAGCCAAGCAATTACAGAGATTTTGGGTGATCCTGTTCCGTGTGCTGTGGGGATTGAAAATGGGGCTTCCAGAGGTACCTCCTCCACATTCTGAGCATTATTTTCTGTGTTGGGTTCAGTCAGAGGGCCACCTTATTATGTTCAGCTGGAAGTCAACCCAGATCTAATGCACTGGGCCGCTGCCTCTAATGCAGTTTACCTACCATAAAAGTTAAAAATAAACCACAGCTTATTCCACTTACTGAAAAGTCAGTTCAACATGTCATGGGGCTTATTAGCGCACTGAGAATGTTCTTCATGCCTTAATACTAGGGCATGACTCTGATGTAAAAATGAAATGAAACTATTTAAATTGACTTGGATACTTATTAGGGAGAGGGTTTCATTTAATTCCCTTTTCTGTTTTTCTCTCCTTTATAGAGGCAGCCATCTGGGCTTGATAGGAGGTAGGGCAATGACAAGTCTACTCTGTGAAAACCACTATAATTTTTAAAGCACTATTACCAAATGAGACTCAATAGACAAAGTGTGTAAGTGAAAAGTGATTTGCCTCGTGGAAAAAAAAAGTACATTCTAGCTGTATGCTGTAGGGATCTTATGCTGCTAATTGGAAAACTCAAATTTGTAGGCATTTGCAAGTTGAACAGGTGACAATAACTGGTGATAACCAAGGACTAATTATCTCAACTGGGAATTAACCATCAGGTGTTCTGAGCTAAATAAAAGGGGAGGGGAAGCTTGGATTAGCAATGTGTCCTATTTGTGTTGAAAGAATTAGCAGGATTTTATGTGGGATTAAAAAAAAATGTTAAATGAAACAAATACTCTCTAGGCTAGTCCTGTGTGTGACTGCTGTGGTTCCATTTCTTAAAGAGCTTGGACTGGGGGGAGTGGAAGGAAATAATAATGCAGAGTGGTATGATTTGTTTGCTGGAAAAAACCCCAACTCTCTTTGTTCTCTTTTGAATCCTGCCAAAGTGAAAAAAAGAGGTAGGTTGGCAGTGCTTGGAATTAAAACGGTTTGATTGAAATTGTTATCTATTATTCTAGTTAGAAATGCACCCTGTGGTGTAGGGCTGTGGGTAGGAAAGGTGCAGCTGTCGCAGATTTCCAGGGAAACCCAGGGCAGAGAGCTCAGAACGGGGCAGGGCACAGGGCAGCCAGAGCTGGGCATTGGCAGATCCTCCTCAGGTGCAGAATTCCTGGCTGGAGGCACCACAGCCACAGAGCACACTGCTAATTCCAGCCTGCTCCCACTTCCTTTGCCTTAATGCTCCTTGCAAAAGTTAAATTCTAACGAGTAGGGCTGAGACAAGATAGGGCCCTGGAGGGCACCAGGAAAATGATGGAAGAGCAAACGAGCTCCAGCAAACACCGCCCTTCTCCTTTCTTACCACTCACACAGGCTTTTGTATTCCTACATTCTGTTTGTCTGACACACCAAGTGAACAAAAGTGACAGCACTTTAAAAATAATATCAAATTCCAAAAGCAGTCAGAACCTTAAATTGGAATTTCAGTCTTTGACATTGGAAACAAACATACAAGACAATTGTTAGCATTCTGCATTGTGCAGATAAAGACACAGACTAGTAGCAAATTCTTCTGAGAGACATGCCTGATAAGATTATAAATTAGGTTTTACAGAGAAAGTGCACTTAAAGAGAGATTTAATTGTTTGCCAGTAAAAATCTCATGTTGCATGGAGATTTCAGAGCTCATTTTAACAGTTGTTACTATTCAAATGCCTTGTTTTAACACTTTAGGGGTTTGTTTGGTGGGTTGGGTTTATTGAATTAATTGTTCTCCCTCAAAGCTTCACTATCTTCCTGACTTTTGTATCTGGTTTAAGGTTTTGCTTCCTGTTGCAAAGTCTGCATTGCTGTGCAATAGGTGGAAAATGTGGTGTGTAAGTACAAATCTTTTTTTTTTTACTTGTTAGATTTAAAAGAAGCTGAAGTGTGAAGGTTACAATTGTGTGCCCAAGACTGGGCGCCTTGTACTGTTGGGTACCTCACCCATGGCATGTGACTGACTTTTTGGGCATGTCATCTCTGATGTTGGACTTTGGGGCTCATTCAAACCACTGGCAAAGTCCAAACAGAAAGGCTTGTGAGGATAAATAAGGATGAGTTTGTAGAGATGCCCAGGGAAGATGGCCTGTAACCTCAGCTGAGTCTCAACTGCAGCCAAAAATGCCAGTGAAGCTGCATCAGAAATCTGGGAAAAGTTCTGAAACACTTTCAAGTTCATCATTGGATAAATTGCATTTAGCAGCTGAAGATTTTTATCTTAACTCTATCATTCAGATTTAGGAAAATGATTCTGGGTGTTTAGAACAAAATATTTGGTAAATTCTCCTAGTCTGAATTAGCAGGTGGCAGTGTGTAGTTGCTCTGGAAGTGTGAACCTGTAAGTGGAGGTAACAGCTGCCCCTTTATGGGAGATTAACTCCTGGGGGGCTTATCTGAATCCCATTAAAGTAATAAAAAAACAACTGACAGGTCTTTGGATCAGGGCCACTAGGAATACCAGTTCTTCAGGGTTCATATCACTGAGCTTGTAAATATAATTTCCATATACATTCACTAATCAGCATTGGTAATCTATTGAAATCTCCACGTCTGCACACTCACAGTGAAAGACAAGGTGGATTTCTGCTAAGACATCAGCCAGATTCTCTTCACATCAACTGTTCAGCCTCGCAGTTTCTACATATTTAACCTTCTGTTTCTAACAAACATCATCCTTTGCATCAAAGGGCTTTGGGACGTCCATTTTTTGCTGACACACGCGTGCTGTGCTTTATTTATGCATCATCAAAGGATGGTACTGCCCAAAAGGTGAAAGACCTCTCTCCCCTCTAACTCATTTCCCGAGTAGACCAATATCATCCAACTTCAGACACTGACAAATGTAAATTGAGGTCCGTGAAATTAGAAAAGTGCTGAACTAGAGTGCACAGAAAAGTGTGACATTCTCCCGTGGTGAATAACAATCTAATATAATATCTCCCATAATGAGAAACTTGGATGTGGGATATGCTTTACCTATTTGTGATGTACATAGTAAAACCTTCCTAATGCTCTTGATGCACAGAGAAATTGCACACCCCGAACTCTATTAATGCTGCTTTTGTGTATCCAGCAGCAGGAGAAGAGACTCTTTGCAAGGTTAAACTGAGGGTCAGAGCACTCTTTTGAACTTTCTTGCAGTAGTTTCTCACACTGCAGCTGCTTAGGTGGTGGCCGTGTACTTGCTGAGATACTGAATTCCTGACTAGGTATTTAGAATTGGAAAACAGGAGAAAAAGCTTCTTAAACATCTCTCATAGCCTCCAACATTAATTATTAAAGGAAGAGGCTTCCAGAATCTTAAAAGACAGCTTTTTTTTTTTTTTCCTGAGTTTGTAGATTCATTGGAAATAATGAGAGGGCAGCTGTGTCTTATATCCATTTCAGAGGATTCCTGATAAATTTTCAAAGAGTTTTTCCTGTTGATTATTTACATAGAATATCTTGATCTATGAGAAAGTGCCTTTTTATTATGTTTTTTGAATATATCATTGTATAGTTTTCAAGCATTCTCTGCAATATTTTCCATTAGTTCAAGCTGACTGGAAAAGAAAAATGGTGTTAAAGAAGCCCTTCTAATTTTTTTTCTAGTCACAATTTTTTCTACTCTACTTTTGACTGAAAATGGACTTTCACTTGGAATTTGGTAGAGGTTAACAAGCTGTGGTGAAATATCAGTTTGTGTGGTTTTTTGAGAGTTTAGGACAGAAAAAGAAAACATAAAGGTAAGATTTTGGTCTTACTTCATGTGCCTTTAGACACCTTTGTACAGAGCTAATTAGCAGTGTGTTCAAGCTGAAATTTCAATAAAACTGCATCTTGGCCACCCTGAGAAAGGCAATTCTCCATGATAAATATGTAATTAAATACCTAATACATGATTCTGATTCTGGGAATGCTTCACCATATCTATAATTTGGCATTTCTGAGAAGTCCTACGGACTCTGGAGGCACTATTCCCAAAAGGAAGGTTATTATTTGGGAGCAGCCTTGGAGTGCAGTCCTTTAGAGGATGGGTTTGCACATCCATTGCCTTGCTGGGGTGCAGCTTGTCCCCAGGGCCTGGCTGTGCCACGGTCACCCCTGCTCCCCAGAGCTCCCCTGCTTTGCCCTCGTGTCCCAGGTGGCACTGCCCAGCATCCCCAGAGCTCTGTGCTGCTCAGGATGGCAGAGGGCTCCCCACAACAGCCTGGTAACCCGGGCTGTATCACCTTCTGATGCCCTGGATTTTGGTGTTCAATGGAAAACAACAATAAGTTCATGGAGCTCTGCTGCCTCTGCCAAATGTGACATCTCTCAGAGTATAACATGCTGAAAAGCTTGCACAGCCTGTGCCAACTGCATGATTTAGCTGCTGTAAAATCCCTCTGAATCAAAACCATTTTGAAATAAAGAAGAACCAGCCTGAGAATTTCATTGCACTGTTGGATATCCACTCAAAGATCAATCACCTGTCCTCATTCTGTATTCCTGCTGTATTTTTCAGCTTAATCTTTTCTGAAGCTTACCTATTTCATTAAGGCTGGAATTTTAAAAGACTGGCAATTGCATGCAGAGGCAGAGAGTCAAGAGTGAGAAGTGTCAAACCTGGACAGCAAAGTTCTGTACAAATTGTTTTGTGCCCTTACAAAAGGCAATTTTTTTCCTTCCTTTTTTGTTTCTGTGGTACTCTGTAAGGCCCGGATATGCTCAGTATGTTTTCCAGGGTTTGGCATCCTAAAATTCCTGAATTCTGTCCTACCCTAAGCCTAGATTGGTGCAGAAAACAGGGCTGGCTGCAAGAGAACAGGTTAACCCACCTGATTCTCTTCAGTTTTCCCATCCAAGTGAAGTTTTTAACAGTACTCATCACATTTCAGTTTCTGGATGTCCCAGCCTGGAATCTCAACCAAGTGACTCATTCAGAAATTAAAAGAAAATCTTAAGGGATGGTACATGAACTAATTGAATGTGTATCAGTAAAGGACTTTCTGTGTGTAGGAAAAATGCTTCTGCCTTGGACTGTTGCACTGAAAGGATGTTTAAACAAAACAGAGTGATGCAAAGTACTGGAATCATGTGAAAGGATTATAATTATTGTATTAACTTGTTGGTTCACTTCGAAACACTTCTAAAAAATCCACTCTGGAACAGATTAGTAAAATGATAAACTATCATTGCAACATCTGATCAAAAATTCAGTAAGTTAATTAATGCTCCTTTTGTCCTAATAGCTTATATAATGAGAGGGAAGTTTGCTAAATTAGGCACGGCAAAAAAAATTTTGTCAGCAGTTTCACATAGGGTGGGTTCCTGTATCCCGAAGTTGTTGGGAGATTTGATAGCACGGCAGAGGACCTGTGTGGGCTGTTTCTGTGTCTGGGCACGTGTGTGAGTGCTCCTGCCTGACTCCTGGGGCCCTGGGGCTGTGGGAATGACTGCAAACAGCAGTTACCAAAGGTATTTATCATCAACTGTTTAGAATATTTGATTACAAATTTATATAGGAAAGGCAACAGCCTCTAATGAGAGTATAAATCACCTTGGAATGGTGTCTTGACTGGGATGGGAGTGCGCACCCTTTGTACTCACCCTCAGAGCATGCTAATAGGGGTGCATATTTATTTCTAGACCATGTAATTAAAAACAATTTGAAGAACTAATGTTCCAGCAAGTAGAATAATGACTGGAGAGCAAAGTATGGATAAAAATGCTTTCTTCCTTCTCATGATGAAGGGTTTGGTCTTGACTTTCCATTTTGTCTAGGGTTTATTTTACGATGATCTGGTTCTGAGTCTGTTGTGAGTACTTCTGAAAAGCTGTTCCTTGTCCCTCCCTCTCTATTAAACGTGTTCTGGGGGAAGGATGAGTTCTTCTCTTCCTTGTGGCCACAGCAGAGACAAAACGTAGATGAGCTCAGCTGTTGGCAGTAGATGCTGACTGAGAAGTACTTGCTTGAAAGGCAGCAAATCAGTGTAGGAGTTCAGCGGTGGGAAGTGACCCAGAAGGGAACAGGATCTTCCACTGATGCAGCTGGAGCAATAAACACCGTTAGGAAGACACTGCTGTGCCAAAGGCAGACTGGTTTCTTCATCTTTCATGCACCTCCATCAACTTAGTAGGAATTTGCTTCAGTCTGAAGGGAGGGGAGAATAAAGTCTCATAAAGCACAGTGTGACTGAGGCTGAGCCTTTGCTGCTGTGACACTCAGCTTTGGTGAGACCCTGCAGAGTCACCGACTGCACAACGTTCTGATCCAGACCCCAGTTGTGGGGTTGCTGAGAGAGAAAGAGACAAAAATTAATTACTGACTTATTTCAGCTGATGTTTCAGCAATGCCTTTCAGCTGCTTCCAGAGTCTCTCGAGGTTCATTGCAGTGTAGCTCATCACGAGATGTCTGGCGGGTTTCTGTGTTTATTAATTTGACTCAGGTCATCCCTGCAGTTCAGCCTCGGGGCTAAAGCAGACCATGTAACCGGTTTAGGTATTAAACATCTGTCATCTAACTACCACAGCAGACAAAATTTAGGCTGTGTGCATAATTTACTCTCATTTGTAAGTTATTCCCTTGTACGGGTAGTGCGTTGATTACAGGGAAATATATGTAGAGAGAAAATGCTGAACTCCTTCATTTAATAAATCAGGGAAGTCCGTGAGATATGTAGCAAGATTCCCAGTGAGGAGTCCTGGCTGGGTCTGCCTGTGACTTTGCTCACAGGAAATGTCCTGAAGGCCCTGAGGCTCAGGTGAGAGGTGAATCAGAACAATTTCCATGAGCTCTGGGCTCATCCCTCCCTGTCACACGTGCTGGTTCCCTTCTCTGCTGGGGACAACAGGGAAGGGAAGCACCCACATGTTATGAACTTGCTGCCCATTCTAGCTTGGTTATCAGCCTTGGCAATTCCATGTGGCTGTTCCTGTTATTATTGTATTTTTCCTGTTAGGTTTTGAATAGGGCTCGGTCCAGGTGTAGCAGTGATGGTTGTTTCTGCTGTGGCTCAGGATTTCATCTGAGAGTCAATCTCTATTTCTTGATTTGTTTGTCTGTGTGTGCAGCACTGCTTGGATGTATGCTATTAAATCTCCCTTTAGAGATTTTTCCCTCCCTCGTTTTCCCCCTCTAATAAGAAGAAATAGGTACATTTTGTTCTGTCTCTTAATGGCTGTTTTTATTCTAAGTATTTATGGCCTTTACAGGAGCAGAGTTAATACCATATGATGTCAATATTCTTCCAACATAGTTCTGCAGCCATCTTACATTTATGACCTTTTCCCCCTATAATTAGTTCCAGCTGAAATTAGATTCGGTGAGAGCCTCACTCCAATTACAGCCAAATCTGAATAAAACTGATTCCACTGCAGTTGTCTGGAGGAAAAGGGAAAAAAAAAAAAAAGAAAGAAAAAAAACGAAGAAAAAACCTTTTCCAGTTTCACTGTAGATAACTAAGTCTCGCATCTCTGCAGTACATCTGCACTTAATAAAAGTGAAAAAGGTTTAAGGGCCAACCCTGGAGAGAGCAGAAAATTCTCAGCTCTGCCAACAACTTTTAGCAAAAGTCCCTTCAGTTTTCCATGCCCTCTTGCCTGTTTCTCCTGCCTTCCCTGGGGCAGGAGAGGCCCCAGCTCCATGGTGTCCCCGTGTGCTGGGCTGAGGTGGCAGCAGCAGGTGCTGGGCAGTGCCTGTGTGCTGAGAGGTGTCTTTGCTCTGGTGCCCAGGTTAGGTCAGCAGCAGACTCCTCGTGGAGCACGCTGGAGGTCCCTGCTCCTGGTGCAGAGGGTTGGGATGCACCCAGCAAAGCACAGTGGGGCTGGCAGCCAGCTGGGCATCCTCCCTTTCTCTGGGAAGAGACTGGAGGTGTGGGGATGAGGACAGAACCATCGTGGCACTCACAGTGAAGGCATTTGGCTCCTGAGAGCCCGGGTGAGCCTGGATCTCAGCCCTTTAATGCAGATGTGGCCACGTGTCCAGCACAGCTGGAACACAAACAGCAGTGCTGGCTCTCCAGAGCCCCACACAAACTGCCCAGGTGCTGACTGTCACAAAGAAATATGTGAGAAATGCAAGGAGTTGCTTTGAATTCAAAGCTGTATTTTGTATTAGCCAAGTGTATCAAAAATGCCATGAAACCTTTTTGCCATTATCAGGGATATTTAGCTGGGATTAAATGTTTGTTTACTGCAGATGGGTTTGCAGCCGGGTTTATACTTTTATCACCTCCAGACTGGATTACTGTAATCCTTTATTTGCACATTATCCTCAGGTTTTTGGTTTTTTTTTTTTCCCCTCCCCCTTTCATTTCTGGCTGTTGGGTCAGTACAGAAAAACAAAAATGGATTTCTGGCACCCGGAGGAGTAAATTATCTCTTATCCTCTCTGAAATCATTGTCATATTGGGTTCTGATTCCAATCCAAATTGATCTTCAAATTAGATTCTGGATCAATAACAGCCTTATAATGGCATGACACTGTTAAGGCTCCTACCAGCTGCTGTGACCCGCTGAAGCTGATGAAAGCGTCTCATCGCTGTGTATAATCTCAGAAAAATTAATGCACATCCAGTTCCATTAGCTCACTGCTATCTGTTCCATCAGGGCAGCGATGTGCACGGGGTCAGCAGTGCCTTTGGCCATCCTCACACAGCCAATTCCCAGCTCACGTGGGGCTCCTGGCCCTTCCCTGAAAGCTGTGTAAAGTTTTGGCAAGGGAAAAATGTTGTGTTTCTAACCCTGAGCCTTCAATTCCAATTAAGTGCCTTCTGAGACACAGTGAAATGGCCCTGCAACATTAAGTGAAATGAATCCAGAGATTAATTAAAGTTTTATATTAAAAATTGACCATTTAAGGAATAGGAATAAACATTTAGTGAACAGATAGAAGATCCAGTATTCTCCAAAGCTCCTCCAAGAAGCAGGAATTGCAGCTGAGGTGCAATTTCCCTCCAAGCTTTTCTAGGCACTTAGTATTTCAGAAGTGATTTATCTGGAAATATGTGTGAGTTATTTTGAGGCTGCTATGATTATATCATTTGATGAGATTTTTTTCTTCTCTTTTCTGCACTGAGGACTTTAAAGTGAGAGAGACAGTCCATAGATAGCTTGTGGTTTGTTTAATTAACTGGCTTTCTTTTTATGGATGGCTGCTTGCAAGGCTGCTCTTTCATTTAGTGATTGTTTTTGTTATTAATGGTTTCAGACAGAGCTCTTCACGTATCAAGCGCAAGTTTTTGCAAAGCCAGTGAAGGAATCACACAAGAGGGTTTTTTTTCCTCCTCTTTCCTGCCGCTCCTGTTTATTTTCTGTGGTGTTGCTCTCTATGATCTGCTGTGGTTGTTAACACTTTCCATCAAAAAAAATGTTCAGGAGTTCAAAGTTTTCTCTCTCAAACTTGCAAAGTGCTGTTTGTTTGGCCAAGGTGTCAAGAAACATTGACATCCTTAATCCTAAATAAGAGGGAGAGCCAGCCCAGGAGAATAAATTTGATTACGTTTATTGTTCGTGTAACTGAGGAGGTGTTAAGTATGTGATATTGTGGTAGGAGGGTCTCTGTGTTGCCTGTAAGAGGCAAGGGTAGAAGAAGGTAAGGAGGAAAATGAGATTATTTTATTTATATGTAGAAGGTAAGGAGGAAAAAGAGATTATTTTATTTATATGTGACTGGGGGAGGTCAACAATGTAGGTGCTGATTAACAATTGGGAGGTGAAATAACTGTTATTTGCATCCCCCCAGATATTGCATTATTTTCTTTCACCAAAGGGAGCTGAAAGCAGTTATTCATGTGAGCCCCTCTTGGTATAGCCGTGCTGTGAAGGTCCAAATAACTCCCCAAGGAGTCACTCATTCCAATGGTGGCTTTTTTTCACCCACACTTAAGTGTGTGGTTGCCCAGTCCAGCCAAAATCCCTGTCACTACCGAGAGGCAGCCCCAGCATCTCTCCTTTCCCTGCTTGCTCATTCCCAAGGCTTTGCTGCTGCTGGGAGTTGCAGCCACTTTATTACCCAAATCGAAGATCTCTTATTTTCAGAAAGATCAGCTCCTCATAAGGGCCCAGTCCAAGTCTGCCTGAGCACTTCCACGACAGGACTGAGGGGAAGAACAGCAGAGTGAAGGAGGCAGGACTGTGTTTTTGTTGAAAAATAACTCCGTAAGATCAGGGATGAGGAGTTAGGGCTCCCGATGGTCCCTGCCCTTCCAAAACAAAGCTGAGGCAGCAGTGTCACCCCAGTGTGGATGGGGACAGAGGGCAGTGCCAGCAGCAGGAGCTGCAGCAGGAGGAAAGGCTGGGTTAGGAGCAGTACAGCCTGTGTGAATCGTGGGAGGAAGGTTTTGCACACAGCTTTGAAAGTTCCTATTCTCTGTATCTACATCCACTTCCCACTCAGCTCAGCCAGAGTTTGTTTCAGTAAGGCCGTAGGAACTTTGTGTGCAGCGCCTGCTGAGTCATATTTTCTTCCAGCATCATACCTTGGAGTATTTTACTTACTGCATTTATCTCTTCTACTGCTAAAAATCTTTCCCTTTATCTTGTTAACTCAGTATGTATGTGTTGCTCTTCTCAGGCTGAGGGAGTGAAAGTAAATACAAAAATGAGAGCGTGGGGACTATTTCAGGAAAATAGGAATGGTCAACTTTTTTTATCTTTCCCTTCTGAAGGGAATGAGGTGAGCAGTTTCTGACAAGAAACTCTTTAATAGTTAAAGTTTGTTTTCAGCCCGTGTCAAATCTCAGGCCCTCCTGAGAAGTGAAACCTCTTCTCTCTTCTCATGGGGCTGAATCATTCAATTGTGTCTCCAGGTTCTGGCCTTAAACATTTCTTTATTGCATGAGTGCAGAAGAGCTGAATCTGCTTATGGTTTCTCATTGGAATGCATTATAAAATCTTTTGTAAATGTGTGAATGTTCCTTGCAGTTAGAGGGACCCAGGGTCCCATTAAAATAAACAGAATACCCCAATAACTATTGTACAGACACTCAAAGCATCTGTTTCCCAGTGCATTGTGGAGCTTGCACTGGGGACTGACTTAATAAAGGTGACTTGGATATAGAAACAAGCACAGAGGATGAAGGTAATATAATTTTAGGGGCACACAGAAGCCTTACATTCACTGCTGCTGTTGGTAAGAAGGATTAAATTGCTGAAATAATAATCAAGAGAACAAGAATAAACCCTGCTAGAGAAGGCAGAAGCTGAGGGTTTCTGTTCAGGCAGTAATTTGAGGCAAAACTTCTGGGATTCGAAGTTTCACAGGAGTACAATGGCTTGGAAAAGAGCAAAGGAACTTTTTGTTTCTTCATGCATGTAAGACATATTTTAATGTAACAAATGACAATGGCAAAGTACAGCTCCTTTGACTGGAACTGTAATATTTCATAACCCAGAAGAGCTTCCTTTCTTAGGCTATGGAGAAACCACTGAGCTGTTATTTGTTATTCTCATATATCAGCAACAGTGTGTGTGCAAGTAATAAATTTTCACTGGCTGTAGTGAAAATAAAAGCACCTCAGGAAAGACCACTGCTGTGCCAGCTGGTGGTGGGAAAGCATCAACAGGAAAGCCCTGTCCAGCCTATATTATTTCATGATCATAAAACATTTTAAGAGTTTTCTTTACCAGTAAATAAATAGAAATGTAAATATCAAAGATGATCTCTTGCTTTAATTCCCTCATTTACAAAGGAAACAGCTGCCACAAGCTGTTCTATCGGTAGCCAAAATATAGCATGCTTTGAAACATTGAGAAAATCAAGATTCTAAAAATGTTTCATTTTCTTTATTTATCCACTCCTTTTTTAAAAACCCCTACCTAAACTGCCTAGACTTTGTCAAAAAGCCCTACCTAGACTTTGTCAAAGTAAAACATACTTTGTCTCAAGTAAAACATATCTACAACTTAGCAGAGTTTCTCATACTTTGGACTGTATAAACTCTTTCCAAAAGCTGGTTGATCTTATCTGCTGAATAATTCGAGGCTTCCTTGGAACCAAGAGGTCCAAGAGAATGAGGACTGAAATCCCTCACGAGTCCTTTTAAGCTCTAACTTTGTTATAAAGTTGTTTGTTGCTGAATTCTGGGCCTGTAATAAAATAATGATGTTGATCATGATTGCCTGAATGGGAATTATTTCAGGGAAAGTCTTCTCTGGTTGGAGGAAAGTGGGATTTGTTAAATACAAAAATTTTGAGAGACATATTTTAATGATGTTCTGTTTACTTCAAGCAGCAGTTTCCAACCGAGTGATGTGAATGTTTTGTTTTGTTACTTGTGGAATGGAAGAGTAAAACCTTCCATTTTGAAATTACTTTTGATTTCATGTTTCCATTTTACAAAAACTAAATTCAAAATCAAACCAAACTTCTTCACAAATTAATGTTTAATTTTATAGTCGTAATATGAGGAGGAGGAGGAGTAGTATCAAAATGTGAATTAAAATTATAATTAGAAAGAAATAGAAGTTTTACACTGCAATATCCTGCCCAGCTCACAGAAGCAAACAGCTGTGAAAGTAGTAGGTGACTCATTTTTAAAGAAGGACATAAACACAACCTTGTTCCAGCCATCTTAGTTCCTTTTTCTTTTATTTTTGCCAGTGGCCCTGTGTATGAACATGCTTGGGCACCTTCTGAACTACCCTTAAAGCCCCTCTGGTTCTTGTCCAGCATTTACATTATCTCCTTCTGAAAATGTGTAAAGAGAACAATAAATGTGGGCCTCTACTTTTGCTTGCACAGACAAATGGATTCTTTCTTTACCTTGTATTTCTTAATTTGAAAATATTTTCCCTCATATTATCAGTTCATATTGCACAGACTGGGGAGAAACAAAATAGACAAGGACGGTCCTGGGCTTTCAGAGCAAATTCAGGGGAAGATCAAGAACATGTGGATATTTGTAAATAATCCGTGGCAACATGCCTTAGTAAGAGACTGAGCCTCTGCCATGCCCACTGCATTTCACACCACTTGACTCCAAAAGTTACCTAAATATCCTTCTGAGCACTGTTATAAAGCAAACCTGAACTGATGCCAGAAGTACACGAAGTTCTTTCATTTGTAATTTGCCTCACAGAAACATATCAAGGGCCCTTGTTTTCATGAAAGGTTACACAGAGTCCTGTGTTCCTGCGTGAGTATGGATTGGGAAAAGCCTAATCATTGTAATTATATGACTGAAAAAGGGGGTCTTGACACATTAAGGCACATAAGGGAAGAAAATGCCATACAGGGAAGGAATTTGTTCATCAGGTTCAGAAGTATGTTTAAAAGGAGGCTGCAATAAGCACCAGAAAGTAACCCAGTGGTTTATAATTACTCACTTGCTTGTTGATCCACTTTATATTTCTTTTGTGATTCAATGAACCAAGCATTGAAAAGAAAACGTGTGGATGGAATAAATATCCCCCATTACACAACGCAAGGACAAAACTCCATGCTGAAGCATGAAGACATTATAAAACTTCTGTAGAATTATTAGCTCTGCCTCACCACTAAATTGATTACTCTCTTGGTGGATGTTAATAAAACAAAGCTTTAAAATCAAGATGCCAGACTGTAAATTACCCTCCTCAATTACCCATTTGAGTCAATTCTCATGTCAATAACATAAAAGACTACCACATGTGTGTTTGATACATACATATCTGAATTTTGGTGAGGTTTTGCATTAAAAAACTGTGGGCTAATCGTTGTTTTGGATAGGTCTTTGGTTAACTTTGGGAGAAAAAAAGTTATTCCTAAGATTGATAACGGTGATGACTTTGGCACAAAGGAAATTCTAGGATTAGGTTAACCCAGAAACTAACTAGCTGTTACTTTATGGTTTAATATTGGGCGAGATAAATCACACTTGAAGCAGCAGTGAAGGGGGAGGTACATCTTGAAGCATTCTGTCCTTATGTTTAAGTCTTTCTATCAACTTTCTGAGAATGATTCTAACTCACAAATTTCTGCTTGCAATAACAACAGCAGGAAACAGGGCTTTCAGACTTGAATTCACATAAACATTTAAGTTTCATCTTGGACTTTCTTTGCACAGACGTTGAGAAGTTCATTTAGTGTGCAATAGAACCCCCTTTTGTAATGCCAGAGCCAGGACCTACTACTTGAACCCAGAGCTAAATTTCTCAGAAGAGAAGTGGATGCAAATCTATCTTGTATCAGTACAAATACAGTTTTGACTGGATTGGTAGCAAAAAGAATTGGAAATTACTTTTTTAAATATTGCCAGCTTCAGTCACACCACTGTGAATAATGGAATAAGTGAATAATGGAAGGTTGATCACTTTAAAAACAAACCAGGTACTCCCTCATGAGCAGGCTGTAGGCAGACATACATTGTAATAAACCTTTCACTAAAGGGGTTTAAAAAATGAAGATGTCTGTAAAAACTGAAACCTGTCCACTGCTCATTCACTACCAAAAAGGGATGAATTTGTCAAACATTCCTCAAAAAGTGAGCTCGGTCAACCTAGAATAAAGGGGGCTTGGCTTTTTAGGTTTTGGGGTGGGGGTTGGTCCTATTTTCACATTGAACAGAACTTTAAAAAAATCTTAAATGAAATCTCAATCTTCATGCAGAAAAGATCATATTTTAAAGTTGGGGTTTTTCTTCTCCAGAGCTAGCAGTAATATTCTAATTGTTTTCAGTAAAGATGGCCCTCAGACCTACATTTAATGTACTTTCCTGCCAAAACTTTCAACTACTCCTGCAGTACCATCAGCACTGCAAAGTGCAGAGTCGCATTGTTTAAGGAAATTTTACACAGCATTTTAACACTTTGCCATAATGACAACCTACATCCCTCAGTGTGACTGGAAGAAGTATGTATGAGTGCATGCATGCAAGGCTCTATCAAACAGAAATTCCTTAGTTTATTATACATTTTACTGCTATTGGTGTCATTAGTCTTCCTTGTTAGTCAATCATTTCCTACCTGACTTCCTGCAGCTTTCTTACAAATGTGTACCATTAAGAGTTATATTTGATTTTAACCAGAACCAAGGGAAAAGAAAAATACTCCATGGATACATTCAGTTTAACTGATTTTGATATTTTTTTCTTAATGAGTTGGCTTGTGCATGTAAGGAGGTTAAAAGGTGATTCAGTAGAATTTGGTAAGTGATTGCCAGTGGTGCCAACTTGACCAAGGCATGTTGGCAGCAAGATTGAACTGGATGTCAAAGAGAGCAAGCTCTTTAGTGTCTGCATTAGCATTGGCAGTAGTGCTGCTCCCTGGGTAAGGATCTGAAAATGTAGGGTTTTTTCCACAAGTAACTCATGGAAGAGGGGTGCCAAACTCTGCCAGTGACCTACCAGCGTGACACACTCACCAAACATATCTCAGCCTCGTTGTCTGCCCTTTCAAACACTTCCCTGTTTGCTTTCAGACAAGGTGTTTTCCTTGCATTCCACTGGCAGGATGACACAAACAGCCTCACAGTTTTGAGACATTCCTTCTAGCAAACCCCAAAATTCCAATATTTACCATACTGTTTGTGCCATCGAAGGCCAAGCCAGAAGACCTGTTTTGAAGTGTTCTTTTGCTTCACAAGCAAAAGTGCTTTGGCAAAGTTTCTCATCATTTGATCTAAGTTGATTTAGACGTTTGGAAAGAAATCTACTTTTGGGGACATGGCTTCAGCCTAGGCAAAGGGAAATTGATGAGCACAGCTTTTAGTACATCAGTCTACACCGGACAACGAGTGGCACTGATAAGCAGTTGAGTTAATATCTCTCACAAGGGATGTATTAAGGGCTGAATTCATGGCATTTGGCAGTTGTCCTTCTACCTGGGATATTTTCTGTGGAAGTCAGATGGCAAACAGTGGGGAAGAAGGCTCTGTCTTGTCCCCCTCTGCTTTTGATGCAGGACCACATGCAGCATTTGGAGTTGCTGGGTGAGCGGTTGACTGATTTTTACATATGGCTCCACAATAACTGCACATACAAATTGGGGGAAGGATTCTACATCTTTCTGAGCATTAGATCTCTCTCCCAAGAGTAATTTTTGTGCTTTTCGACTGGAAGCCAGGTCTCCTGAAACCCTAATTCTGGCACTGACAATGACATGGGTCACATCTGTTGGCAAATCATTGTGAGCCAGATCTCCAGAGGGACTTTGGTGTTTTGTTGGCTTTTGGAATACAATGCACAACGCTGACAAATGTACAGTGAGTGAGCCCAGAATGGGCTTTGGCAGAGGCAGCACAATGAGTGGGGATGTTGCTTAATGTAGCAAAAAAAGGCTAAAACAAGAGAAGTAAAATCTGTCAGACGTGTGTTGTGCTGAGACACATCCTGTGGTTGTTATCTCTGAAGTCAATCTGCCTCTCAGAGTGTCTCCTTCAGACACGAGCACTTTAGAAAGCTAAAGGTGGGGACATGACTCCCACTGTTAAGACACCTAACCACTTCCAGAGAAGAATCTTGACTCTACACCTCATTTTGTCTGTCAGAAAATAGAAGCACAACTTCCTTGCAGTGCTAGGGAAGACATTTGCATATATTTTTTAGTGTCTGACTCTTAGGAGGTGAAGGGAAATATGGGTATGAGATAATAGTGAGATTTTTCAACTCAATTTCAAGATTTATTTACAATTTAAGTGGAAAAACATAGAACTTGTTCACCCTCCATGGCTCACATACCAACATTAAATGGACCTTTTAAATGTTGTCACCGAGACTAAAACCAGTGCTCCCTCTTTTCTCCTACCCAACTTTGCCCCTTGAAGTGTGAAGGATGAGTATTAGTCTCAGTGGAGTCCAAGCTGGAGACATTATTCTAGTTTTGTTAGGCACTTTGCTCACATTAATTAGGAAAAATGTTTGAACCATTTCTAATAAATCAAGTCTGTAACTTTAGGAGAAGCATTCCCATTATTTTGAGCACTGCTTCATTTCAGAGCTCTTTGGAGCCTACATGCTCCGTGCTCAGCATACGCCTTCAGGAAGAGTGGAGGGAGTATGAAGTGGTATCAGCTCTAAATCAAAAGGAGATTAATACTTTAAAAATGTAATATAGCAATGATGCAGTGCTTAGTCTTTTCACTTGGGCTAGCTCAAATCCTCCAGTAGGTATTAGGAGATAATGCCCATTTTTGGTGTTCCACATGAAAGGTCTCTTATGGACAGAAGAGGTGATGGGATTTTATTGCCTTAATGTTTGCTTTCTGTACTGGAGTCTTGCTTGCCTCCAAGGAATCCAAATATCATTTGAGAAAGTAAAAAATTGTCCTTGAAGAACAGCAGCGATGTATTTGAAGATAATCTTTTTTTCACTGAAGCATTTGAAAAAAAAAATCTGCATTTAATTAAATTATTAATTAAAGATGCATATTTGAAGGTTTTGAAATTTATATGTCAGCATTATGTGCAGTTATCTCCTCTCTGATGGAGATAACTTGCAGTGTAAGGCAACAAATTACATTTTTAAGGATCTGATTCCAAGTTCTCCCAGACATTTGCCATTTATACACTACTAATTGATTATTTATACAAATTCTAATCATCATTAGCAACTAACTCCCTATGAATTCTTGCAACCAAGAATTCTTGTGTCTCTAAAGTGGTATTTGCAGTAGCAGACAACATTGTGGAGAAAATGCTCTTGATGGATGTCCTGCAAATGGAATAGTTTAGGGAAACAGGAATGCTTGAATGAAGCCTCATTTCTGTTTTATGCAGGATGCACAGAAGGATGTTTTCCTGCTGTCTCCTCACCTCCACTGACTGACACTGTCATTCCCCTTGCTTCATTGTCCTTGGTGGAGAGAAGTTCCTGCATCTCAAACTTTCTCCTTGGCTTTCCCGGTGATTCAATGCATCAAAATTCAGATGCATTTTTATGTTACTGGAAAATCTGAAATGGCAGCCAAAACAAGGCATCATGTTGGAAAGTGCATTTCAGACGACTTCCAATGCCTGTATTTACTGCAGAGCTACAAACTGCTCTGCTGGACCACACAAAGACACGGATTTGGGAAGAGCAGGCTACAGGGAGCATCTACCCTCTCAGAATGCAAGCCCCTCACATGCTGCAAACAGGTTTTTTCCAAAGCACAACACAAAACCTGACGTAGCAAAATACAGCATTTTTCTGGGATTATATATGGGTTTTGTGGGGGTTGTGTTACGTATTAGGACTTCTGTCTGAAAGGAGGATGTAAGGTCCAACCAATGGTTAAAACATCACAAGTCTAACCTTGTCTGACAGCCTATTTATCAAAATCAAGAATTTCTTTGAATCATCCAGAGAAGGCTTGATTAAGGATGTTGGGAAATACCATTACAAGAGCAAATCTGCTAATCAATAAGAGATGCTTCATCATGCACACTTGTTCCAACCAGTATTTATATGGATCAGTCATTCTCTCCCACTGAATCTGATGATGTTATCTAAAGTAATGGAAATGCTTCATTTCCAAAACACTGCTTGGGATGTCTGCATGCACATGTAGCAGGAGATTTTGCATGGCACAGACATTAAAGATGGATATTAGTCAAAATAAACAACTTGTATGAGAAAAGCTCTGCAATCAGAGAATGACAAGACTCATAAGCACCATGAGCAGTTGGTGCATTATCATTTTCCCTTGTCTCCAGCTGAGTATTTGTTGTTATTTTAGTATTAAGAGGGTGCCATAAACAATTACATGCTATCAGTGAAAGGATAAGGGCCATGACTGAAACTCAGTGTTTACACTTGCAGCTATCAGAGCCTTTAGAGAGCTGAGACATTCCTGTAAGGCTTTAAGCACTAAAGTAAATGAACTCGAGTTTGGGCAGTGGACCTTGCAGTGAGAGCATATTTGAGCACATTCTTTGGGGGCTGCCTGTTGTACTGTATTGTGCTGTGCTATTATTTCCAGAGTTCCCTGCCTGCAGGAGGGTTTGCAGCCGTGGTGAGGGTCAGCAGGCTGGTTTGGGGAACATAGCAAAGGCAAGCAGGGAAAGTGGGCCTGATGCCAATAATCTTCAATTTACTTTGCACACTCACAATGTCTTGGGGAACTGCCAGTGAACAGATCGTGCCATCTACCTGGGTCTGTGCAGAGCATTTGACACTGTCCCATGTGACATCCTGGTCTCTAAACTGGAGAGATGTGGATTTGATGGATGGACCACTCAAACAGTTCCAGGCAATGGCCCCACTCGGGGGAAGGGCCCAGGCAGCACAAAGACATTTAATGTGAGACACAAGGCAAGCACAGGAGCTGTGTGAGCAGCAGGGGAGGGGGGATTCTGACCCTCTGCCCCACCCAGGTGAGACCCCACCTGCAGAGCTGCCCCAGCCCTGGGGCCCTCAGCATAAGGATCAGTTGGAGAGAGCCCAGAGGAGGCCACGGAGATGCTCCCAGGGCTGGAGCCCCTCTGCTCTGGAGCCAGGCTGGGAGAGCTGGGGGTGCTCACCTGGAGAGGAGAAGGCTCCAGGATGAACTTAGAGACCCTTCTAATACTTAAAGGGGCTCCAAGAGAGCTGGAGAGGGACTTTGGACAAGGGAATTGAGTGACAGGACAAGGAGAAATAGCCTTAAACTGCCAGAGGGCAGGGCTGGATGGGATCTTGGGAAGGAATTGTTCCCTGGGAGGGTGGGGAGGCCCTGGCACAGGGTGCCCAGAGAAGCTGTGGCTGCCCCTGGATCCCTGGCAGTGCCCAAGGCCAGGCTGGACACTGGGGCTTGGAGCAGCCTGGCACAGTGGGAGGTGTCCCTGCCCATGGCAGAGGGTTGAAACTACGTGATCTTTAAGGTTCTTTCCAATCCAACCCATTCTGGGATTCTATTCTTTAAAACCGTTTCCTTAGGTCTCTTGTCCCTCTGGCAGGTTCTCTTTATGGCTGCAAGTTTTATACCTCAATAAATAATTTCCTAAAAGTGGATATTTTTTGGAAAAACTTTTAAGGTTTCGTGGGACCTGGAAGAATTCTGGCCTCATTTTCTGTTCTCGGTGAAGGAAACAGAAACCAGCCTGAAGCAACTGAGGCTGTTTCAGTGTTTTCCAGAGTGTAACCACTGGTGATCTGTGGGAGTACAGGTAGCAAGTTGAACCAGGTCATTCTGTTGAGTATTTTCAGTTTAAGATTTGCTTCAGGACAGGGAAGTCCAATGGGAAATTTGAGAGGTTGACAGTGACCCAGAATGTGTGGAAATTACTCATTCACTTAGTGGAAACCAGCATTGATTGACTAACTAATGATATTCTATTTAGTTTGCCCTGCTAATTAGCTCGTTCACTTTTCTCAAGTTAATTAGTAAGCTGTAGCCAATATTGACAGTGTTGGTGGATTGGGTTGTACAAACTTTTCCTCATGCAGGACATCTGTATTTGTCACGTATCCCAAAAGATGGATAGAACGTGAGGTAGCTGCATGGACAAATCAAACAACTGAAGGTTTTTAGCTGGTATAAGTGGACTTAGCACCATGAAACAGCACAGATATATTCAATTATACTGATGGAAGATCTCAGGAAGCAGATTATGGAGAAATCAGAGGCTGAGGCTAAGGAGTGTCTGGGAAAATGTCCTTTTTTAACCTGTACAGAGTATTTCACAGTCCTGTTCAGCTGCAGCATTTCTTGAAGTATAATCCAGAGGCTGCACGTGTTAAAATGCAGTGATTTTAAGGATTCACCTCCCTTTATGATAGATATGATTTAAATGCCAAAAATAATTTAATAGGGAGATTTTTATATGGCAGTTTATCAATGGAGAGTTGAGGCTGCAGGCAGCTGTCAAGAGAAGGTAAAGACTGTCTTCCTTCATCTGAGAGCTCATCTTTTGTTTGGTGTCTTTGTTGGAATCTCTACAGTAGATACATGTGAAATAAGATACTTTTCAGCATATGATCTGAATAAACAGATTACACAGTTTAATCATTTTAGTTCCTGACAATGCGTATTTCAGAACTGAAAGTCAGGGGAGATCAGGAAATTTGCCAAACAGAGCAACAAACCAACATAGGCATAATAATAATGTTTTATTTGTTAACAAGCATCTACTACTCCAAATGTGAGCAAGTTAATCTAAGTAACATCCAGGGGGGCTTATTTGCCTTCTTGCGAGTTTTTGTTGCAGTTGTAGCATTTTCTAGTATTTTTTCCCCCTCATTATTTCAACAAATGTGACAACTTCCCATAAATTCCGGCCTCAGAACACAAATAGATTCTCCAGACATCCTCATTACTGCAGCACCCTGCCCATGGCTGGAACAGACAAAGTCCTGGCTACTGCTCTGTGTCATCACTCACACCCCAGAGCAGAGCTCCCAAAGAGTGGAAAATGCTGCAGTACAATCTGGGATCCCTTTTGGTCCTCACTCCAGTCTTGTAACCCTCTTTACTTTATTTGTTCCCTCTTCTCATACTGCAGATCCCTCTCCAGTTGTGTTATTTTCCTTTAGAACTGGATCTTATGTCTTGCATCTCCTTTTAACTAATACCACAGTGTACTTTTGAAATGTGAATTTATCAGGGGGTTTGTGCATCTCTCTGCAGTGGGATGTCCCAAATAGTGCCTACCCAGGGTGCAGTTTATGGCAGTGAGGTCCCCAGCTGGGAACACGCCGGGGGTCCCATCTCTGATACCTCTTTTCCACTGCCAGGCCCAAGGTGGGATCAGCAGCATTAATCTCTGTCAGAGTGGGATTTGCTTTGAGGTTTGGTTTGGCTGCAGTGTCTGAGGGAACAGCTCAGTAGGATTCACCTCCCCCATGGCATTTGGCCACTTGAGGACCAGGAAAACTGGACAGCCCAGCTGGTCAGTGCTGTTGGCCTCCCAGAGGATGTCTGGTCTCTGTTTTCCAGTGGAATCCTTGGTATTTCCAAGACTGCTGCAATACCTGGTCAGTTATATCTCAGAAGAAATGTTTCCTGTACATGTATTTCAGAAGGCAAGTAATTTTCAGTTTGCCTTCATCTTTTGATGGAATCCACAGGTGACTCAACAAAGAGAATGAATGTGTCAGTATATTTTTGGACATCTCTCTCCACTCTTGTTTTCTTTAGCTCTGGAGCTTTATATAAGCTGAAGATCCTTGATTGTTGTTCATACAAACTACTGCAATAAAAATAAGACTGTATTAAGGCCAAATATTAGCTTTTATAACTTCTCCATTGCCACTGTGTGATTATGAGAACACTGGGTTTTTCAGCAAATCCTAATAAAGGATTATAAATATATAATTTGTTCATACAATTGGGATATGTTTCTCTACTATTTTTATTTTCAATTTTCCACTGAAAAAACATAGAATATCACTAAATGTGATGATTTTCAATATTTCACATGGGTTTATAGTTCATATTTCTGGAACACTAATGTTCTGAAAACTTCTCAGTCTACACTTTAATCCATAATGCATAGCTCCCGCTATCTTTTAATCATCTGTCTTGTTTAAATGTTGCTGGATCCCTGGATATGATATAATATATGGATGTTTCAGAGAAGCTGATGCCAGGCTGCCCTCTAGACACAGAAACTCGCTCAGTGACTGTGAGTGCAGTGAGTGCTCAGAGACAAGCAGCTGCAGGAGGCAGTGGGTGCAGCCCTGTTCACCCCATCCCTTCTTGCCAGGGAATGAGCCTGGAAATGAATCTGAGGCTTTCAAATTACCAGTCTGAGCTTCTAAATCTGGCCATTGATGCTGTAGCACCAACACCAAATTTTTCCATCACGTTGCTGCTTTTAAGTTTACAGAGGATTGAACAGCAATCTATTTATTTCCAGGGAGCCATAAAAATAAGAATTCGTATATAAGCCTGAAGCAATCAAATCAGGCCTGCTCTTAATATAAAATTCTTTAAGGCTTGAGAGAAGAGGCTAACGTCTCAGAATCATATTACGGAAAGTGATATGATTCATGGATTTGCTTTAACATTGTATAGAATGGCATAAAGAACAATATCGAGGAAAGACGTGATCCTTCATTAACACTGGGAAAGGCTGCTCGGAGGAGATTCTGTGCAACTGGGATTTAACTTAGTTGTGCTGGTTTCATTCCTGACAGTTGCTAGATGGCAAACATCTTTCTGTATGTAGAAATTATCTGTTCTTCATGGGGAAGAAGGGATGATGTATTCAGGACCTTGTTTGTGGGGAGACCTGCTCAAGACCTTACTCAAACACCCTCTGTGACTTTCCTGAGCCAGCTAATCTTTGGTACCTTCCTTCTCTTCAAAATAATGAAAATATTACTTCTTTGTGCCGCAGGAGCTTTTCTGAGCCCTGAGATACTTTATCAGGAATACAGACGAGGTCTAACAATAAATTTATTTTTCAGTTTGCATTTCCAGCCTGTGACTGACTGCGTCAGCGTTTCAGAGCAATACTGTAACTTCCCAGGGCACCCACTGTCTCCACGGGGAGTTTTGCAGATATTGTATGACTTATGAAGGGGTAGCTGCCATCCTGCATCCTGTGACTCTTTCTGCTGCTTTTGAATGGCAAGCACAAGGCCTGGGTGCCAAGTCACAAAGAAGATTGTCTAGCAGGAGCAGCTGCTGCTTGGCAGCTGCAGCATCAGAGCAGCTTTGAAGCTGCCCATGGCTCTGTCACATGTTTTAGCTACCAAGAGACTGCCTTGGCTTCTCTGTCCTTTAGAGATGCCATTTGCTAGTAAACATTCTTTGGTTCTTTGCAATTTTTCATGTTGTGCATAAGCCCTTAGTTTGTCAACAGGGGACTCAAAAGTATCATTTTCATGGGGAAAGAAGGGCTCCGAGCTCAAAAAAGTGGCAAAAGTCGTAGAAATGTTGGTGCAAGATGATTTGGATAAAGCAAAATATTTAGAGGATGTAAGTTCAATTTGAAAATAATTGCTAATCTGTCATCCAAAGTTATGTTTTATAAATAGGAAACAAATAGAAAAGCTCAATCATGTCTAGTGCTCTGCTGAAAATCAGGTCCCTGAATGGATCTCAGACCTGCTTGTAGAAAATTTAAGAGCACTTTGAAAATGAGGGTACTTGGATTTCACAGATTGAGTGTGTTTCTACAACTGGTTTTATGGACTATAAATAATTAAATGAACAAATATGTTATTTGACTTTCCATTCAAACAAAAAGATAGTAAGAAAAGCAATCTCTGCATGTTTAAGCCCAACTAAGGCTTTCCACTTCCATACTGATCTTTTTAAAGCAGTTCATAGCTGATTTGTCCAAAAATTACTTAGAAATGTATCATGCACTATTTACACTGGAGTTTTCAGCCTTCAAATAGATCTGGACAAAAGAAACCCCAAAAATATTTCCTTTTTGTATAAGCCTTTTATCAATTACATTGTCCTTTAAAGGTTTCAAGGCTAAATTTGTTTTCCTAATAGATGTCAAAGTGTTGCTTATGCAATGTAATTGCTATTTCAGCTTTTCTTCTGTCAGTTCTTAGTTCTAAATACAAATTCAACATAAAAATGCCAAATGTTTCTTTTATTTTTCCTTTTTATTCCCAAGGTGAAGAAAAACAGAAGTTTTTTACATGAGGTAGACATTTAATGGCTGTGAAAGAGCACTGGTTGAGAGCACAGGTAATTTCATTGGGTGCTTGGCTTTTAATTTGTCTAAAGACTTAATACCAAGTTTTCCATCCAGGTTCCATTGGCTTAATTTCAAGGTATATGCTCACCCAATTGTGGGCATTGTTGATGAAACAAAGAAAGATTGCTCCATCAGAGTCTGACCCCTTGTGTTTAACTGTGATTAATCCTGCCTGTCCACATATTAGCCCAAAAACCCATTTTCAAACTGCTTTGGGCCCCTCCAGTAGATTCTCAGCATTACCCTCTGGATGTTCCACAAATTCACCTTTTGTTCCGTGTAACAGGGTCAAGCTGCAAAAATGGGTAAAGGTTTCAAGGTGGGGTTTTGCTGAATGCTGTCTCTGGAACCGAGGTGGGAACTGGGAAATCATGAGGTAAAATGACATTTCTTTGCAAGGAGCAGCATCAGTAACAGTGAGAGAACTGGGAGGGTTCATGACCAGTAATAGAGCTGAGAGCAAATAAATTTACATTTTGCCCCTGAATTAGGCCAAAGCAGAATTCACCTGCCTTTGCTGCTCAGTCACTGGACCTTCCTCTGCCAGCTGACCCATCAAAAAGTGTCATAAAATAATAGATAAGGAATGTGCTGGGTGAAACTGAGGGGTAGGAGGGGCAGCTTCCTTGGGAAAGGGGATGGTTGAAAAAGCCTGCTTTTTTCTGTGTGTATCATTCTCTGTGGCCATCAGGTGCTGGATTAAGGATAGGCTTCTTTTTCTGTAACATAAATAGCATTTTCTGTCTATATTTTCCTGAGTAGTAGCAGGCCTCATATCACCCAAGGTCAAGAGACAGCAGAAGGGAAAATTTAGGAGTCTGCTCTTCTAATTCTTTTCTCCCAGACAAGAACGGATGATGAGACAAAGCACTGCCTGTGCCAGGCCCAGATAACAGAGCTTCATCCCTCATTCCCCACAAGAAGGAAAATCGTGGCGTGTACATTTTTAACCCGAATTCCCACCATATGTATGTCCTGGGGTTTGGGACACTTTGGCTGTTGTGTTTGTTTTTCTTCTGGCTTGTAAGATGGCTCCTAACAGCAGAAGTTGGAAGATGGGATTTCCCAATTTTTGTCTCATTTCTATTCAACTCTGTTTCCTTGGAGATGTTCCAAAAAAGAAATATTAAACTATCCTAGTGCACTGAATTCAGATGGAGCTCCTTCCTCAGACACGAGTCCCATCGGAGGGACTCACGGAGAGGTTTCTCTGGCACTGACAGTTGGAAATTACCATGTTTCAGAAGTACTTACAATTCCCGTGCTTAACACTGGGGAGAAGATCCAGCATTGAGGGAAGAACAGACAGAAAATCTTTTGCAGATAGATGAGTGACACACAATGTGTTTTCTCTTCAGCTCATTTCTGCTACTCTTACTTTTTAATCTGCTGGTCTTGAGTCTTGATCTCTGCTAATCCTAAAAAAATGACCAAAGTGATTATTTGAAATGATACACAGCAAAGTCTGTTATCTTTTATTTAATCCATCTCTTTATACGGCTACCTTGCCCCTTCAGAATTCATCCTAAATCATATATTTTAAGCAGTATCAAAAGGAATTAGTCATCCCACGCTGAAGTTGTGACCAGCAGGCAATGATTCTTGTTGTTCCAGTTTACATCTTCCTTTTTTAGTGCACGACAAAAGGGCATTGGCTTAATTACCTGTGATGTTCCTGGCTGGAGGGGAAAGGTTCTCAGTTTGAACTTGCTAATAAAAAGCAAACATGCTTATTGTAAACCACTTCATTGTCTTTTCCCTTCTGGCTGACATTTATGAATTGCCTTCACAGGAGCCTGGGTTGGGTTTATCGAGTACAGATAACAGAATAACCTTATATATGAACTGCAAGTATAAACACTGTCACTGGTGTGCTCCTTAGGATTTCATGCCAAAATATGGAAAACTACATGCACTGCTAGCACAAAGATGATGGCCTACTTGATATCTTGCTTTGCATTCCTTTTGAGATCTAACAGTGATTTTGAAATACCACGGCTTGCAGAAGTCACAAGTGGTGGTGTTTGGCATTTCTGCTGCAAATTTGCCTTTGCTTTCTCACCTGCTTCAGGGCACTGAGGCTGCACCAGTGCCCAGAAGGGATGGCAGGACCTGAGGTTTGCACCTTTATCCCATGTTTAATTTTTCAGCAGATGTAGATCACTTTCCTGGGGCACAGTCAGTCACTGCAGTGCAATAGTCAGCACCATCTCACTAACAAAGGGTTCTGTGGGTGTTCAGATAAGCCCTAGTAGAAGAAAATAGACCAGGTACACAAAATGGTGAAAATATTCTCCAGGTTACATATCATTTTCAGAAATCATGATGTCTGCTGTAATTGTATATTCTTTCACAAGAGGTTTGACCACAGAATTCAGATTTTATGTTCAGCATCATAAATTTCTTGCTAAGCCTTAGGCAGAAATTTTTCTTACAGAAATATGATTTCTGTTGTA
This sequence comes from Pachycephala philippinensis, assembly GCA_013397055.1. Taxonomy (NCBI): domain Eukaryota; kingdom Metazoa; phylum Chordata; class Aves; order Passeriformes; genus Pachycephala; species Pachycephala philippinensis. The sequence goes on along the minus strand of VWZT01013951.1, from coordinate 64,908 downwards.
GATGAACACTGGAACACTATAAAAGACTCATTTTGTAATGAACCTGCTTGCCTTGAAAACAAATAAACACAATTTTAAGAGCTTTTTCCCTAAATGTGTAAGGCAGACTCTGCCCGGCTTGTAACTCCTCTTATTTAGTTCTCTCCTTCAGCAGCAAGAAAAGAAAATATGAAACAACTTCTCTCCATTAAAGCACTTTTCCATTCTTGTTGCTTCTTTGCTTCTTTTTCATCCCTATATTTCCTGTTAATGTTTCTAATGCAGCAGGGTACTCATTCCATGCCACACTTTACCGTTGATGGACAGACAGAGGTTTGCTTTAGTGGTGAAAACAGACATTCTAGTAACTACTGCTACTACCTGCACTTAGGAGACCTACTTAGGTTACCTGTACATCTCTTTTAGGGCAGATAGGCTGAAAATTGCTAGTCAGGAAACCCACCAAAAGTGAAGGTTTGGTCTTTTTTCTGAATTAGAAATAAAAGGAATGCCTCTTTTGTTGAAATTGTTACTGATTTTTTATTCTGTCTGGCCAACAGTATGAACCCTAGCATCAACTTAAACTTGATTTAGACTGTGAATTACGAGATTTTAATTAGATGAGGTGGTTGTAAACTGCTGATTTCTTCCTCCAATGGAAAGTGGAGCTTAAATGAAACCATTAAAGCAGGCTACTTCTAACTCCTTTGTACCAGGGAAAGCTTTCCAGGCATAGCACATTGTGTTTAGTATCACTTTAGAATTCTATAAATCTTTGATCAGCTTTTATTTAATCTTTGTCTAAATTGGAAGATAGCAATGGTCCCTTAAGATTTTGTATGGAGTTGAATGAAATTTAATAAGGCGCCTGACAGTTATTTGATTGTGATTCGTAGCATTTTCATTTTACAGACTTAAGCAATACTGACCTCAAAAGGACTGTCATTCAGCCTAGGTGGAGGGTGGGGAAATCAAATATTTTATTCTTCTTTCTTCCAGTCCTTTTTACTTGATAAGCCCTTAATAAAAGTAGGAATGAAGTCCTTGCCAATTCCTAGACCAATTCTCTATTCAGAGATAGCAGATTCATTTCTGGAACATTTTAGAGAGGGAAATGCAAAACAAGACAACATCTAAATGGCTTCACATTGACAACCTTGACAGACTGTATAAATTTGGAGTAGAGAGGGGCTAGGATGTGGGGTGACATGGGTTGCTTCTCAGGGGAGCACCTGGTGAATTTTGCAGGTCCCAGAGCAGCCCGTGGGCTGCCCTGAGCTCCGGGAGTCCTGCTGCCCACTCAGGCAGAAACTCTGTGCTTTGAAACGATGCATCCGATCATTTCAGCCTGATGCACAGCACAGAGGGCTGGGAATGAACCCCATCTCTGCAAAGTCTCCATTTCTGGCTCTCAGAGCTGCCTCTCTCCCAGGCTCACCGAGATGCCATCTCCATTATTAAAGCACAATTGCATTAGTGACGAGCTGCTTCCCTCAATTAGTTCTGACACGAGGTAATTTTATGGCTCCAAGTATACTTATCTTTGACTCCTGATGGATTTTCCTATGTCCTTGTTTACTACCTAAACCACCTTTTCTTTTCTTTTTTACATTTGCTCAGTGTTTCAATTTGAATCACAGTTATGTATTATTGCTTATTATTTTCATTACACTAATGGCTAAACGTCAAGGCCCCATTGCATTACACACAATAAAATATATTAACTATCTTTTTAAATCATTGACAGAGGCTGCTGCTATGTCACTGTGCTTACAAGAGTTTGGTTCAGTAACAATGAACAGTTTATTTTCTATTTGCAAGTGAAACAATCAGGGAGCAAGAAGAATGAAAAGTGAGTGGAAAGAGTTGGTTTTAAGCAGTGTTTTAATTGGAGCCAGTGACTGAGTACTTGATATTGTGCTGGCTTGAAACAGATGAACTTCACTGAATATCATGAGCAAATGTAAGGATCTTTATGAGGCAAAACCACCATAGAAGCATAAAAACTGGCATCTGGCCCAAATTTTAGCTGCTCCAGTACCCAGTCTCTGACAGTAGCTGCTCTGAAAGTGTGACAGACAGATAACCTGCCCTGCAGAATTCCCACTCTAGTCTCTAACAGTAGCTGACTTTAATCAGGGGTAATATCCTTTACAAAACACGTGCTTGGGAGATGATTCTGGCCTGCTGCACAAAGAACGTGCTTTACAGAAATATTTGGACAGGTTATTTACATCTGTTTGCCTATATCTATGTGTATCTTATGCTGCTTGTTTGAAAGCGTGGGAGGCAGAAAAACAGAGTATCAGTATTCAAGGCTGGAATTCCTCTCATTTTGGATGCAATTCTGGCAATATGCTCCCCACTTAGGGAAGTGTTTCTCCTACTGTTAGCTTCAATAACATGAAGAGCTCTATTCAGCTCAATTTGACCTCTCCTACAGTTAGGACAGTGCCCAAGGACCATCCTCAGGTGCTTTTTGTGTACGCTTGGAATAGCCACTTTGAATAAGATTTTCAGGGCCACTTAGCTGGCTGGGAGCCTGGGCTTAAAAAGCGAGCTGGACAGTTCTAGATTGTTCTGAAAGCTTTTAAGTGGCAGTAAATAAAGATAAGCAAAAAGGAGAAATTTTTATAGTGCCAACTGACCTGCTTTCCATTATTCTGCTCTCCATATGCCTCTGGATCTTTGGGGATCTAGAGCTCTGGAACAACAAGTGGGAAAGAGTAACACAACAGAAAATAGAATCATAGAATCACAGAATAATTTAGGCTGGAAAAGGCCTTTGAGACCATCAAGTGCAATGATTAATCCAGCACCACCACCATGTTCACCATCAAACCATGTCCTCAAGGGCCACATCCACATGGTTTTGAATCACTTCTAGGGATGGTGACTCCATCACTTCCCTGAGTGGGTGGGCTGGTATCAAACCCATCTGCAGGCTCCCAGCTGGTCTGCATTTGGGGCAGTGGTTCACACTGATCGTAAATGACCACAAACTTTTTAAATGTCTGTACAAAATCAAAAATTTACTTTCTATTCCAGTGGTGAGGCCACCTAATACTAAAATTCAGCAATGTATGGAGGCTTGCTGCACTTTATAAGAACATTCACTTAGCAGTAAGTCACAGGAAGACAAATGCTCGCTGGTGCCATGTCTTGCAAGGTTGTTCTTCTTCCTCAGGAGTCTATTCAGGAAAAAAACCTGATTCTATTCACCTAATATTGGGGTATATTTGAAATGAACATCATGACAGGCCATCACATTTTGAATGTAATTCAGAAGTCTCAGTGTTCTGGAAACTGAACTCAGCTCTCCTTTTCAGTAGTGTTCTTTCAGAGCTGTGAGTGTTCAGGTGTGTTCCTCACTCAGAGAGACTCTGCATTAAATCTGTAAATATGCACAGCTGATTGCCAATAACATTAATGGGAACTGCACCTGTATTCATAGGAGAGAACAGAAATTGTGCCTTCAGGTTTGCTATTTCTTAACAACAGTAATGATGCTTTGAGGGCAGTATTACTTTAAGAACAGAGCCCATTTAATTTGCTTGGACTTTGAAATCTTCTGGTAGAGAGTAATTGCCTGACACACAGCTCCTAGGAGGTGAATTTAAATGAAATACATTTTCCAAGCTGCAAAGCAAAATTACTAAATGCCTGATTAGAAGATCTGTGTCACTAGTACTGCTTCATTATGAGGAGTCTCTTAAAAATTTCATATCAACACTTGCCTTTCACAGTCCACAGCCTGGTGCCTATTAAGGCACAGAACAAACTCTCTCTGCTTGTCTGCCGTGGAATGGGGCAGAGATCAGCACTGACCTGTGTTTGTGGTGTACCAGGGAGCCCCGTGGAAGAGCACAAATCCATGGCCTGGCCCTGGGAAGGCACTGCATGAACCTCCTGAGGTGTGCATGGCTGAGCTGCTCTTTCCAGGGCTGTGGGAGAATATTCTGGTTGTTGGAGTGGTTTTTTACCTTCCCCTTAAAAGGCAAGGTATAAAAGACTATGAATTTTCAATTTTCAAATAAAGGAGATAAAAAAGTGGCCAAACACAAACTGTAAAGAAGGAAGGGATTTCTGCACAGGAAAATGGCTCTGGCCATCAGGCACATCTCTTAGGAGACACGGAGGATCTCTCTTATTTATTCTTCCTTACTCCATTTTCCTTGCAGTCTACCAAGCAACTGGTTGTGTCCTTGAATGGTTATTCTTGAGGTAAGCCCCCAAACTTCGGATGTATAAGGCCAGGAAAAAGACTTGCTGCATCATCACAATTATGTCTGTTTAAGTTAGGGATAATCAAGGGTGCCCCAAATTCAAGATTATGAATAAATAATTAAGCTCAACATCCATTTCAGAGGTTAACCACTTAGAATTTAGATTGAATTCCTCTTCTGATAGAGTTTTCAAGGCTAAAGAGTTGCATTCAACTAGTGAAATTGCGAATGAAGTGTTAATTAATTTAATTTTATAAAAATCATATTTTAGCGATCAAATGACCATGATTTTGCTTTCCGTAGTTGTGTTAATTTATAGTGAAGAAAGAGCTGTTTAGAACAGCATGTGCAATTCATATACTTAATTTCTGATAATCTGTAAAGAATCTCAGTTGTGTTCAGTGCATATATTTTGACTGAAAACTGGCTAATTAACATGAACTGCTCAAGATTGCTATGCCTGCATCCATTTCCTGGTTTTCTTCTGAGCCTTTTTCAGTAGGGGGAAAGGGAGCCGTGTTATCAGAATGCAGTAGGACTTTTTTTCATAGTGTTGCACAGTTTTTTTATAATGTGACATTATACAGCAGCCTCATTATATTCAACTCAACAATGTGTTGCTCAGCCATGAGCTTGATGGCTTCATGGAGCATGGGGTGAGTTCAATTCCTCTTTCTAAAGGAGATGCATCTTGCTTCACTGCTTATTTTCTGAACTTTAAAAGATGCAACTTTACAAAATATTCTACAGCTCCTACTTGAGGGGAATAGAAAGTGGCTCAGTGACAGACTGCAGTGGAGGCCATTGTGAGGAAAGCCACGCTGTTCTGGGTTAGAGAACACCTCTCCCTTCTTTAACCTTCCTTTGCCTTCATTTTTGGAATGAATAGCCCCTAAAACCTCTGGTATTTAAATATCAAAACACTGCTGCACACACTACACTGTCTTGGCTTTCTCCTCTCTTTTGTCTCCCATCACATCTATGTGTCCTTTTGCTGTAAGTTTTCCCAAATTGATTTGTCCCTATTAAAGGGTATTATTAGTTACACTCCAAACCACACACTGAGCTTGTCACTCCTGCTTGCTTGTAACTGCAGCTCCTCATCCAGAATCTCAGAGGTGCCCCATGCCCAGCACACAGACTGTGGGATCCTCATGCTGGAAAAAATGAGGCGAGTTCATATTGCCTGGACCTGGCAGGTTGAAAATGAGCTGCAGTGACACTGATAGAGATGATGTGAGGAGAATTTTGGGCCAATTTTGCTATTATGCCCAAAACACAAAAATTCCCAAAAAGCATGTTTGTGGTTAGAACACACACTTTCACTTTTTGAAATTTTACTGAGGACAGAAATTTCTCTGTGTGTGTGAAGAGTGTTAGAGTTGTTTGCATGTTTATTTTAATGGCTTGGAAGAAGCTTACCAGAAGCAGCAGGCCAGGGGACTGCAGTGTCTCTGGCTTTCACTGCCTCAGTCTGCTCAAAAGGACATGATCAAGCCACTTAAATCCTCACGGGACCTGCATCTGTCGTCTTCCCAAAGGCAGTTTCCATTGTTGAAGGAGTGAAAACTCAAAGACGACATAAAGCAGCTTCATTTAATAGCATTCTAATTCCTAAATTTCCTTAGAGAATGACAGCATTTATCAAAACTACTTCAGTGTTGTTTCTCTTCTGTGTTTTTCAAGGCAGGGTAATGCCTTCCTTGCAGAGTGCATAACGACGGATCATTATTTGTATTTAAAACAACAAAATCATTTATTTTGAGCTTGGCAATGCTACAGGTTTTTTTAATGCTGTTGTGCCTTTGATGAGGAAATTGTCAGCTGAGGAAGGATTTGGGAAGCAGTCTTTGTGTATTAAAAAATGGGGGCTTGTTTATGGGCCTCCAGACACCTCTAAGGAACTCTTCAAGTCTATCAAGCGAGTGAGACAAATCATGAAGTGAGGTTCCACTAAGTGTGGATACACGTGTCAGAATTTAGCCCTGCAGGAAATCTAGATCCTCTGAGAGAAACACTTGAGTTAAACTCTTTATCACATCTTAAGGTTTATCAGCAATTTTTCTGGTGTTACAGATATGGCAGAATTCTTCCTAGTGATGTAACACTAAGTATTCCTACAGTTCCCATAACCATTTAGTGTGAGACGTGTCAGATAGAAAGCTCTTCCTGGCCTGCAGGTGCAAGGAGCCCTATTTCCTGTAGTTTTTTGTATGTGCTGATTTTGTCAGTGATCCATAGCCCATATTTCCTTGGGATGCTTTTCCTGTGTGCCACAGCTCAGGAGCAGCAGAGACAGCAATGTCACTGTTGCACCGAGGACAGATAAATAAAGACACAGAGTCAAGAGCTCAGGGATGAATGGGAGCCTTTACTAATATACTGAAAGTCTCTTAGATGTTTGGTTAGCCAAGAATGTATTAAATGCCATAATTGGTCCTTTGGCCACCCACCTCTTAGGATGATTGGCTAGACTCTACGACACCCTTTTCAAAATATTTCTCTAGTCAGTATCATAACGACATCACATAACTACTTGCAGGTGTAGATAGTTTACAAAATCATAGTACTGTTTTTAATAGTTTGCATGGGAAAGACAGGGCTCTCACAGAATGTTGAGAGAGCTGGAGAATCTCTTTGTTAATGCTTTCTCAGTGTCCATGTGGCAGTGCTGGTGCACGATGCGGGAACAGTTTGGGACAGGCTTGAGAAGCCTGGTGGGCTTTGTGAGAGCTTCAGAAAAGCTGGAAATGAACACACACCTCCAGGCTTGAGCAGTTTCAATTAGTATTTGTCACAACCAGTGTCTTTGCATTTCTGAGGCAACTCTGTCTAATGCAGGAAAAATGTCCTCTGAGAACACCTGCTTATTTCTCCTTTCAGATGTCAGCATGGGCAGGCCTAGTTTCCTTCCTGCTCAGTAGAATACATTTGCCCAAGCTGTTCCTGTGAATTTGGCACAAGTATTCATAAGAAGGTCTTTTTTAGGGTTATCTCTTGTATATATCCTGTCATATACAGATGTGTTACTTACAGACCTGAATCTCTTTGGAATTGTTTCTAAATACACTCCTGCTATTCCTGTGTAATCAGCAGGACTTACCCAGGTACAGGGACTGAGAATTCATCCTTTGCTCATGGAATTTTCATGGTCACAATTTGAGAGTTTTGAAAACTTCAATGTGTTGAAATGCATTAATACTCCTGAGGGTTTCACAGTAATGAGAGAAATGCTTGCATCGCATTTGTTTTAGAGTAATCCAAATAACCAAAGTCCAGGTTTTACAAGAAGTCATTTGGAAATGAATATCAGTATTTTTATGGAGAGTTACTGAACTGATTGCAAATATTTAAGGCTGCTTTGTGACAGGAAGCCTTCCAGTATCTAATAAAAAGGGTTTAGCTCAGAAAACTGAAATAGTTTTTAAACTGCCTTTAAAATTTTTAAAAAGAGCAATTATCCGAGAAAATGTGATTTCAAAGGCAAATCTAATTTTAAATCTACTATATGTTCAGTTTGAAGTCTCTCAATAAGTTTCATTAGTGACTGTACCCTCAGAAAACATGTCTTGAGACAAGATACTAAACTTGAAGGACCATTGTTCTGTGAAATACAGCAATACAGTGCTCACTGATATATATCTAGAGAATAATAGAAGATCATGTCATTTGCTTCCTCTCTGTTCTGAACTTGAGGGGAAAAATTAGGTCCATGATACCACAGATCAGTTACCCAACCCTTAGAGGAGACTTGGTAATTAAATTAGTTTCTTAGATGCTATTTTGTTCAATATATTTCTGCTTTTATTCCCCAATCTTTCAATCTGCCATTAAGTATTTAAGGCTATTTTAAGACTCTACTTTGAAAATCTAAGATGATTTCTTCTACAAATTATGTTAAGCACCCAGAGAGAGCACGGGAGCTATGGAGAGAATGGGACGTGTTATTTCTGAGAATGTCAAAGGGACTGAAACCCACTCCTGGATACTAATTCTTCTTTCACAGCACATCTCCATTTTATATTTCATCTGTACAATGGCTTTCAGTAACACCTCTCTGATGGAGGAGTGCAGTGGGAAAGTTAATAAACACTGCAAAGATGACCTGATTATTCACAGGGTGTTATGAAATGCTGAGCATCTCCCAAATTTAGGAATAAAGACCTCAGCATTACTGCAGTCCAATTTTCACAACCAACACCTGCTGTCAGTATTGCCCTCCCTGGCACTGACCTGGGAGTGCAAACACTCCAGGATGTGGGGTTGTAGCAGAAAAGGATGTTCATGGTAACTTTGCACCCAGCAGAGCTGTGTTTATTGAGAAGTTGGCTGCTCTTTTGAAAATTTACTTTTCTGTATTGAATCTGCTCACCAAGAAGCAAACCCTGACCAAGGGAATCGGGTGCTGCCATCTGAAAGCCAAAGGCCCTGGCTGTGCTGGAGGGAAGATTCCTGCTCCCAGCAGTGACTCTGGAGAGCCCAGGGCTCAGCTCCTGTCACTGCTGGCTGGGCAAGGGATGAGAGGGCTGGACAGGAGGGGCCAGGAACACAACCAGAACTCCTAAGCCATGGGCTTCACAGAGGATGAAATCACTGCTACACACCTACAGGGAAAATCCAGATGTCTCTCATTGCACACAGATATCTTCTTCTGTCTACGTTTTATCTGAGCCGTGGTGAAGGGCATGAACAAGCCTCTTACTTTGAACATTATCAGGGATTTAAAGACTGTTTCTTTTCTGCTCACATCTATTTCCCTGCCTTCATTGTTTTCCACCTTTCTGGACAAAGCAGATGCTGAATGCATATAAAATATTTTCATTACCTTTTTTTGTTGTTGCTTTGCATTATTTTGAGGAGTGGCCCAGCATCCCATGGACATTAGAACTATGAACAATACAGCTTTTTACCATGAATTAAAATGTTGCACTCTCTCCCTTAGAACCCCCCCATCATTATCCTAACATAGCACAGCATGAAGCAGATTTAGTTAAAGAAAAAATAAAATTATTCTGGTACTGCTATCCCTTGCCCCTCTAACACATGATTAATTACCCATCTTGTTGCAGGTTTTATAAATATAAGTCTTGTTAATATACATATCCTTTTCTCCACCCCTGTGAGTGCCCCATAGAAATCAGAGGGCAGAATGGTGCAATGGATCTCTGCACAGTCCTGTGGACCTTTAAACTCAGGATTAGTGACTTTGAAAGGGTTATTAGGGACAGGAGACTTCCTGATCTGATCCAATTCCAGGGTGAGCCTATCAGTACTTCCCACTACTTTTTTCAATTTTATTTTATTTTTTAATCTGAAAGTTCAGTGGAAATTCAAGTTTCCATGCTTCACAAAGAGCTTTAAACCTTGACAGATTCTGTTTTTGACAACTGTGAAAACCCTATTTCCCTATCTTGGAGATTCCATGTAACAAATCCATCATCATTTCTCTCTGCCTCTCTGGCACTGGCTGAACAGAGTCAGGATTTCTTGTTTGCAGCATGTTTCTCACCTATAAAGTAAATCATAGCTACACGGGCTTTACATGAGCAACTAGAGCACTTGAATACTTAATTCTAAATGTATACTCTGGCAAATGAAGGAAACCATTACCCTGGAACAGCACACTTCAAACATTAATCATAATTATTAATCACACAAAGTTTTTTGAGAAATTTGAATGTAAGTCCAGGCCTACAGTAATTGTCATATTAGCACATATTCAGTGCATGCAGCAAAGTATTTGCATGAAATCATTCTGCAACAAATAAGTGTTTTGCAGTCAGATTTAATTTCATTTCATGGCATCAAGTCATTCTGATTTTTTTAAAAAGCATTATAATAAAAATGAGTAGTTTTGAGGTTATAGAAATCTCACTCTCTTTCTGAATTGCCTGAGAAGGTCTTTGCTGGAAGTTAACTGACAATTACAGATTTTTAGGATTTCTATAGTTCTTGAACGTGTTTGTTATATACCATTAGTCACCAGGTGAAGCCCGTCAGTAATGGCAATACCCTTCAGCAATGGCTGGGGAGAATTTAACACTGATTGATGGCAGGTCACCTGGAATTGGTTGGCAGAATTTCCAATTTTCTGTTGGGAAATTGCTTATTTCTTGAAGTCTATTCCCATTTTTACAAGTGGACAGCCAGCTGAGATTATACATTATTATGTGTCTAACTATAAAATTGTGATGGATGGTGTCACACATTTGAAGAGAGAGTTAAACATTTCATTTAGGGCTGGTTTTAAGAAAAAGGCTAAGTAACTTTAAAGTATAAACTGCAACCTACCTTTGGCTTTTATTTGTTCATCTAGATTCAGAACAGAATTGTTACACTTTAACTAGTTTTAAACAAAGAGTTACTTGATTTGTTATCATTCTTATTAAGTATTCAAAGGGTTATGATATCTTTGTTGTAAACAGATTTTCAGTTTCTAAGGCTTGTCCAGGGACTGACTGATGGAGCAGATTAATGTTTTATTTCTACTTTTGGGACCTCGGTTAGAATTCTGGCAAAACTGCATTGACAGAAAATCAAAGGCCGTTCAGCAAAGCCTTCCTATGGCTCCTCTTCTAAATCATGAGGGAGGGCAGCCAAAAACAGCCGGGCATTTCCTGTTTCCAAGGGGATACGTGATAAAAAGCAGTACAGACTTAGCATACAATGTGTACTATCTCTTTGAAACCTGGCTGAATTGTTTGGGAACAAAGAACCCACGCCCTGCTGCACTCGAAAGGAAAAGAGTGACCCGAGGAACAAAAGCTGGAGCTGTAACTCACACAAGGTATATATTTGTGACAGTCTCAAAATAGAAACAAAAGGGAAGGGCTGCGTGTTGAAGATTTAGAGCCAAATTTTCGTGAGATTGGCATCACTAAAATGAGGCTGCCTGTGGAGAGCTCAGAGCTCTTGCTTACCTGCCCAGGTCCCCAGGCTGTGACAGCAAAAGCCAAGGGCCTTCACTTGAGATTTAAGGTAAGAAATGTCTTGGCTCGGCAGCTCTTAGAGTGAGCCTTTGAGGGTAACAGCAGAGTTAGACATCTCAGCACCTTGTTTACCTTCACTTGTTGAGAATAACAGAATATTCACAGAATACTCTCGTGTTGGAAAGGACCCACAAGGATCATTGAATCAGACTTCTTGTACCTCTTTTCTGACTTATTTAAACTTGACTTCTTGCCTACAGTGTGAAATAGCTTAAGCAAGATGGGGTTGGGAGGGGCCCTCTCCTGTTTTTCATAGCCTTGGCTTTGTCACTAGAGGTTTCTGGAAGGTGCTAGAGGCAGGATTGCAGCCACTCTGACAGGGACTCTCGCTTCTTGCAGTGTGTTAATTACTGGGCTGAGTTTGAACCACCTCTCCTTCCACTGTATTTGACAAATAAGTGATTATTGCAAGTTCATTCTGTAATATTCCATCCCCTGCTGGTTTATGGGCTGCATATTGTGAATCTGCCAACAGGTTCCAGTGCCTCAGAGGATTTGGGGCTCCCAGCTGCTGGAAGGCAGTGAGGAGTGGGGACAGCCCTGTAAGCACAGGGGTGACTGTCCTGTCCCTGAGAGGAACAGCCTCCTCATGGGTTTAGGTAACTACAGGCAGCACTGCTTCTTGCTCCCATAGCTTGCTCTTAAAGCAAAAAAAAAATTGCTTTAGATTTCCCTTTGGGTATTTGACGTCTCTGCTGGATCTGTCCCTGCTGTGTGCCAGCTCATCCTCACACCGAGTCCCAGACCCCCAGTGCCAGTGCTTTAACGAGGGGGTGCCAGGGTGAGGCAATGGCCACTCAAGGTACATGAGGCCTCCCCTTCCTGAACTTCAGTGCTGTTAAAATTTGGCCCTACAAGAAATCAAAGATAAAGGAAGTTTTTTAGAAGCTAGTTCAAGCGTGCAAGAAAATCCCTGTAGAAGATAGGAATTGGCAGCACTACTTCAGAGGCTTTCATATTCCAAAATTTAATTAGATCTGCTCACCTAGAACTGTTGGAAATATGTTTACTGCTTTTAGATCTTTCTGTCTTATGAATTCCTATTATGAAGAAGCTATTAAATATCACACAGTGTCAGATTCAGAAGTCTATCCTACTAGGAGCAGCCAAATGTATTATTTACTGTTTGTCTCAAATTATACTTATTTTATTTATTGCACAAACAAATAGTGTGGTTTTATTCTTTCTTGAACTAAAAATGCATTTAGGATCTGTCTTTATTTTCAGTGTACTCATTTTCATTATATATTATCTAATTTTGCTATATTGAAAATTAACTGATCCGGAATTTTTTATGCCTAATCTAGAAACTAAACAACATCCTAATTATTATTTTTAATCCCCAGAAAGTACAAAAACTAAACACGTTTCTGCAACATTTGGAATCATACAAGCATTGCTTTATTTCCTCAGACCTAAAAGCCAATACTTGCATAACTATTTGATGCTTTTTATCAGAAGCATTGATGCACATCAGTGAGAACTTTCTACCACCTTGAAAATGACTTTTAGAATATTTCATTAGCAGACTGCCTTTCAGAACTCAAGTTGACATTCATGTTTCTTCACACCAGTCTTTCATCCACAAAACTCTTTGTTCTGCTGAACAGTTTCGAGACAATATGGGCAATCAAAAAAGCAAAGGCTTATGACCTATCTGCATCTTCCATTCCAACATTTGATCAGTCTTATTCAAATCTCATCTTTTAATACTCCTTTGAGAACTTTCTGAGGATTTTATTTCCTTTCTTTCATTATGATTATATTATTTCAAAAAACTTCAAACTTAATGAAATGGTAGCTCTCTATAAAGTGAGAAGCGGACGCCATTGGTGGCTACACATTTATCCATTTTCATCTCTTTCAATAGACTACGTGGAAAGAATCTGAAATCCAAAATAGTGGGGAATGTCTTTTATATGTACATTTTGCATTCTGGGAGATATGTGGTTATCTTGCAGTTCTGCATTTTTCTGAAAAAGAAAGCACTAGAGCAAGTTCCTCAGGAGCTGTAGAGAAGCAGAAAGCTGCCTGAGACCCATGAAACCAAACAATTTGTGTATTTAGAAAGATAAAGGTCTTTATTACCAATCAATACCTCTACCTCAAACAACATGACATTTCTTTGGACTTTACCACCTCCTGCTCTGCCAGGTGCCTGCACGTCCCTGTGTGGCCAAGGGTGCATTTGTGCTTTCCAAGGGATTCCTGGATGCACAGAGACTTTGTGCCCCCACAAATAGGGCTCCACTCACACATTCAGCTCACAAAAACAAAGCTGGAGAAGCAAATTGCATGGCTGGTTTAGGAACCCAAAGCTGCAAACCAGATAAACACAGATACACTTGAGTTAAGGCTGCTTTGGGGCTCTTGGTTTCCCTCAATGTGTGCAGGTCATCCTGAGCATCCCTCTTTCTACCACTGCTCTAAAAATGAAGTCATTACAGTGTTGATATTAAATTTTGCATAAGAAGGTTACTTCTGTGTAGTTTAGGCGTGTTTTGGCTCCTGCTCCAAGAGGCAGTGCTTCATTTCTGCCTGTCATTCGTAACTGGGCCAGATTTTCACCTGGTGAAAATTTATGCCACAGCCGGTGAACTCTTTCCCATCACATATTCACACAAGCTTTATCAGCAACTTCCTTTTTTTTTTCCTTAGATTTTATCCTAAAATGGAGACAAATATTTATGTGCAGTGTCTGACAGAAAAAGTTTTGTGTGCCACAGTAGTTCAGCTGCTGCTGAGTGGAATCTTATTTGTCAATAGTTGCATTTCACTACCAGGTAAAATCTTTTCTGTTAGCAAGCAGATAAAATCTGCTTTGGCAGTATCTGTGCTCCTCTGCAGGTAAAATCTTCACCATCAGCAACTAAACTTTCCACTCAGATTTAATTTTCTCTATCAGAAATTGCCCCTCTGTGGCAAAATTTCAGCAGCTATTTCACAAAGCTCTTGCTCCTATTGACACAAGCTATTGAAAACATTAAAACAGTTATAAAAAGCAATAAAATTAATTCTCAAAAATATTGTTAAATGAAACATTTAAGCTTCTGCCAATATTGTTCTTGACGTCAAACTTCAAAAGCAAGGAAATAAAAACTTAAGGCAGATTTTATTCTTTACCTCCCCCTGCCCCTTGCCCCAAAGATGCATTTTATCTCTGCTGCAACTGCATTTATCACAGATGCTACTGGATATACTTATTTTTTTCTTTATAAGCATTGCCTGAAGAAGATTTCTGTCCATAATGTTGGACTTCTGTCCAACATTTTAGGGTAGTAATGGGCTTAAATGTAGATGAGAGAGCCCCTAGAACTGTAGCAGCTAATGGACTGACAAGTACTTGCACAGTGTCTTCAGTATATTAAACAGGTTAAACAAATTAAATGAATTACCACATCACTGACTCCCATGGTACTTGTGAGATAATAAATGCCATTTAAAGCAGTGTGTACACATCAATATGCAATCTGAACAGGCATTGTTCTCTGTGATCCACGGGGCATTGCCAGGACAGCCAGCTTTGTTGTGCTGGGGAGCAGTAGGAATACTTTTCCACGTGCTCTAATTCCAACTGCTCTGAACAATGCCAGCTCGTGATCCTGTCAGTCTGCACTAGTCCTCGTTTAACCTGCAAGGTGTCCAGCTGCTGGTGATGGAATTTGTTAGACTGGAGTCTGTTGTTCTTTTCAGTGTCATGAAGGGCCTGGCTCCTGGAAAGCCAATTCCTTTTTGCAGAGGAGGAAATTCTCTCTCGTTGCCCCTGCAGAGGTGAGGACCCTATGGGCAGCCATCACCACAGAGTTAACAACAGCAACTGCAGCCTGAGCTCTCCAGAATTAATGCTGTGTAATGTATGGCCCACACTGCAATGTGTAATGCTCAGGGTTCTGACTCCTCTAATTAATTTAACCTCGCGTGGCCAGGGGCCATGGGGCAGCGCCCGCTCTCCAGGCTGCCAGCTCCTTAATGAACAAACAAACAAAAAGAATCCACAAACCAAAAAGAAGCAGAAAATTACTTTTCCGCTGAGTTACTGGGGTTAAAGTAATTTCTCATTGTTTGGATCCTCAAGGACGTTCTGAAGAAAATGCACTTGGAAGCCAGTCCTCACTGTAAAAGATTATATAGGTCAGCTGTTTTCCTCCAAATCTCTTTTATATGGATATGATTCCTTTCATTCATGGACTGAAGATAAGCTGCAGAAATCCCTTCTTTTTTGAGCAAATGAAAAAAACACCTGTAAATACTCTCTTCTAAGTCCTTCTAAGGAAATTGTGGCGGAGTTGGTACTTCTACCTTGAACTCTAAACAATGTGTTCTGTTTTCATTAGTTTAACTTCATAAAAATACTGCTACTACTTCTTGCATTAGCACACCTTTTCCTATTT
Organism: Pachycephala philippinensis; assembly: GCA_013397055.1. NCBI lineage: Eukaryota > Metazoa > Chordata > Aves > Passeriformes > Pachycephala > Pachycephala philippinensis. The sequence goes on along the minus strand of VWZT01013951.1, from coordinate 49,323 downwards.
GTAAACAGCATTTGGGGGTTCTTAGTGGACAGTTGAGACTGGGAACTGTGGGATTTACAATGGCCTGTTCTTTCACTGGTTGAGAAATCTGGTCTTGCAATCACATATCATATCACATAATATCACATCATATCATATCATCATCAATATATTTTTCTTTATTTGATTATATGCTCAGTCTTTATTACCTCATCTATAGTGCTAGAAATTTGTTAGGCTTTGTTGCTATCCTGCAGAAAATTCCAGCAGCAGGAGGAAGTGTTCTAGGTAATGCTATCCCAGCAGCAAGTGTAAAAGGCTTAGCCCAGGAGAATAAACCCTTCCTGAAGTACCCACTGCAGTGCCAGTGTAGCCTCTCTAAACTAGAGATTTCCTCATGCTAAAAAACTACGTTTCACCAAAAAACCCACCTTGTTTATAGGGGCAAGGAGGGGGAAATGAAAGGCACAGGGAAGGGAAGGATTTCCAGCAGTTACCTCCTGTCTGTACCTTGCTCGTGGAAGATGAACAATTCAGGTTTGAGAATGAAAACAAGCTGGGGAGGCCTTGCCCCCTGCCCAAAAACTAAAATTGGTCCTGTTGTGATCAGAACCAGCAAAAGTGAACAAGAATTGGCAATACTGAAGGGAGCCAGACAGATGCTGCTGAGGGTGGCACCTCCTCCCAAACATCACAATGAAACAAGGGAAAATCTCTGGTTACACGGAACAAAACAACGTAAAATATTGATAAAGACATTAGGGAATAACAATGGAATACTTGAAAAACTAAATGAGTCTGTTGTCCCAAGTGCATTATCATTTAACAAGCTTATTAAATATCACTATTTTAACAATTAATAGAAACCTGTCTTGCTGTAGGCCATTTTGATAACTGTTAATTAAGTATCTACAAATTCCTTACAAAGTCCATGTGCTACTAAGAATGAGATTAGGCATTTCTTGCTTATGTAATTTTGAGCTAATTATAAGACTATTAGATTTATCTTCTAAATACTCAGTAAGTTCTCTTTTAACAATCATCTTATATTTAATTAAAAAGCAGTATCTGGCTTGCTAAATTTGAATTAAATGCTTGCTGGAGACACTAAATTAAAGTGTTAGTAACATTTTACCAGTGAATAAAGAACTGTACAGATATTTTCACAATACAGAATTGTTATCCAGAAAGCAAATAAACAGACAAGGATTCTCAAAGACATTGATGGGCTCTTTGGAACATTCTTGAAATAGAAAAGGATCCTGACTGCTGCTGTGCTATATCTTAAACAAAACTGAGTGGTAAAAAAGCATGCATGGAAGGCATGTGAAAAATTAATGGAAGTGGCTATTTTATTTTATAAAGGTGAGTAATAGAAGAGCTGCCACAACTGAAGTTAACACTCGTTTATGAACAGTCAGAAAATTTGTATTCTTTGGCCAATAAAAATGGAAAAAACCTCATTAAATTCTGTGTACCTCAGAGAATATTGACAGTATTAGTATTATATGTGATAAGATTTAAAAAAATATTTTGTGATCTAAAGATGAGTGGTTCCAAAGCGTCTTATTGCCAGTTAAATTATTTATTCTAAAGGCAGAAAAAGTTATTTCCAAATAATTTAAATCTTGCATTTGCATGTGACTTTATTTCTTTCATCGCCCTATAAAGTATTGTCCATATTAAGACATTTCACCTGCCTCTTTCTCTTCACCAATCTGAATTTAAAAATCCATGTTAAGGGTTTGTTATTGGTTTTTTCCTAAAGAAAACAATGGCCTTGTACTCCCTGCTGTAAAAATGACACTTAAAAAGTACTGTGAGGAGAAATTACATTTTGCCTTTTGATTTCTCAAGAACCACTCGTGGTAGGGACACTGTTACATTTTCCAAGAATGAGTTTTAATGTTTCAGTGCTACTCACAAGAAAATTCCTTGTCCATATATATTCATGACAAGTTCTTTGTGCACAGTCAGTGTCATGGAAAGTCACAGCATTTTTTGAATATGAAGAGAAAGGCTTAAGTGGGAGAACAGAACCCTGGAGAGCTGTGATTTTTGAGTCACGGAAGCTTAGTTGCCGAGAGGTGTAAAGAAATGGGAAATGAGGGCTAGGAATAACGCAGGCAGTCAGTCTCTTGCTTTGTTATCCGGGATAAATGCGTGCCCATCCTGTTTTATGCACCCCAAGAGGTGGCAGTGCCGCACTCTCCTCTGGCGATTCATTCCATCATTGTTTCTCTGTCCTCACAGCACAAACACTGCTCAGGTCTTGCCCAAACACTGCGCTGGGGTTTGAGCCCACTGCTCCTTGTTTCATCCTCCACAGCTGCACCTCCCCAGTCGTTCTCTGCTCCTTCCCCACAGCTGCTTTCACATCTCAGGGCTGTTCCTCCGCTCTGCCTCACCCTTCGGCTAAAGACCCCGGTTCATCCCGTTTTCCTGGAAAGGCAGGCGCTCTGTATTTCTAATTATCCCCCGCGCTGCTGCAGTTCTGGCCGTGCTGCCATCCAGTGCCAGAAGCACTGCTCCAGCTAAAGCCAGCACTGCCCAACACCCCGGGGAGTGCTGCCCGTGCCCTGCAGCCTCTCTGCACCCTCCCGGGGCATCCTTTTCACAGCAACAAGTTATTATTGACTGTGCAGATCCTGCCCGTGCCCTGCAGCCTCTCTGCACCCTCCCGGGGCATCCTTTTCACAGCAACAAGTTATTATTGACTCTGTGCAGATCCCGAGCCAGTAAACACCCCTGGATTTTTGCAGAGCTTTTTCTCTGCTCCAGGTTCCTGCCTTACTCTTCCTCCTGCTTGGGTGCAGAGCTTTGTTCTCATCCCCAAACAATCACACCTTGTTTGGAGCATTTCTCCAGTCTGATATTTCCATTTTCATTGCTCCAGCAAATTAGCAGTCCCTTCCACCCCAGTTTTCAGTGCAAATTTAATGTCTGCTCCGTTAACCAAGCCATTAATTTGAAATTATTTAATGATACAGGATACAAAGCAGATTTGTATGGAGACTCACCTGAAATATTCTTTCAGTAAGGCCATGAAATATTCATAAATAATCTCAGGCTAAAGTTTTCATTCTGTTTTCCCTCCCCTTGTAACTCTGTCATCTGTAAGATGCTTCTACAGGTTTAGAAAATGTTGTGTGAAGCAATGTCAGAAGCTGCAAGGGAACCAGTATGAACATGTTGTCTTCTTTATAGTTCTGGTATATTGGCTCTTTCAATTTCTTCTTTCTTTTGAATATTACTCCTCTGAGGTAGAAGAGAAACTGGCACTTTTTGCTTTCCAAATGCTTCTGCAGGACCTCCTGAAGCAGCGAGGATCAACAGGAGGGTTCTGACACTTGGCCATGGGACACCCCTGCCTCGGTCCTACCTGCTTTCCTTTCACCTGTGAGGGTGCAGCTGAGGCCTTGATAACATGAATTGCTTTACACATCAGGCTCTGACAACGCCAAGACATACATCATTAGGCTAATAACACATTGGGAACCCCTGGCTGATGTTCAGATTTAGAGCTGAGTGTTCCAAAGTGCAGGCACACAGTGAGAGCTCAGTGTGACTCAGCCAGCAGCAGGCTCAGCAGTGCCTGGCACAGACCTGTGCCCACCAGGAATATCCAGAAACCTCGGTGTTACTGTGCCTTTGTTCCAGCCCTGCAGCTAAGTGCAGGAGCTGCTCTAAGGATGTATCATTAAAGACAAGCATTATCTCAATTACAAGGTGAAGATAACAAAAGGCTCTTTATATTTTCTTTATTTCTGCCTAGCTCTGCGTGTGTTTTCCATCTTTCAACTGTGCTCTTTTCATCTGATTTATATCCTCACATTAAATGTTATCACAAATCATGAATTGTTCTCACTTAATGTTTATTACTGCAGATAACTATTATCTCTCACAGTCCTGTTGGCTTTATCTTTATCTTTGTGCATTTCAGTGCCTCCTTTAATTATTTCATTTTAAGGTGCTTTACTCCTGCCTCTCTAAGTTAGAAATGTATGCAGACTGCAAATGCCCCTGACAAATCTAGTGGAGGACTCAGTGTGAAACTCCTGACTGTGAAGCATTTGACTCCCACTGGGAAATCCTGAATTCTGAGTGTAGCTCCCTGGTGCCTCACTGCAATCACAGGGAGAGGCAGGTACCTCTCAGTGGAAGGTGATCTCTCTGACCAAGGCCAGGCAAACTTCCAAAGGCAGTGTGAAAATCACCGCAGACAAGATCTGAGGGTGAGCAAAGGACTCACCAGTCCTGTCCTGGGACTGTGGATGTGCTTCACAACCAGAAAACAGCTCTGGAACTCAGCTGTGTCTCTCTTTTCCCTCGGAGGATCAGCCCCTGTCTGTGTCACCACTGGGTCAATCTGTCTGGTTTGGGGGAAGCTGGGGTTAATCCACCACAGCGCTGTGTAAATAAGGAGCACTTTGATCCAAACCTGACATCAAGTCCGTGTTTTGAGCTGTCTTTAGTTTCTCGTAGTAGAATTTTCTGTTAGCATGTCTCTTCCTCCTTTTAGTGTGTAACCCTTCATGTGTTCTCATGCATGTGCAACACCAGAATATTCACTGGCCCTTCTGTGGGACCATCCTGCCCCTTCAGGATGATTTGTTCTGGCCTGGGGTAACGTTTTTAGCACACTTCCTTATTATGAGATCTGAAACTGTAATACTGGTCCAGCTTTGCTTTTGGTGATTATGGAAGTGGTGATAACATGATGAATCTCAATTTTAATTTATGGGGAGATTGCAGGAAGTCACTGCAAGGAAACCCAGTTCTTCCATCAAATTACTGGCATGCTGCATTGCTTTGCCAGTGGTTATCATTACAACCATGCCTGCCACTTCATCTACTTTTAAAAATTCTGGCTTGTCTATAATAATGAGATATTTTGTATGTGGTTAGTTCTGAGGGAAAAAAAAAAAATCCTGTTTAAGTCTGGGTCCTTGTGCTACAAAGGTATTTTGTTTCTTTCAGTCACTTGGCTTACATCTTTTCACAAGCATCACATCCATCCACCAGACCCCACACACTGTTATTTATCTTAGTCCAACGTGTCTGGCCTTCTGGAAACAACATTTTGTTCTAGATCCCTGTATTCCTGAGAGCAACCCTGTACTTGGCTACATGAAAACAGGATTGTGATTTTTCTGCCTGTTTATTTGAAGCGATTCATATGTCCAAATAATCCCATTGATTCTGATGCTGTCTGGTGGCAGGTGGAGCTCCTCTCACAGTGCTTGGCGGTTTGAGCAGGATGATGGATCACAGCACATGTAAATCTTTGTCTGTAGTGGATTCCTGGACTCTTTCCAAGGCCTGTCTTGTGCCTGGTGTACAATTGCCTCGGACAATGCTGCTGGAGATTTGTCTGTTTGCTGATCTCGCAGTGCTGCTCTGCTCAGGATAAGCAGGCAGCCAAATAGAAACTGAATCCTTCCTGGACATGCATGTTTCTAAACCTAATTCGTGAGATTTCAGTGGATTAAACTGAAGATTTGGAGCATCCTTAAGTGCTGTCACAAAGGCACTGTCCCGGTGCTGGTAGCAGCGAGCAGCGAGCGCTGGGGCAGTGTGCCAGCAGGGACAGGCAGGGACAGGGGTGGCACTGCCAGGGAGAGTCCCACAGTGCCTGAGCAAGGGACAGAACAGCCCAGGCACAGTGACAGCTCTGTCAGAGCCCAGAGCACCACACAAGCCTCCAGAGGTCAGGGTAAGGAGTCACCCTGGGGGTCAGGCTCAGTGGGAGGCAGGGCCGTGGCTGCAGGGGAGCCCATGCAGTGACCAAGGATGAGGCACTGAGTTCCCAAGCAGCTCCTAAGGGAACTGAGACTTTCTGGTTTGCTTTTCCAGGCCACACAGCTGCATTATTTCAGCTGCCCTTGAGCCCAGGCAGCCAAGCCCCCAGGGAGGGACAGTGGAGGAATGTGCACAAGGCACTGACAATTACATCATTTTCTGCCCCAAACGTTCTCCATCCTTAGCATGCAGACTGAAGTTTTCACGTGGAAATCTGCAGGAAATACTGATCTTAATGGCAAACAACTACTGCAGCCTCTCTTTTTCAGGTGTTCTATTTATTGGTTCCCTGTCTTCAGTCTGTGTCTCAGTAAGTTTTTACTGTACAAAGTGAACACTAATAATACTTGGATTTTTGACCAGAAAATGGCCCAAACACAAACAGGTGGGACAATGGAAATAATGTTTTGCATGTGATTGATGAATCTCTGAAATCCACAAACTGACCTGAATTCTTTAGTGCGTCCCTCAATTCTTGTTTTTTTGTTTAGGGATGGATCAGCAATCCTTGCAAAGCTAAAAATTATACTGTGTTTTCTTGCAATTTTCTTTTAATCTTACTTAGCTCCTTATTCTTGACTCATTCTTGACTCATTCTTACAAAGACACAAGGAGGTTGCATTAAGAGCCTCTTGCCTGTGTAGGGTTGTCTGCTCCATCCTCAAGTCTTTCTTCCATCCTTTGGAGAGCTGAGTCCTTTGTTACTTATCACAGGAAAAGTGTCTCTGCTGGTGTGTGGAGAGGTCACTGCTCCTAGTGCAGAGAGTATCTACCTTCAAAGTATAACAGGCTTTGTTAAATCAAGCAAGGTTTTGCAAAGATATTTGGTAATTATCTCCTCTTAGCACTTTGTTTAAATTCCTTGGACCTTTTGGAATTCCCAGCTTGCCCCAAGTCCTCAATGACTGCCTTGTTATTTGTTTAGCAATGATGGATGGGATGGTTAGGGGTTTTTTTCCCCTCATTTTCTTTATTGCTCCCACTATTTTGTTTGTTTGTTTTAATGCAATGGGTGCTCTGCAAGACAGATGTTGTACACACTGAATTGTTTTATTTATTTCCAGGTGTAACATCCTTGGAAAGTGTCCCAGTCTTTCAAATACAGCTTGGTAAATTTTAGCAGCTTTGCTATAGGAATACCACAGAGAATTCCCTGCTCTGAGTTATTTGTATTTTAGGCTTTTTTGTACTTTATTAATAATTTCTTTAGGTTCCTAAGTTCACTTGTTTCAGCAGGTAGCTGTGTCTCATATTTTTACAGTCACACCTTGGTCTGTGTAGTATACTTTTGTATTCTGATTATAATTTACATTATCCCGTGCATTATGTCTGTGCACCAGCTGAATTTTAATTTGGTTCAGGTCAGTGCCACTTTGCTGTGGTTATTTGGTTGGGTTTTTTTCTTATTTAAGGGTAAGCGAGACTTTACAGGCCAGCAGAGTCTCTGATGCTCTCTTTCCTCATTGGCATTCAGTTTTCTGGCTGTTTCTGTGCCTGCCCTTGAATCTTATGCCAGCCTGAGCTTTATAAACCATTTATTTATTTTTGTGCTGCCTTTATGTTGGACATGCAAAATCTCACCCCCTGAGTCACTGCCTGCTTCCTTGATATGATGCCTTTATACTTTGTTTTTTTCATCTACAACCTTTGACACGATGTTTTCTCTTGCTACAATTATTGCCTATGACCTCGTACACAGGGCATTTTCCATTATCATATTTTCCCTCTACGGTATCAATAGGTCTTCTTTTGCATTCTGTTGGTGAATTTGCTCTTTCACTTAGAGTTTTGGCGTATTTTCTCTCGTATTTCCATGTTTTCCCCGTGCCCTGTTGGTGAACTTTCTCTGTGCTGCTTCAGCTCGGTGTTTGGGATGGGATGCTGGATCAGTTTAAATCTATAAAGACAGCTACCACAGCTTCTATAGCTGTTCTCATGTGAGTGCCTGAACTTTTCTTCCCTAATAACAATAAACCTCAATCCATGGGATGTTTTCTGTGTGCTGTGTGGGTGACCCAGCCCTGCTCTGCAGCCAGGCACAGCTGATGCAGGTTGAGAACCTCCCTGAGCAGCCAACACTCCAAAATCGCCTTTGAGAGCCTCTGCCAGGATTGGGCACAAGCCCCTCAACCTGCTGCTGCTGTGGCTTCACTGAGTGATATCACTAAAGGATGTGATAGCATTTGTGTGTGGCAGCTCAGAGGCACACGAGCTCTTAGCTGGCCTCCTTTTTTTTGCCCAGATCCACTCCAATTTGGTAATTTTTTCTGAAGTGATCACAAAAAATATGCAATGTCACCACACCCATCCCCGTGCCTGCCTTTGCACCTCAGTTGCCACCATGGTGAGAGGTTTGTTGGGGTTTTTTTTTAGGAAGGTTTTTCAAATATTCATGATTTCATATTTCATGGGTCTGCAGGAAATAAGTCATTCCTAATACCAGACTCTGAGCTTTTGCAAAGGAAGAAAGAAAGCCAAGACAATGCAACATTTAGTCTTTACTCTCTCTTTCAGATATCCCGTGGAGTTCTTAAATTTTCTAGGTATAATCTTATGCATAAAACAAGTACCAGCCAGTTCATCTCTGGATGCTCAATTGGGAAACTGTCTATCATAACAGTGAAGAAATATCACAGTATTTATGTGTAGCAGCTAATATTTAGACTTTATCAAGAATATTAATGTTAGTAGGGAAAGGTCACAGAGATTATGAAACAAGATTTTTTTTTTCTCAAGTAGTAACACTGCAAGTTAATATTAATGGCTGTCACAGTCAGAGAGAGTTTGGTTTATTTTCCTTTTAAAACAGTGGGTGTTTCAGTAGATCTATCTGGGACCATCCTGGATCTAGATCACTGGAAAAGAACAGCTCCAATTTGTAGTGAATTTATTTTGGCTTCTCTTCGTATAGTTTGTATTAAATGTCTTTTCCAATATTGGAAAGCATAATTGGTAACATCCATCTTTTATTCAGCTGCACTGTTTATGATAGACTTCACAAACAATTAGCATCACAACATTTTATTCCTTTGCTTGTATTTATCAATAATCTGCAATCTTCAAAGAGCAAATCTGTGTCAAGCTGGACAAATATAGAAATCTTTTCAGAATCATCCTCTTCGTTTCCTTCCTTTATGCAACATAAACAGATGAAAAAGCTTTTCAGTCAATGTTTGACAAGAAGGGAAGAAAAGAATCAGTGTGACGGGTCAGTGTGGAGCACCTCGGCCCCAGAAAGGAAGATACTTGTGTTTTGTACTTTCAGATACTCACAAGCTCTCTAAATAATCTAAAATAAATTGCACAGGATACTCTTGACAGAAGTGTTGCTAGAAGAGGGATTTTACTTTACCCAGGCAAACAATACAATACATTTAGATCAAGACATGGTCAAAAATGCAGATTTTAGGCCTTGACCCACAGATGTAGAGGATTGTCAATGAAACTTTTTGAACTCACTGGAAATATTGTCATCAGCTACAATGGAGAAGGAAATCTGTTTTGTGTCTGTGTCACACAAAGATATTGACCTTATTGACTGAATTTATCACTGAGTACCACAGAATCATTGGAATTAATGAGGCAGCAGATACAGCTGCAAGGAGGTCAAGAAGAAGGGAGACAGACATGTGCCGACCTTTTCTAAGATTTTATTCACAAGTTGCAGCCTTTTCAATTGTCTTGATTAAGAAATGCCTCCTGTTCTGCTGGGAGAGAATTGGATGATGCATTTGTGATCAGCAGCACTATTTCTAAGCTGTTCACACGTTTATGTTTTAAGACAAGATTGGGAGGTTTGTGAATTTTGAATGAGTATCTGTAGTGTTTGTTTCAATGGAGTGGATCTCAGGGTTTTTTTTTTTCAGTTATACCAGTTTTACATTAGCACTAATGCCAATGATTTGTCATTATAAAGTTCAGGAAAGGAATTTGGTATCTTTTTTCAAAAAGCTATTAAAATAGTGTGTAGTTTGGGGGAAAGGGCCAGATCTGTAGCAAAATAATACAGTGATCTTGATCCTGACAGCATTGGTGGGATTTCTTCTATTCTTTTTAAATATGACAGAATTCTCACCTGTGAAAGAGCTGTAGGAGTTCAGGAACAAAAGTCATTTAATACGTCTCATTCTGTCTCCAGTCTAATGAAAATCTTGTAAATCTAGATCTTTGCTAAAGAATACTCCCTAGGTTCTTTTTTTTTAAAATATTTCCATGAAGAGGATTTTCTGGACTCTCAGGTAATGCTTACCTGCTCTTAACAGTTACCACGGTTCTCCTAATGTCTAACTTAGATTTGCTGTGATGAAAATTAAACCTATTTCTTCTTGTCTAAGGTTCAGTTTAGATAGAGAGCAACTGTTCACCATCTCCTTTAAAATAACCTGACTTTTGAAGACATTTATCATGCCCCCCTTCATCTTTTCTGGTTCAGACAAATCCAATTATTTTAACCTTTTAAGATAAGCAATATTTTCTAAGATCCTAGTAATTTTTGTTGCTATCCTCAGGAGTCTTTTTAATTTGGCTCCAAGTGTCCTGGTGTGAAGACCAGCTCTTCTAGATGAGGGTTCCTACAGGCTATAAAGTGCAATAATTATCTCACTGGTGTTCTGAAGGAGTGTCTCTTAATTACATCTCTGATTTAGATTTTCCTTCCTTTTTTTACCCAAAGTGTTATTCTGGTCAGCCAGAAACAGTTTGTGGCATGTTCCAGCCTCAGCCACTTAATCCCCAGTTTTGTAATTACAAGTTTATTTTGCCTTCCTCTGTAGAATACTTTGTACTCGTCTTTACTGAATTTCATCTTGCTGACTCCAGGCTGTCTCTCCAATTTAGGAAGGTCAAAATCATTATGAATTCTCAGCCTGTTGTCCAAAGTACTCCCCAGCACCCACAATATGCAGAGTTCTTTATCTTCCTTTGCACCAATGTGTCAATAAATACACTGAATTGTGTTAGACCTGGAGCAAATCCCTGGGAGATCACCAGTGGTGTGTCCTCAGAACAGGACATTTTCTTCCTGATTCCTACACACTGAGTGTGGGTTTTCCATCATTTGTGCACTCGTTTTTAAGTTTCCTAATGTAGTATCTTGTTTTTCTTAAGAAAGGGGCATATGGGGCAGACTAATTAAAACCAAGCCATGCTTTCCTTCCCAAAAATATCCGTTTCTTAGTCACAAACAATGTTTTCTCTGTTCTGGCTCAAATTGCCATCATAATTCCTATTTTAGAATGGGAATCCCCAAATATGGACACTGGTGATAAAAGTAATGATTCCTAAAACGTATTGCAGTCCATTGTCCACCTGTGGTCTAAGATTTTTTCTGCATCAGTGGATTACTGCTAATATTGCACTAATAATGCACTGTTCACAGAGCTCCACTGGAATCTGATATGGGAACTTCACTGAGGGATCTGTGTCTCTCCAATAAATTCTGTATAAGTCAGGAAAGATGAAAAGTTCCAGCATTAGTTTCAGGAAGAAAATGCAATTTTCAGCCTCTGACGGTGGGTGCTGCTGAAAAAGCTTTTAAAACACAGACCCTAATAAGGTTTGGAACTGTTCTGTTTTCTGAACTCCAACTTGATTGGAATTTTTTTCACTTTGCAACACTACATGTAAATCTGTGCTCTGGACTGTTAAAGTGAGCTCTGTTTTATTTGTGTCCTATTTAATAACACTGCAGCTGGATCTTTTCTTAATTTCTTTCCCCTTCTTCCTAAGGCTACATATATTTCCAGACAATCTGAAAAATAATTACCAATTAGTAAAGAATTAAGGAGTTTGGGTAATTTAATCATAATAAATTTAATTAATTTCATCTCTTAGATACATATATGTCCAATCAATTCTTTCTAAAGTTTTCTGAGAAAATCTATTAACTGTATTAAATAGCTGGCATAACGTGCTTTGAGTGACATCTCTTCATTTAACACACCACTGTTTCTTCATTTGGCTTCTGTCCTGCAGAGTTCTGCCTTGTTTGCAGTTTGATTGTGGCCAGCTCTGCTATTTCTAAACTAATCAAAATAACTAACAGGCTAAAGTTTTATTTTAGTTCCACAAACACCCAATTCTTTTTTTATCTGCAAAAATAAGGATGGTTTTGTTTGTTTCTTTGTTTTCAAATAGCTGAAAGTAGGATGACAAGAGACATGACAGTGACTGGGGCGGTGGAATTTAATGCAGAGATCCAGGCAGCTGAAACTCTGTGAAATGATGGCACAAATTTCTCATTAATTGTGACCTGCAGTAGTATATCAGAAAGAATTGAGGGGCAAGGAAGAAAATGTAAAATATTTGCATGAAATGGAAGTATCTTTTATATCTGTTTGCATTTTTACAGCTCCCTGAGGGGGGAAGCAAAAAGTCTGATTTCTGGGAGGAATTCCTGCCATAGGTTCTTGCTGACCTTGAGAAGGCTGATTAAGATCTGTCAGGAAAAGACAGTTCAGAGCCTCAGGTCCCCCGATCCCACACACGAGCCTGTCTTGATCTGGAAGTCCCAGAATAGCACAACTTAGTGGCTTTGAGACCAGAACTGTCTCTCTTTATACCAGGGCTCAGGAATATTCACCCCTATCATGCAGACAAACTCCCAGGGTCTGTCTGTGCAGTGGTTCTCAGTCTGTAAATTCTGAAGCAATATCAGTGTGCTTCAGCCTCACCTTGTTGTTTTGGGAATAGAAGCACTGACTTGTTGGAATATTCATCAAACCCATAAAGAAGGCTTTTTCAGCTCATCTCTGAAGGGTTTAAGGAAGTAGCCAGCTCCCTATATGCAAAAGTAAAGGAATTTGCTGTGGAGCTTTGGCTGTCTGGACAATGTAGTGGGAAGATGGCAGTCCCAGCATGTGGGACATCCAGCTGGGAGATTGCATTCTTATCACTAAGAATATAAAGGGTTGAGATCAGCTGCAGCAATCAAGCAAAAAATATGACAGAAAACAATATCAGTATGGTGCTTTGTGTCACTGCTGAGGGAAAATCTTGCTTTTCGGATATCTAGAACTGAGCAGAGCATTTACAAGTGCAGCTGTTCAACATTCCCAACTGCTAATGCTTTGTAAGATTTACAGCCTCTTTTCCCTTTCTTTTCTGGGTTTTTGTTCATATTTTAAGTTTGTTTACCACAGCTTGTTTTCTATGCATTTTCAGGGCTATCATTTTCCGAGTTCTCTGAGTTTTCTTCCTTCTGGGCTCAGGTTTCCTCACAGCTTGGACACCCTCGGGATCCTGTTGGTCCCACAGGTGTGAATTCCTGTGCTGGGCTGTGTGGGAAGGGAATGCTGGTGCCAAGGAGTATTTTTCTGCCCTGCCATCACTGCCATCAGCCAGAGCATCCCAGTGCCCAGGGTCACACCCTGCAGCCTGGCTGGAGCTGCTCTGCCCTCGTTCCCTGCTCCCAACCCATCCCCAGCTATACACAGTGCTCAGGTACAAAAAGAGAGTCCTGTGTTAGCAGGGACAGTTATTGCCTGTTGTTTGCATTTTTGCATGGATTTCCTGCAAGGTTTTCCACAGTAAACTTTGATTTCAGTGCAAAACTGAGCTGAATTTCTTCTTTAAAAGCTTTCAAACAGCTTTAAAAAAGAAGTGATTTTTCTGCCCTTCCACCACTCCACCTTTACACGCTCTCACCCCTCTCTACCATTCAGCTTTCTGGTGGCATGAGGAACCAAAGCACCTTCTCTGCAGCAGAACACAGACTGGAGCTGCCTCTCCTTCTGCATCACTCACTCTCTTCTCACCAGATCCCCAGTTCTGTACTGCAGCCCCAGGATGTTGGAATATTCTGACTCCAGCCCTGAGAATGCAGGTGATTATTCACTGGAGAAAGCTGGAGGACAGAGCTGTAGTTACTAAGAGAAGCCCTGCTTTAAGCTGATTTAAGGTGATTTAAGCTGCAAATTAAATAGACTGGACAGGAAAGAAAATGCTGCTGTTCCCGTTTTACTGCTGAGGTGAAGAGGGATTAAGGACTGAATTTTTTACAGACCATTGGAGACTTAGAGAGTCAAATGGCTGGTGTGGTGCCAAGTGGGATTTTCAAATGCATGGAAAGGTTCATCTCCTTCCTGAGGGACTCACACCTCGATTTGTTCCTTTAGGTGTGTAAGCAGCTTTGAAATCTGCTTCAAAGGGACTTGCTTGAAGCCACACAGACATTCTGGGACAGAGCTTAGACCTGATTTCAGCCTGAATCCACTGATTCTACCATACATTTTTGTCCTGAATCTTAACACAGGGCCTGTTCTCTTGAAAAACAGTAGAATTCACTGAAACATCTCAATTTACTTAAACTTTTCTATATGTAGCACTTCAGCTTATTTGTCTCTGTAGCTATAACCTGTTAGATCAGGAAATGCCTTAAATATTTGTATGATAAATGTCAAGGATTTCTGTTTCCTTTCTCAGCTCTTCTTTTCTTGTTGATTTACTTATTAAAAAAAAAAAAAAAAAGCTAGGACAAATTACAGAGTTTTACATTTTTTCCTGAAAGTCATGAGATTTGTGGTCATTTAATCCCTCCTGGGAAGAAGCTTCCTAGAGTGTCTTTCCATTCTGATAAATATTTTTCAGGTGGAAAGCAATATATTTGGATGAATAAAGAATCTCGGGGAGAGCAAAGGAAAGCCATTAGCAGCTGTGGATAAATCTCCTTCTCCTACAGGTTTTCCATTATACAGTGGGCACTTCCTCAAGACACCATGGGAGAAAGCATGATTTTAAGTGCCATTAAATGCTGCACAGTAAATATCCCCAGAGCATTACAGGCATCCAGTGCAGCCCCTGGGAGAAGGCACTGAGTTTAACACTGGGATCTTTACCTTCTCTCTGTTCTTTCCATGTTTCCCCCCAGAAAATGTTCTGCTCCAAAGCATCTCAGCAACTCCCATTGAGGAAGCTGTGGAGAACAAGCCCCAAGTTTGTCATGTGCTTGCTTTTTGCCCTCCTCTCATCAAGCATCACGTTTCATTTCCTCTCTATTTTTCATTTCTATTTTTCATTTATTTGCTTTTAGGGTTTTGTTTTTTTTTTTTTTTTAGGCTGCTCTTTGTAGATGGTGGGATCCAGGACTTGCACAGGGAAATGCTCTGGAGCACTGGAATTCTTGTTGCAGGATTTCTTAAGGATTTCATGCTCTCCACTGCGGCTGGACTTTTATATTTAGCTGGAACACGACCATTCTCTTTCATGCATCTTTTATACTGCAAACAAAACCGACGGAATTGAAGTTAATTAGGCTATCTTGATAATTCTGAGCAGTGAAAGATGGGGAGGGAAGAAATGTGACTGAAGTTCTTACGAAGAATCCAAGAGGAGCAAAAAATGAGCAAGAACAGAGATTGTGAGAATACAATAAATAGGCAACTCTTAAAGGTCAGGGCTGGGTTTCTTGGTTCCTTTGGGGTTTAGGGACAGGCTGGGCTCTCCCTGGGCTCTCTGTCCCTGTAAGGAGCTTCTCAACCCTGGGGCAAATCTATCAGAAGGGGAGTTGGAGTAAAGGCTCAGCTACCACAGTAAAAAAGCTACAAATAAATTTGTGTAACAGAGAAATAGAAAATCTTAAATGACCACAGAACTCTAAACTGAAGAACATTTTTGCTTGAATATCTGTCTATAAAGAGGGAGAAGTACACGGCTCAGGTGTTATTCTCAAAGGTCTGAGAAAGCTGAGGGGGACTTCACAGTGTGGATTTAACTCCAAACTAGAAATCATCCACTTTTAAGATTCCCTTGAGAAACTGAGTAATGCAGAAACTGCAGTGAAAAATCCACCATTCTTTTGCAATTTTAAAAAGTTGGAAATATTACACATTTTTCAACATCTCTTTATAAATAAAATGTAAATCACGTTTCAAAATGTGACTTGCAAATGCAAAAACGTACCCGAAATCTAATTTATATAGTCTCAGCATTTGAAAGCTGCTATTCCACATATGAAAAGTGAAGTTATAGTGCTGGCATGTCAAGACAGTCCCATTGGCTCCTGATGGCTCTCGTATTATTGTGTACTGCAAAGAGAGCTTCTGGTTTTGATTTTAATTATATGTTCTTCATTGCAAATATGTGCTGCCTTCCTGCTTCCACCACGGTAGATAAAGGACAACCAGGATGACAGAGTTACACCAGCATGAGGAGGAGAAAATCAGACCCTGGGCCACAGGGAGAAAAGAAGTTATTAGTGATCCAACAGTGAATCAGCCTCTCTCCTTTCGATTCTTTTCTTTTGAATGGGTTATAGTTATGTCCTGCATTAATATTTTTGCTTGGTTTGCTAGGAAATGCAAATGAAAATAAAAAAATAAATTTAAATTACTTTGAGGTTTTCTTCATCCACCAGCCAAATGTATATGCCTCAGAAACTAATATAGCTCTTTGATGGGAATTGCTTATTTTCTGTTGACAGCTTTTTAGTGAAAAAGATAGAAATCAGATTGAATTTCGACAGTGAGAAATTGAGAGCTTGTTCTACCAGCAGGAATCTCAAGGCCTCTAATTTTACCTCTGTGAGCAAAGATGAACCAAGAATATCAGCAACCTACTTTCCTGCCACAGAAAGAAACACAGCATCCTAAAAGTCACAGAGACAATCTGAAACAGAGATTTGTCTAAACTTCAGTGATTTTACCTCGGTTTGAATATGGCAATATACAAACACAGCAGAGATACTGGGGTTTGTTGTTTGGGCCCCAGCAGTGGGGTGAAATAAAGCACATTTTGGCTTTTCTCATGCAGGTGGAGGTTGTGTGACCCTTCCTGATGATCCCAAATCCCAGCCAGGCATCAATCCTGCCCCACTCAGCACTGGGAGCAGGGCCTGAGCACTTGCAGGGAATTTCTCTCTGTCCCTGAGGAGACCTTAAGGTTATTTATACCAAATGAATGTTTCAGTGAACAAGTGTCCATATGAGCACTGCTATTGACGTGAGCTCCACAGAATTAGAATGAGATCATTAAAATATAAATATCAAAACACTCTGTCTTCTTTCCAGTGTATGGCAGCATTTTTCTGCTTTGTCCATTTATGTGTCCTATTCTGAGTAATCCAACATTGCTTTTTGTCTCTGCAATATATCATCATAACAGTTCTTCCCATGCAGCAGCATCAGGAACCATATCAGGCTAATTCTTTTCCATCACATCGTATTTTCTTGTGTCCTAATGCTATTATTTCATGCTCACTCCTTTCCTCATGGTATTTTTGCTGCATCATCTTTCATCTTTATCATATTGTTTTACTTCCTTTCATCTTGTAATTTTTTCTGTCAAATGATTGTGTCACCTCGACAATCAGATATGTGCCCTGGCACATTGCTTCATAGCATGTTTCCACCTAAAAAATCCCACCAAAATGTGATCTTCACGCTGATTTATGATAAAATTGTACATTTTCCCCTTGTGATGAAGTGCTAATTTTTTGTTTTAACATCAAAAAGGTATTTTTTGATCATAAAAATCCTGAGAAAAATAAATTAACAATCCCAAGTACTGTACAACAAGGAAAAACAGAAGGATTTCTCTTTCTTTCACAATTTCTATTTTATAGTCCTCACTAGAGACTGGCTACTTTTAAAAAACCTTTCTGTAACTCAGGAGTTACAAAATTTTCATCCCCAGAAGTGGGTGAATTACACAAAGCTGAATCCAGCACAGAACTGTGGCTCCTGCCAGTTGGGCTTCCCAGGGCATATGGAAGAGATCTAATTCTGGCTCATGGCTGTGCTCAGACACAGCTCTGAGCAGGCCAACCCTGCCCAAGCCAGGGCTGCTGCCACCAAATGGGGTTCCTGGGCATTTTTATGTAAGGTACCACCAAAGCTGGCAATAAACCAGCAAATCCTGGGGTGGCAGATTGAGAGGTTTTTTTTTTTTTGCCCTTTACTGTCTTTCCCACCGTTTTCAGCCCACTGTGTGGGGTGTTCTCCAGCCAGGGGTCTCACAGGGACTCGAGCTGTGCTCATTAGAGAGGCTCCAGGCTGCTCCTGCCCTTGGCTTCCCTCTGGAAGTGGCAGCCCTATGGCAGAGGTGATTGAATTCACAAAACTGTGCTCCATGCCAACCACTGGATTAATTTGCACCAAAATATGGGATTCTGAACTAGAGCAGTTGAGAAATATAGGTGCATTACCTATTGTGTTGTCTACAAGGTCCCTATTTCCTTGAAGACAAATCTGTGGGTATCAATCTCCTAAATCCAGCCACAAAGCTGCTGAGACAGAGCCTTTGAGCCCTGGAGTCTGGCTGTGGAGGTGCTGAGGAGCTGAGTGGACACCAATTGGTCTCCCAGTGTTGTAGCAGGGACAGAAACTTTTAGGCAGAGCAGCAGCAGCAGCTCAGAGCACCTTTGGAACATTCCATCAAGGGTTACTTGCTCTGCACACCCCCTCTGCCCTCCTGGGGCCTCGGGAAGCAGAGAGAATTCTCAGCATCCAGCTCCATGGTCTCACTCCAGGCAGATGACAGCAGCAGAAAATTGGGTACCACATTTACAAACTTAGTACACTAACTTAAATCAAAGTCAGCCTTGTTCTGCAGACAGGTTTTCCCATGTTCTCACACCTCTACTTTTAATTAAAATGCTGACAATCAGGGATAAGGGGAACAAAATACAAAGGTAATCATGTACAGAAAAACATATTTCACCAGAGCATAAGCTATTAGCACTTCCTCGGCTATCTGATCATCTGACAGGCTTAAGGGGAACAGTGATGTGAATTTCAAATCTCCAGCTGCTCCCCCAGGAGCCTCTGTCTCATACAGTTTGTACTGAAGTGAGACAGTGGAATGCAAAAATGAAAGAAAGGAAAAGCCATAATGCAGCAGGATGGATAAACAGAGGAACAGGGCTAAATTCAGCCCTCTTTTAGAAGCATTGACTTTGATGCATGCAGGGGCTTAGGAACATCTGTCTCAGGATGGCATAATCCCACACCTGAACCAGCATTTGTCACTCCTGGATGTTTAGCTCTGTAGGACTCAATCCGTTCAGGAAATTAAGCAGATGTCTAATGCTGAACAGATGAGCACTTTCACTGAAGTCAAAACAATTACAATTAAATGTTCACCCTTGCTCAACTGCAGCCTGAGTGAGGGAGCTCATTTCGGGTGGTTATCACAGGCCAGGCCACACTGCAGACTGTCCTTTTCCACCAGGGCACTCCCAGCTGGCTCTGGATTTCCCTTGGGTCATTTTTTCACACTCCTGTCTGTGTATGAGTGCATTTCCCCCAGTCACTCCCAGGAATTCCCTGTGCCTGATCTAGCCAGTCCAGCTGCTGTGTATGGGCAGCCCTAAGGAGGTCAGGTGCCCAGTTCCTTTCCAGCACTTCTCTTCTCCTACAGGAACAAAAAGATGATTTTTATGCCTAGGAAAGCTGCAGCCTAAAAATGACATGAGAGCTGACAGAAGGACCCTGGCTGCTGAAAGAGAAGAGGATTGGAAATGATACTTCCCAGCATGGCAGGCAGCTGGCTCAGAGCACTGCAACCTGCCTCCAGTCACATTCCATAGGCTTTAGGAAGGGGAAAGGTCCTGAGGAGCAAGGATTATACAATGTGTATTTACAGTGAGCTACCGACCAAGTGAGAGGAGCAAGAGCTCCTTCAGTAAAGGGATTTAGCACAATTTTAGGTTTTTATTTCACTGGAAGCTTCTCACACCTAGCCCAGGGATGTGGTGCTTGCAGCACCCAGGGAGTACAACAGACTAGGCAGAGCACAGGTCAAACATAATTGCAGTTCTCATGTTTGCTCTCATGCCCTCATGTCACTGGTTAAGTAGGATTCTCTCCATGTGGAAATGATTTCCACATCTTAGCTCCTGAAAGAAACAGAAACGATGTATGAATCCCACCTTTTTTTTTCCCTTAGCGTATCTGCAAGCTATTTGCCTTTTCTGTACATTCCAGAGGTAACCCAATCACTGCAAACAGACACACTCAGGACATTACAGCTGGATTTGCTGTGTTCCTGGCTAACTTTCTGACCTGAGTGTCCCTGAGCTCATTGTACATGGTTCAATGGATATCTCTAATTGCATGTCTTTGACATGTTGAATATGAGGAATTAACTTCTTGCAGCGTGCCTTCTTTCCTTGCCTCTGGGCCATCCCAAGCTTTTTTTTGCATACAAAAACCCCCTGATTCTCTTAAAATGTACCCTGAGCTCTGCTGGATTCCCGTGGCATGGGTTGCCCTGTGTTCCCTCTCTGCTCATCTCTACCACATCTTGGCTTGCAAAGGATACTTATGGTTGAAATAAAGACAAAAGGTGCTTTCCTTATTCCTGCCCCTTCATGGTACAGCTTGTCCAGTGCCAGATGGGAAAGCACAAGAGGTTGCTGGGTTAGTTCTAAGGCTCTTTTTTATGTGCATCATTTTTCATGTCCCGTAGCTCAGGATCTGTCTTTAGAAGGAGGATGGATGGGATGAATTCTTTAAAAAGGCAGGTCTATCAAATTGTATTTATCATAAAATATCTCAGTTCTATGTCATTTATAGCTGTAATTTAATTACACCTAATATGTTTCCCTAATTGTGATATTGACTATTTTATAGGAATCAGAATGAGCCTTTTGATCATCTGTAGGTACAGCTTCACTAATAGGCATAAATCAAAATGCCTTAGATCAGCTTGGTACCCCTAAGGCATAATGTAAATGATGAAGGGATGGGACTTCATTTTGTCATGTTCTCTTCAAATATCAAGTTATATTAAAGAAAACACTTTTCTCAATCACAGGTGCGTGTACGAAGAATGAGTGACAACTTGATGTCATCTCTTTGATAAGTCTACTCCCTTGGCATTTTTAGATGTACTTTCATAAATGAGCTTCAATTCGTCTTGCACAGAGTGGAACTGTATCTCACTGTCTGCAGAGCTGTATTTAAAAATGTGCTTACTGCTCCATAATTCGCAAAGGATGGGGAAGGGAAAGGGAAAGAAAACATATTCTTTGTGTATTTTGCCAGAGACCACCAGGGAAATGTGCATGTTTGTTCCTAAAAGTCAAAGCACCACAGGGAGGGAGGCACACGTGAAGTCTGTGCTGTTCCACCACCAATCTGGCAATTTGTTATGTGATGTTTTTATGTGCTGCTACTCAGGGGATGATCCTGCACTACCAAAATCTCTGCCTGCCAAAGGAAAAAGGCAAGTAGAGAACATTTCTTAGGACTTTGTGCATCAGGGTGTGCCTCTGAGCGTGCCTGGGCAAGCAAGGTACCTGCACAGCTCCACACAAATACACAGCATCTTATTTGCACAGTGGATTCTGCACAGCTGTATCACTTAGTTTAAAAAATATTTAGGTTTTTGATGGTGTAAGGATAGGACCCTTTTAACACTAAGGGAAGGCCATATGAGTAATGTGGAATATTAGATGTGTTTGTAGAGGTATGCTTTACATTGCATATGTGATATATGTCCCAGTGGGAGGTGTGCCTGCCCATGGCAGGGGTGGAACGAGACGAGCTTTGAGATCCCTTCCGACCCAAACAAATCTGTGCTCCTGTGGTTCTGGTACCAGTAATACAACACGAGTCAGATCTTCAGCTGATATAAATTGTCATCTTCCATTTGGCATCTTAGAGGACTTTTAAAGTTATCTCTCCACAAAGAATCTGCCCCATTCAGCCTTTGGAATGCCCAAATACAGCAGCTTCTACAGCATCTATGCAACCAGAGCCATCACTTCTCAGTCATTCCAATCTGACAACAGTTGCCTACTGTTATTGCTTCTTTGAATTTTAATCTGACATTTAACCTAGCTGCAAATGCCTTGCCTCATTTGCTTTTCGTGCTCTCCCCCCTTCCATTTACTTCTAAATAATCATTTTCTTTAGATGATTTTCATGAAATTGCCACTAAAAAGAGTCCCGTTTGAGCTGCCTCATTTGAAAGCTGTGAGATAGTGCAAGACATCTGAAGATGTCATTGTAACACATGAAAAGCACTTCAGCCTGCACATAAACACTATCAAGTAGAATTTGAACTGAAGTTATAAGCTAGGCTGAAATGATATTTTGTTAATAATTGTCAAATATTCCACAAATAGCACAATCCTAAATAGCACTATTCTGAGCAATGAGAGCACCACGTAACATGCTGAATTTTTAAACAGAGCTGAACAGAATATAGAATTTCTATTTGGGAAATGTGGACATCTTGAAGTTCAATTTTGTTCAGAAATGGAACAAATATATTTCCTACAAAAGGAAAATTCTAAATAGCTGCTTCAAAAAGTAATTTGCGTTTCGAACTCAAAAGTTTAGGTTTAAAATTGTCTTTTTATTTTTTATTATTTCAATGTCATAGTTTGGTTAAAGAAATGACAGTGTATGGGAGAATTTGCTGAGAACAAAAGCATCATCAGAGACTTTGCTGATTTTTTTATCAGTACAATAGAGAAGGAGCTGTTTTCTATATCCTTATGTGGGCTAAAGCTTCACAATTTTTTCTACTGACAGATCATGAAATAATGTGAATAAAAATACAGAATATTTTAAATTAAATTTTAATGTTGAAATAAATATACAATTTTGATAAAACCAGTTCAAGGCTTTTTATAAGACGTTTCAATGAGAAATGTTTAATAAGAAGCAAAAATAAGCAAAGCTCCATTTCACTGATATTTTCCAAGGGAAGCTTATTTTGTTGAAAATATATTAAACCAATTCTTTCACTTATAATCTCAGGATACATTTATATTCAATCTATGTCAAGCAGGCAGCGAATTGCTGTTACAATATCCACTGTCTTCTCTGGCAAATGTTTTCCCCAGTAATCCTGCTTCTAAAATGATTATTTGTGCTCTGATGTTTCCCATGGATACAGCCACGATCAAACCCCCTTCTCCTGCAGCCCTGATGAGTTCTGGGAGAGATGATTCTGGCTCCAGAGAGGGAAACACAGGAAGCATGGAAAGAGAGTAAGGGAGATGAGGACTGTCAGAGTAAAACAAACCAAATTACACAACTTTTTGCCATTTCTAGACATCCATGTTCTCTCTTAATCCATTTTTGCAAGTTGCTTGGCAAGAAAACTGCTTTCTGCATGGGTTACAAAGATCTACAGCCCAACCCTGTGGAAGAAAAGGCACAACTTGCTTAGTTACACGCAGGTGAAGCTTGGTCCTGCCTCGTGTCACCCTCCAGGGTCTCAGTGAAGGGCAGTAAAGCAGGAAGAATGATGCAGTTTCTTTTTGGTCTGGCTAGAAATCCAAGACAAATGCCTTTAGGAGTTATCCATCAAGAATAAGGAGGAAAGAAGGCAAAAGCATGACACAAAGCACGGGGAAGGTCTGTGTTTCCCCAGGCTGCTCCTGGTAAGGACTGTCTCACCTCCCACGGGCACAGAGCCCTGGCGCTCCCCTGGCTCAGGGCTCTGCTCCCAGACACAGCAGAGCCAGCTCCTCAGCGAGCTGTCACTAAAGATTCTCCTCTTGCTTTTCTTTCTTTTCATGATAGCCCAAATTGAATACTTGCCTGGCCTTGTATCTGTCATGTTAGCTTTTTAGATAGCACACGTTCTGTTCTATACTCCAGTGGTCTGCTGTCCTTCCGCAGGAGCTTGCAAGGCTTATCAAGCGCCTCTAATGGTGGTGGCCTCAGGGAGAGCAGTACACAGCTTGCTTTTACGTTTCTTCTCCACTTTAAAAATATGGGAGATATTAATAGTACAAAGGACTGCTCCCCACTGCTTTGATCTCCACAACATTTCTGCTCTTTCAGCCTCCATGTCACTACTGTTGCCATGTTCCATTACTATTTTCATTATTCCAGCCCATAGCCGATATTCTTTTCCCATCTTGTCTGCTCTAACCCCAGCTGTAGCTGGCCTTCCCCGGAGGAGAAAGGGGAGTGAGAGGACTGGCAGTGCTGCAGCAGGATCCCCCGAGAGCTGTGAGTGCTTGAGGGGCTGTAACAAACCTCCCGGGACTCTTGAGCAGATTCATTTTTAAAGATAGTTGTTGATCAAAACAAAAAAAAGGAAGAAAAAAGGATGCACGAGCCGCTGTCCCCCCTGGAATAACCTCAAAGGAGATGTGCCTCAGAGACATGTTCCCTCCACGCTTCTCCTTTGCTTCAGGGCAGCAGTAATTTGCTGTAAAGCAGAGGCAGCAACAAATTCCCCATCCTGACAGAGGGTCAGTTCGTCTGCCCGTCATGAGAGACGGGAGAGAAAGCACAGCAATAACTCCTGTGGCTTCTCAGGGGGAGTAGGCACCATAAAACTCACCCACCTCGATCATGATGTTCCACACGGATGACATTTGAGGTGAAGGGGAGAGGAATCTTAATTTTCTTTGTCCCTGACTCAGCATGGAGTCAAAGTCATTATCGAGTTAGAAATGTCCAGTGTTGGTGACAGGTTGCCACAAGCTCTGGGAATTGTTTTCTGTTTTCTTAAACAAAGGAACATCCAGCAAGAGGACGGAGACCTCATTTGAATTTACTCTGTTACCGTGTGATTAGCACTATTTCAAACATTATAAATAGCATTATAATAAAGTGTTTTGATTTAGAAGTGCTTAACAATTTACAGTAAATCACAAACTGAGCCATGAAGGCACAATTCCTCATAGGTGTGTGTGTGTCTGCACACAGATTCTCACCACTCACAAACAATGAGATACTGGCAGTAGACACACCAAGCAAAGTCAATTATAAAGAAAAGTAGGTTCCTCTTCTTAATTAAATAAATCCATAAATAAATAGGAGACAGCAGTACTACAAAAGGCAAATTGTTCTTCAGCTCCTGAGTAAGACATTCAGTGGGAAAGAACTGACAAATATGATACAAGTATAATGTCTCTTCTCGTTAAAAAATGCGTTTTGTATAAAATGGACAAGAAAAAGTAACTTCAAATGTTATCTCATACTTTATGGCAAGCTGTGGTTGCTTTCTGAGGAAATGAGCAATGCTTTCCAGAGAACAGAGTGCTCAGCTGGGCACAGCCTGGCTTGTGCCCTGGGTTTGGTATCTCTCTTGGGTTTTGGACATGGTCAGGTAGCAGCTGGTGATTGTGTCTCCACTGCAAAGCACTCAAAGGTCCACCCTTAAATTACCTTGCAGCTAGGTAAAATCATAATTATTATGCAAGGAAATATTTTTTTCATTGTCTACAGTGCACATTTTCACACACATTAAAAAGGGAAAACAAAGTTGTTTGCCAGTGTCTGACTCTGCTGAGAAACCTTACCGAGGGAAAATGAAGTTGTGTCAGACAGGTGAAGGACTCTCCCAAGCTATTAATTCATTTTGAATAATTCATTAGCTAACACTCTTAAACTCTGATAGTCCCAGGTAAATCCCAGAGAGGGGTTTTGTGGTCGCTCAGCCATGCTCCTCATCAAATGCATTAAGTTTTACATAATAAGAGGATGTGTGAGTGTTTTTAAAGAGATATTTGTTCTGGAAGTTGTAATTAGTGCACGGTGTCTAATTGTGCCAGGCAAGTGCCTGTGTGTGGTACCAGAGTGACTCTGCACTCAATGGCAGCACAAACCCATGTGTGGCTCCTCTTGATAAGTGACTTTCTGTGTCCTCTTCCATTTGAAAATCTCCTGTAGGTTTTTCTTGGCACTCAGACTTCTGAACTTTTAATACAGAATTAAAGAAAAATCCTTTCTGAGCTGGAACATCAGTGGGAGATACAGAGCCAGGGTCTCACCTGGTGTAAACTGGGGGGATATTCACTGAAATCAATTAATTCATGGGCATTGTGAGCCAGGTGTGGGCAAAAGTCTTGCTGAGCTACAATGAAGGGGGATCAGTCTTTCAACGTGCCAAAGAGATGTGAATACAAAATTTGCCTTTGAATTTCTCAGAGGGATTCTTGTGCTGCAAACATCTTGCCCAAAAGCACCCTCTCCCTCTAAATTATTACAGGAAAACTGAATAGGCTGCAGTCACTATTTTTCCTGACTTCTTATGGAACCTAAAATGACCACTGAATTAAACTTTAACAAATAGATCTTTTAAAAATGAAATTAATAAACTTCCTTATTTCTCCGCTATCTAAGTGCATAGCCTTTACTTAATGATGATGCACTTGATTAAATAAAATGAAAGAAAAATGGAAGTTCTTTCAGACGTTAAAATTAATAATGAGTTTAGACTTAATCCAAAAGCAATTTAACTTTAAACATTCATATGAAATTAAATGAGCCATTGAATTTGCTATATAAGCAAGCATTAATCTTATCAATCTATGAAGACTGGGATGTTATACAGTGACCCATTAATTTCAAAGCCTAATACAAGGTCTGTTTAATGCCTTTAGTCTATTAAAAAGTGTGATCCTGCAATATAACTGCTTTTTCATAAACGTTTAAACCCCAATTCATTCTGGTATTGCTTTGATCATTTGATCATCTGTTCTGACAAGATTATGGTTCAAAAAAATTCCCAAAATATATAATTTGTTTGCATCTACATTTGCCCCAAGTTTGAGCTTTAACACCAACGAAGTCTTTATTAGCAAATACAAGGATTTGATTAGTTGGTGTTGGTGCCTATGTTTGTTGTAATAAATGTTCAACAAAAAGTAGATTTCCTTTTATCAGGTGCTATTTAGACCAACAATCTTACCTGTATTCTGAACTCCATCTATTCCAATGCAGTGGAGAGAGCTGTGCCACAAAAAAACCCCACTGCTCATTGAAAACATCTCTAAAAGAAAAAAGAAGATTTTCATTTTGAGGGATGCTTTTGGTGTGGTTTATTTCTGTTTGTGAGGAATGTGTTGAATATGGTGCCTTTTTCAGGCATGGAGAAAGACCAGAAAGTTTGCTTTCACGGTTTCTTTGCAACACTGCAAGTCATGGTGCTTGGCAAAATTAAAATAAAAAAAAGAAAACTGCCCTTTTTAGTTAATGAGATAATTCAATATCAGAACTTAATGGCACAATGTGTTAGCTCCTGCCATGGAAGGTCATGGTTTGAAATTTCTGTTTCTAATCAGTAGTTGCTCCCACAAAAACCAATCAGAGGGAAAGGTTGATATTTAAATATGTTTATGTTACTAAACAGGTGTTCCAGTTTGACATACTATACCTAATTCTACGTAATTTTCACAAATCTAAGGTCAATGAGAAATTACACTTCTTAAATAAGACAAAAACAGTTCCAGTGTGGTTGTTAAATGTAAAAAATAATAAGTAGCTTGATGAATGCTATGTTCCTTGAGAGTGCACTCCAGAAATGTCTGCAAAATTCCAGCAGTTTTTCCTGCGTAGGAGTATATTTTCTTTGCCTGTAATATTTTCCTCGACTTACATCTGCTTGCAGCAGCCTGTGAAATATGGATACAGCCCTGCTGCATCCTTGTACAAATAAATGACTGTTATTAACCTTTAAGAGTCTCCCCGTGTTGGCCCTGTGCACTGATTAGGAATGCAAGGGTATGAGCAGATTACTTGTGTAAACTTGTGGAGCTCATTGGAGCATTTCCCAATTTACATTGGAGACTGTTAAAATCTGACCTGCTAAATGGCAATATATTCCTTTTCAAACAGCTCTCCCTGCATTAAGAACAGAGGGATCCTATTTCAGGGGACAGAAGGACAAAAGAAAAGGCTGCTGGTTATTTTGTGTCACGGTCCAGCAGCTCGAGTAAGAAGCAATGCTGTACTCAGGAGATTATTCAAGCAGAAGCTGAATTCAGGTAATTACACATTTAATAACAAAATCACTGGTTTTCCTAAAGGTGTTCATGTCAGGGTGTTACTCAGAAGACTTTCACAGTAACAAGTGCTTGGTAAACTTGTGAGTCTCTTGGCTGTTGTCAAGGCTGTCCCTGATCATCTGTTTTACCTCTTGGAATCTTACCCATGGCTGCGTTGGAGGCACTTAGAGAGCAACCAACTGTGGCAGCACAGAACCTGCAACCTGTGTCCAATAAGGGTGTTTTGTTCTGGTTTCTCAGAGGTGGGATATCAGGAACTGATGGATCCATAAACACCTGAGGTATTCTTTAAGTGTTTATTGAAAATACATTTCTTATTTTTTATTGGGAAGAGCACTTTTCTTATACCTCAATGGTTTGACAGATTGTTAATTTTGTTGAATTTTTATTTGGGGAAAAATAGAGGTATGGGCTGATGAAGAACTTTTTTATTTGCTCAGCTGTTACATTTTCTAACAATATTTTTATTTTTCCTTTCAAATGAGGCCTTCCTTTCTATTCTGTATTCTACACCCAAGTGCAGTTGCAACCAAATGAAGCATTTTGATTTTTGTCAAAATAAAATCTGTCAGGAGCTGGCCTGAGACAGTATTTTGGTTTGTTACGGTTGGAATCTGCTTTCATGGTGAATTTTGAAGTGATAGGATTTGCTTCCTGACGGGCATGAAACCAGTTTTGAAATTACAAATTCTTTAGAAGAATGAAAATGCCATTCTTGTCACAGCTCTGGTGCTTTTTAAGTTGTTCCCTGTTCACTTGCCCTGTGATAAAAATAGGATGTTGAGAAGACTTGCCACAAGTAAGCACTAAACACAAGCAGAGCAGATTTTCCTCAGTTCTGCTTCAATCAATATTGCACCCTGATCTGGACTGGCTGAGTTAATTTGCAGCACCTAAATCTGGCACCAGCATCACCATCAGCAGTCAGAATTGGCATAATAGGTTTAGAGTAATTAAAACCTGACAAAGAAGCAAACTTCCAAAAAAAAAAAATCCCAACACACCCCACCTTGGTTATTTTGGTCTTAACAACTCTAATCTAAAAGGTCAGATATTGGGTTGGGGTTTGTTTCAGGCATTTGAATATGGGTTCTTGCCTCAGCCCCTCGTTGGAACAGGTCACCAGCTAAAGGTCTCTATCTCCTTGTGACTGCTGTGGATGAAGAGGAGCAGCACGTTGTGTAAGCAGCAGGTGATGTGCTACAACCAGGGCATGACTGAAAAAGAAATCCTACCTTTGAATTTAGATTTCCATTTTGCAGCCTGCAAAATGAGCTGCTTCTACAGTTTCTGCTTTGGCAGAACCATAGCCTCTCGCAGCAAGTTCCCAAAGCAGGTACCAGCCCTGTGTGTTACCCCCATCTGTCTAACACAGGCTGGTGCCACTGCAGCTGGAGCAGAATGTTTGTGCTGCAGTGTTCACTCAGATGCCTCAAAAACCACTCCTTGGCAAGGACAGACTGAACCAGCAAGCCATGCAACGAAACCTATTTTCTGCAGGGGTTGTGCAAAATACCCGTTGGAATTTGCACAAGGCATTGAACAGGTTCTTTTACATAGGAAAAAACTATAAACATACTAAAACCCTACAGTTTCACCAAGTTCTCTGAGTTTTCAGCTCCCAGATAAGTGAGTGCAGTTCAAACAGTGCATCTCTCTGGACTGTAACCCTGGAGCTTTTGCTAGTCATTTATTTATTCTTTGTCGGCTTCTTCTGCTTTAGGGGTAGGTAAGTTATTACTTATTTGGTTTGTATCCTTTTTTCTGAGAAATGCTGATGGCAGAGTCAGCAGCCAAAGTCCCCTGGCCCAGAGAGCTGGGAATTCCTTTCTAGAGTGAATTTGTGTTGCCTCATCAACATTTCACAGAACCACAGGAAGAGTCTGGTTGGCAGGGAACCAGACCAGGGCTGATTTGAGAACCTCCACCTTTTGGATACTCCTTCATTTGACTCCTGTTGCAGTGCTAAACTACCCTTGCTGTGATTTTTTCTCTCTTATATGACGTCAGAAGTATTTATGAACATGTTTGTTATATCAGGTTCAGGAGAAATATTTCCAGACCAATATCAAAAAGGAGTGCCTTGAAGTAGAAAAAGCAAAAAAGGGTGAAAACATCTTCAATTCTCCCTCCTGCAGGATTCTGAACCGTAGGAAAACAGCACAATTCCATCACTCAGTGAAAGCCAACTTTGGGACCCAGCCTCCACCAGATCCTGAGATGTCACAGTCTCAGTCCCCCTGCATTTCGCCACTGTGAATTGTGTTAAGGTTTATGATTCATTTCCCTTGTGACAAAATCACACTACATAAACCAGTGAATTAGGGCAAGAACCTAAACCTTGCTCCCTAACACATGCCATGGCAAGAAAGCATTTTAAAAGTTGTTTGTATAGTTCTCAACTATTAGGTTTTGGATATAATAATCATTTTTCAGACACATTCCTGTTTACTTCCACAAATGTGTTTGCACAGCACACAAATTTGACAGATGGATTTGGGGAGTTCGCTTTGCTGTGCAAGCAAAATGCAAGCACACCATAAACCCCAGCCCTTACAGAGAAGCACTAAAATGAGAGAGTTTTCTAAATAATTGATTTCTAAACCAACAATTGAACTCTCCTAATAATTACTTTGAAGACAGGAGATAAGGTTCAGTTACTGTCTATGCTGGTTGATAATATAAAAAACTTAATGGAAGATGTTTTGTCTAATAAGAAAGTGAGAATTATAAGCAATAAAACCCAGCATGCGATGTGATCATCAGGAGGCAATATTATCCTTGGGCATTTTGCTATATAAAAGCCAAGTGCTCCCCATAAATATGTGTATTTCTTATTAACCACACCCTTACAAGTTGCCAGTTTGATATAGAGTTATTCTTTTTTTAGGTTTAAATAGAGATACATCATCTTAGCAAATTGTTTGGGGCTTGAATATTGTAGGCATGAGATTAATAGAGCTCTGTGTTGGAGATGCTAATTGCTTTCTTTCTCATAGGTAATATTTAGACCTTCACACCTCCAGTTTCAGGGGAATGAACTGGTGGTGAGCATCACTCTGGGATAAAATGAATCAATCCCTTCTTAAGAATGACCAATCAATCAGCATTGGAATTGTGCTAGAGCCAATGCTGTCTCTCATTTCTCATTTCATTAGTTACATTGCCAATATGAATAATTTAACTACCTAAGAAATGCAGCAAAATGGCATTTTTTTCTCGAGTTATTTCCCAAACTATGGCACAATTGGGTGTTACCATAAACCTCTTGAGACTTTTTAGGAGGCATAGAGCAATATTAAGTCCTTTTAAGAGGAATATACTATAAATATTATCCTCATGTACATCACCCATCATCCTTTCTCTCTTTCATTCATTCCTTTGTGTTTTGTCCCACCTGAACCGCCTCTTTCAATTCTACATCGTCCCCCATTCCCACAAACTGCTCCAAGCTCTCCCTTCATCTGCTTTAGCCTTGGGGAGTGGGAGTGAAGAGCAGATTGCACACCTTTATCCTTTACACAGTGAGGACAAGATGGGAATGTATGGATTCACAGAGAGAATTTGACCCAGAGTTTTCTCTAAGAAAGGTGTTTTTTCAGTCTGAGTAAGGATTATTCAGTCCTCTGACCTGGCCACCCTCTCTGCACTGGGGAAAGAAAACTTACATTATTTTTAGCAGAAGTCTCCCAAGGCAGGAAGGAGAGTAGGTTCTCCACACCCTGCTTTGATAGCATACAAATGATCTGCAGCTCGTGAAGAAGCATTTCACTCCTTTGGCTCAGGGGTGTTTAATGCAGGAAGTTCTGAGTTCTGGTGAACAGCCCAGGAATTTGTCTTCTTCGTGTCCCAGGCTGGAGCCAGCGCTGGAGGCAGAGCCCAGCCCTCGGTTGGTGTGAGGTGACAGGACAAGGCTGGAGAGGGAGCAGCCCCTGCCAGTGCCAGTGCCAGTTCCAGTGCCAGTGCCAGCACCTCTGCTGCACTCAGGACTGCGCTCTCCGGCTGCTCCAGGAGTGCTCCCCACATTCCATGGCTCCAATTTATCCTCCCCCGAGACTCTGACCTGCCAGATCCCTGACGTCTGCAATTAGGACACAGAATTCCAGCAGTATTATATCACAATAGGGATAATTACAGACGAGGGTGAGTGCCTGCTGTCACGTTGGTTGCTTTGTGCATATTAATTGGTTAACCTAGTGATGGCTGGCCAAATCCTCTCCTTGATCAAAAGGCACACTGAAACACAGCTGAGTGCTTAAACAATGGGCTTTATTAGTACAGTGTTAGCAACCCAGGCCTTTTTGAAAAAGAAAATGTAAAAGTAAACACGAACCATAAATTCTTACTGGAAATCCTTCTGGAATAATAAAGTTCAGTGGCTAATACATCAGTCATTTTTTCACAAAAGCCTCTTTCTAAATAGAGACAATGTTACTAAGCACAAAGAAACAGAATTTCTTGAAATTCTTTTTTTCTTTTTCAAGAACAGCATTCTGATCAATGAAGGGAGATGGAAAGTGGACAATATTTTTAGAATCTTTATCTTTGGATATATTTACTTTACTGTTAATTAGAAAATCCCAGACTGACTGGCATCAAGTCCCAAGTCAATTAGCATTTTCCCCACTAGGTATGTGCAACATGCATGGCTTTAAACACAGAGAGAGTAGGTTTAGATGGGATATTAGGAAGAAATTCTTCCCCTGGGAGGGTGGGGAGGCCCTGGCACAGGGTGCCCAGAGAAGCTGTGGCTGCCCCTGGATCCCTGGCAGTGCCCAAGGCCAGGTTGGA
Source organism: Pachycephala philippinensis (assembly GCA_013397055.1). Taxonomy (NCBI): domain Eukaryota; kingdom Metazoa; phylum Chordata; class Aves; order Passeriformes; genus Pachycephala; species Pachycephala philippinensis. Next base: position 17,051 of record VWZT01013951.1, on the reverse strand, counting down.
CACTGGGGCTTGGAGCAGCCTGGGACAGTGGAAGGTGTCCCTGCCCATGGCAGGGGTGGCACTGGATGGGATTTAAGGTCCCTTCCAACCCAAACCATTCCATGATTCTATATTTCCATAAGTTTAAAACTTTACTAGCTATACGTTTGTTGTGCCTGCTTAAGAAGTTCTAGAGGATTAGGTCACCAGCCTCGTGGACATAAACCATTACGGTATAGCAACAATTTACTCTCTATTGTAAATTACCTCAGAACAAAAACTGCAAAGAACATTTTACAGATTATCAAAATGATACACAATGAACCAGCTGTGTGGAAAATTATGTACAATGGACCACCCCTGCTTTCATCATATGTCTGTAACATCCACATCTTTCCATTAATAAATGTTTAATTAAAAGTAGGGCCAGTGGAGCTGTTCTGAATTTAGTCACTCCAGTGGAGCACACTGATGAGCACAGATGTGCAGGAGTAGGAGTCACATCTGGCCAATAGATCACTTCAGTCACTGGCTCTCAACTTTTATCTCTGGGGCCAATGCTTGTGATTTTACTGACATCAGGAATTGTTGTTAGACACATAAATATCTTGGGCAGGGGGAACACTTTGGAATGGTCTCTAGGCCTTCACTGCTCTTTTTGTTGTACTTTCCTATCATGTCATTTTCTAAATTTAACATTTCCGTGTTCTGCCCCTCAGACACTGGTTTCAGTCACCATCTCACACCCCTCATAAGCACAAAGCTGAAGCATTCAGAGGACTACAAGTCCCTAAGAATGATGGGGCTTATCTTAAAAAGAGCAGAACTTGTGTCCCTTTTACAAGGACTCAAGAACTGTTTGAGTCCATGGCCCATTTGCAGAACATCTTCAGTGTAGTAGATGATTGGTGTCTTAATTTAATTTGATTCTTAGGGATAAACTGTAACACAATAATATAATAACTAAAAATTATGTCCAAAAATATCCCCCTTTGCCACTTGGGGAAATGTTTGAGTTGTCAATTTTGTTAAAGCCATTGAAGAAACCATTTCCTGGGTAAGAATGATGGACACGAGTGACGTTATGGGGGCTCTGCTTTAGCAGTGGGAAATTACATTTGCACTCTGGGGTTTCTACACCGGAAAAAGATATTATAAAAGGAAACAAAAAGAAAGTTCAGGGTTTCAGGACAACACATATTTGCTCTGTCTGCATGTAGGCTATGAATCAGCTTGGAAATTACACAGCTGTGAACAAAGCCAACCATTTTTCAACAGTGACATTCCCCTACTGTCTCGCAGCAACTTCCCCAAAGCACACAACTGAAAATACATCAATGGCACATTGCTCATGCTTTTTGCTTTCTGTGACAAACTTTTTATCAAGTTTAATGGCAAAATATACATGCGAGCATGTATATAAAAGATTGTCAGTTGCCTTCTTTGTTTAAAGATCAGGTAGTTTGTACTTGGCAGGGCTTTCTGCTGTTAGCCTCAATCTTGCCCTGCCCACCTTGCCAGTTTTAGCTTAGTGGTGTGCCTGGGCTGGATAATAGGAGCCATGGGAGTCGCTTTATAAAGCCAGGAAATCAAAGGCAGATGTTAAACACAAATTGTACCAATCAAACAGAGCTTACAAAAGAGTAGAACTCTCTCCTGTAATTCTATTTGAACAAACGTGTCAAATACGGGGACTGGTAGAAATATCATCTTCATCAGGTCCCACTCTCATCAGCTGCCCCGCATTTAATCCCTTCCCTGCTCATCAGTGCCATCCCTCGATTGTGAAATCACCTGCAAAGACACAATCAAGCCTAACAACCCTTTGCAAAGGGACAGCAAGCCCTGAACTGCCCACCAGCAGCTTCAGCGTGGCAATTTCCCTGATGGCACCTTCCCAGCAGGTGAGCTCAGGCGCTCGCTCTGATTTGCTTATTTCCTCTTCCTCGTGCCAATCATCCAGTCAAAACTGCAAAATATTCTGTGCTTTGGAGATGAAAATGTTAGGGAGAGTGGTTGGCACTCCATCTGGATGCCCAGACCTCCCTGCTCAGGTGACACCTGTGTCAGCCTGGGGCTGTCCAGGCTCTGGGCACGCCCCACGCTGATTGCCTGCACGAGCCCTGCACCCACTGCTCTGCAGGGTGAAAACTGCTTCAGCAGCTTTCCATTCCAAACACACTTCTCATCTTCTGGGACAACACAGAGGGCTCTGCCTGCCCAACCTGCAATCCAGTCTGCCATTTACTGGTTTGTTAATTTGTCTTCTGATAATTTTGGGTTTGCAGTGGGTTCTTTATATTGAGAATATTATTTCCCAGAATAAACCTTAATTTAACAGCTTATTCCAGCAAAGGGTCTTAGCTGACCTGACTTACCTGCCTTTTTCCACAGGGTCTGAGTCAGTGGATTCTTCAAAGAGCTGGTTTAAAGGCCACTGAAGGCAACAGAAAGATGGGCATTGAGTATAAACAAAGCAAAGCAGGGAACTGGGAAAATACCTAAATATTATTGAAGTGTTCTGTGTTAGGATAACTCCACCTGTCATGGTTGCAGCATTCCTGAGAACTGTAATTGGGCCTGAGAAAGCTGAATAAAACAGTCACAGCTTTGTAGCTGAAATGCATTGAAAGTGTAGAGGGTTTGTGCATCCTGAAGGATTGGCCTGATCTCTTTTGTTTTTAGAACCATGAAGGCAAGAGCAAGTCAAACCATGGCTGTCAGCTGCCTTTACCCAGTGCAGTGCCTTGGCTGTATTTAATAGAAGAAAGTCTAAGCTATTCTACATGTGTAGGACAATAAAAATAAGGTTATTGTTGTTCCATGGCCTTACACTGCATCTAAAACTTGACTTAGTGTTCTTTTAGTGTTTATAAAAAGAAATTGTAAATCCAATTGGTTTTGGTAATATGAGTGATGCCTGTAAAATATTTTTGTTTTATTAAAAATATTTACAAAAAAAACCAGAAGGAAAATGCTATTCCAGAATGGCCATAACAGGAAATTGATTTTGAACCCTTATATTGTGATTGCCAAAAACATAATTTCAGTAATCCCAGTTCTGATTCTACCTTAATTTTCTACAAGTGTAGCGCCATTTATTTAAGTGGAACCATCTTGTTTTGTTCTCATTAAACAAATCCAAACTCTAGTGAGACAGAGAATTTTAAAGCTTTATTCAAAGCTCATTGAAGTCAATGAGATTCTACCCCTTGACATAAAGCAACCCAAATAATTTCAGAATTTGTACTAATAGGTGATACTCGTTACACCAGTTGTATACCTGTTTAACTTCATTGATTTCAAATGCATTACTGAGTGTTAGGTTAATTATTTTTAGTGTGAGGCAAGGCTTTCAAAATCGCCATGGGAAGAATAAGTTCAAATGTAACACAAAACCACAGTTAAAGACCAGATTTCTCAATTTTCTTCAATTTAGCATCAGTCCTCATGTGACCCCATCCTGTTGTTAAATGCACTTTAAAAATCCACTCTGATTTCCCAGTGCTGAAGGCATAGCAGAACATAACATAACACTGTTTTGCTTTAGGTCTGGTCAAGGGAAATACAGAGTTTGAAAATCTCTACACGTGCTCTGTTGAACAGACTGCATTTTCCTTTTTTCCTCATTGCTGTTTTCAGTCTCAGTGGTGCTCCTGAGCTAAACCCATGATAGCTCTCAACCTCTCACCCTTTCAGAAGAAGGAATGTCCATGGGAAAAACAGTTCTTAGAACAAGGATGTTTGGCTTTACCCACCTATCAGCAATCTGACTTTTAGCATTTTATTGTATTGGGGAGATGTTGCAAACATTAGACATGATTAACAACCACACCAGGAGAAATTTGTGACACATCAGCCACGTAGAGCCTGATCCTGCTGCTGTGCTGGAACTGCATCCCACAGTGTCCTTGATCCATGTCATGTGAGCTCAGGAGTGTACCTGAGGCACTGCAAAGCACTGGCTCACAGTTTCAGAGGGAAGGATATTTTACCTGCAAGCCAAAACCCACTCATCTCCCCTCGCCCATCCTCACTTCAGACCTGAACAGACCGTGCACAGATTGATGCCTCTGCACAGCTCTCATCACAATGCTTTGGCTGCTCCACTCAGCTATGGAGAAAACATGCCTGGATTTTACTGCTAGGGCTGATGGAAATGTGATTGTAAAACAGCACTGCAGGAAATCTCCCCAAACACAAACTCCCCACCTCAAACCCTTTCCAGCCAACCAGCCTCATCCCCCTGTGTTCTTACCCAGATCTTCCTAAAAGGATGTGCTGCTCTTAAAGGGAAAACTTTTACATTCGAATCTGAACTGTCTATAGTGAAAATAAACAATTTTGGCCAGTTCCAGACCTGTCAGGCTGCATTTGGAGCGAGCGAGGTGTTTCAGATTCTCTTTGCCCTGACCCAGCTCTGGCAGGGCGAGCACTGAGCATCCCTGCAGCAGCTCCCAGACATCATACCCTCACCTTCCTGAGCCTCCTGCAGCCTGCCTCCTAGCAGCTCTCTAGATAACGAGCTAGATAACAATTTCCTCCATCATACAAAGTTTGAAAGTTCTTCCTCGCAATTTGGTTAAGGTAAACATCAGGCTGGCCTGTCTGACAGAGAAGAGTGGGAGCTTTGTAACCTGTTCTCCCATCTGCAGGTGTAACTTCTCTTGACTTTAGAAGTTTTCGTCACACAGGCATCTTGGGATTTTCCCCTTAAACAACGAATTGTACTCTCTTGAATCTCAATTAATGGTACTCATATTTAAATAATATATGTTCACATTTTTAAATTTTCAAATGTGTCATGCTGGTGATTCAAGATTTACCTGGCAGATAGTTTAAAGAAATTACTTTGCATGCAGTGGTTCATTTAAATTATAAGTACCCATTACTCTCTATTTCATTTTTAACAAGTTCATCATCCACTCAAAGAAATGCCAGACAGCTCAGGCTGGAAAACTGATTTATCTGGCATATGCAAAGATGGACTCCTTGCAGCTTGGGTTTCATAATCAGAGCAGAAACATATTAAGGGTAGGTGTCATATTCCTTGATGTTTGCAAAAACTGTCAGAAGCCTGCATGCATTATGGACTCTTCTTTTGTTACATTACAATCTTCCAGCTCCCAAAGCAATTTATGTGCATATGCAGGACCAGTTCCTGAGCTCTTAACTCAGGCAAACCCTGTGGATTTCTGCAGCATCTTACCTTAATAAGGACTTCCAGATTCAAACCCTGAAAATAAAAGGAAAAATTCTATGGACTGAATATATTTTACAGTGAATAATTATTAAGGGAATTCAATATTAAAATATTGTTTAAGAACTATATGCACCGTTGGAATATCAAACCAGGATCTGGCTAAGTAATATTTGGATTAGCCTAGCACTGCTATTTCTATACACTAAAGAGATAAGTGGTACAGCTTTTATTTCTTTTCTTTTCCATTTTTTATGCTTCCTCTAAGAATAGCTTGACTCAGAGGACACTAAGACTAAAGATATTTGTTTTAATCTTTGGCAATATGGTCCTTTATGCTGTAGGTTTAAGGGAGTCTAAAACATTGAAGGAAGATTTTGAAAAGTGTTTTGCCTCCAAATGATGTTGCTGGGCCCCTGGTGGGCTTCTCAGAAGTGCCGAGATGCCTGACCCAATGTTTTCTACATTTCTCCTTCTGCAAGCCAAGTTCATCCTCTGCAACTTCCAGCTGATGGTAGGGCAGGTCCTGACCTCTCACCACTGAAAAGGCTGAAGGAGCAGAGTAAAACATAATTATTTTGGATTCATTGCAAGAAATGCCTGCTGTGATTTTAGGGGCACTTAGCAACATTTAGAATTCATCTTGTGTCAAGATTCAGGGAAAATCGCAGGCCTGTTGTCTGAGATGAACCAATAATAAGGCTATTGGTTAAAGAAAAAAAACAGGTAGAATTTAAATTAAATTTTCAGTCTTCACATGAAGGATCACTGCCAAATTCGTAAGAGCCTCCTCTGGTCAGGGGAGCAGTGGGAGAAAAATGACCACAGGAGTGGTAAATAACCTAATCAAATAATTTTATTTGTAACTGGTTATTGCAAGAGTATTCATAGGATCACAGAATCAGGGAATGGTTGGGTGGGAAGGGAGCTTGAAGCTCATCCCATTCCACTCCCTGCCACGGGCGGGGACACCTTCCACTATCCCTGGCTGCTCCAAACCCCATCCAGCCTGGCTCTGGACACTGCCACTCCCAATGCACATAATATAAACACCAGCAGCACAGAAGCTTTAGAATTCTGCTGCTGATTAAGTTCATGCCCAGGTTTCTGAGACTTAGTTACCCTTGCTAACCCAGTTTCTGTTTTTCCTGTCAATGATTTCAATGTATCTGTCTCCTTACCCATGTAAATCAGCTTCTCAGGGTTCAAGTTCATGAACTGTGCAGATTCTTAATAAATAGAAGCTTCCCTAGACTTTTAATTGCTTTGAAGAACCCCTAGGAGAGGATCAGCCACAAAACTCGTGTAACACCCTGCTGCCTTTGGGCAGAGCACTCCCCATTCCTCTGCCTGTAGTTTGCTGATCAGCCATGTGCAATCTGGCCCTAAACTGGCAGCGTGATCCTCATTTTCCCAAAGTGGAGGACTTTTGCAATCAGCTGCTTCTATTTATGTAGACAATAACAGACATGATCAATGAATAACACTTAGGCTCTCTTTTAAGACAGATCTATTTTCGGCTGGTGCACAAAGAGCTGCTTGTCACCATCTTCCTGGTGTTTGCCAGCTCAGCACTACCCCGGGCAGGCACAAAACAGGAAACAGGGCAGGCAGTGCCAGCCCAGAATGGTCCTGTCTGTGTCCCTGCACTGCTCCTGGTAGGAAGCACTGCCAGAACCAGACCCACACTCAGTGGAAAAACACCACAAACACTGAAACAGGAATTCTGCAATACTGGAGAGGAGCTGGATCCATTTTCCACTGTATTTAATGGGCAGGACTGTGGCATTAAGAGGCACAGATAACTGTAAAACCTCCGTGTCAGATATTGGAAGCAGTCTTTGATTTTAGGGAGGATTTTTTAGGGTAAATGAATCCTGTAAGGAAGCTAACCTGGGGACCTCTCCATCCATGGCAGCCAGGGTTTCACTCACACCCTTCCCCTGGCAAGAGGCACTTTCTGTCTCAGTGATTTATGGGTGTAGATGGCAGAACAAGAATGTTGCACCCCATCTGCCTGAGACTCTGTCTTTCTGTCTCTCTGCCTCTCTGTCTCTCTTCCTCTCCTGCCCCAAAGGAATAAGTTCACAAACAACGTGATGAGCTGCAGTGTAATTCTCTTTTTTACCATTTTTGATATCCTGGGCAGTCATTGCTCACACATGCAGAACAGACAGAAGGTACATGGCTGAAAATTTCAGATTATATGATTTTGGTAGCTGTAAGTACCCATTTAGACCCATACTGTCTTGATTCCAGCTATGCCCAAAACATATGTATGATTCATTAGTCTTCATCTTACACCTTCAGCTCCTGAGTAACTTGTCAGGTTTTATTCTTGGTCAATATATCAGGAGCAATGATGTTCCGTGCATAAGATTAAAACAGGATAAATGATATTTAGTGATAATTTAAAAAAAAAAAATCTTCAGTGGGCACAGATTCTCTTCCAATCTGTTCTGGTTTTGCTTTTGGCAATAAAATTTTATTGTAGCTTAGGAGTTCTCTTCTAAAAGAAATAGCCCTTATTCATCTTCCTTCCTTTTGGCAGTGCCAAGAATGAGTTTAATGGATAATGCAGAAAGTTAATTTCAGAGAAGTTACTTAAAAATACACCAGGTGAAGGTATCCATTAGAAAGCCAGTCCCATTTCAGGTCCTTTCACTAAAAACACCACACCACAGCATTTCAGGGGTCACCTCAAAGCAGGGGATGCTGCTGCAGATCTCTTGCAGCTGGCTCCACGCCAGTGTCCCCTGTCACTCACCTGGAAAAGGAGACGCCTCTCTTTAGCTGTGCTCAGCTACAGGACAGAAAGGCTGGGGGCATCACGGGATGCTGGGGTGGGGTGCAGTGGGGTTGTCTTCTTTGGTCTGCCCACAGGTTAAGTTGTAGGAAGTCTGCATAAGGGTGTCATGGGCCTGCTAGGACTGCTAACAAATTCTCTCATCAGGCTGAGGATACTGATACTTTGATTTAGATAGATTTCATTCCACAGAATAAGCAGAAAGTCTTGAAAAAACATATAGTTTTTGTGTGTGAACATTGAGGGAAAGGTTAGAGAATAATGACTCATTTGTGATGGCTCCAGACTGATTCAGTTCAGTTTTGGCAGAAGGTTCTGCTCACTTCTGTCACTGAATCCTAACTCTCCATATTACACTTTCTGTGGGAGAACTGTTAACATGATTGCTAATAAGATATTGTTCTTTTTTCTTTGTCAGTTTTTCAGAGAAAGGACAGATACTTGAAATGTGGGGTTTTTTTAAAGAAGTCTTTCTAAGGGAGTACAAATTAATGTGGAATCTATCAAATGAGAGGGAAGCTAAAAGGGAATGAAGGGAGTGAAGCTAAATGTGCTCGCAGTAGGTTTTCTTTTTCTTGCAAAGAAAGGTGACAGCTAGGAAGGGAATAGCTCTGGGACATGATCCTTGCAGGCTCTGTATGCAACACCTGCACGCACAGAGCGTACAGACATCATCTTGAACAGCCTGAATAAAGACCAGGCTGATCTGCAGCCTCTATGATAGACTGACTTCAGTGGGAGCTATTTATAAATCATTCTTTCATTCTCAACAATGCTCTGGCTGGAGCCAGAAAGGACAGAACTCCTGGCAGCCTGGCCCCTTGCCTGGTGTGCTGTGACTGGCATGTAATCTGTCACTCCCCATCATCTGTGGGGTGGTGATAGGAAAATAATGCTCCTCAGCTTGCCTTAGATCACACATTACTCTCCTGAATACAGCTCCCTAAAGCTGTGAAATGGCCTTTAGAAAGTGTCTTTGTTCATTTTTTTATACAGGAGAATGGGAATAAATGATAAACAGGCTGGAGGGAAGGGAAGCAAAACACACATTAGAGACCTGATGAGAGAAATTGGCTTCGAGTGAGACTTCGGTGTGATCCGATGACCTTTCTGTGAAGAAAACCCGTGGTGAATATGAGAGACAGAGAGGTGCAAGAGCTGGGCTGGGCACTGGCTTGGGCACTGGCTGTGAATGGCATTTGCTGAGCTTTAATCAGGGTTTAAACAGTCATGTTCAGTTTATCCCCAGGAAATCAGTCTCCTTCCATCTCTCCACTCTTTAGAAAATAAAATTGCCCCTGTGAAATTCCTCTGTAGCAAACACGTGTGACATAACAGGGTCCCACTTCCATCTGGTGACTTGGGAGTTAGAGTAACACAAATCCTGTCACAGTAATACTATAATATAATAAATACACCAACCACGGACCTTAGTTACACAGATCTTTCACAAAAACAGATCTTTTTGGATGAGTTGAGGATCACAGTTCTTAAAAAAACCAAAATACACTAAATATTCTTCTTTCAGGCCATTTTATTTTGATGACTTGTTTACATTCCTTTTATGCTTTAAAAACTCCCTAAGATTTGCAGAGATGCCAAATTAAATTCCTTCTCTCTCATTCCTCCAGCACCCCCTGGTTCCAGGGCACCAATCCTCTTTGTTTCTTGGTTTGTATACAGTGAAGTTGCTGATGATCTTTAGAATATTATAATGCTCTGCCTGAGGTCTTAACCTTGCTGCCTCAAACGACATTTATGTAAATTGTCGCCAGAAGTTTAGGGCAACTGTCTTTTCTTCCTTAATAACATGTCACACTGATGTGGCTTTATTTGTATTTCATAAAGAGATGATTGATTAAAGAGGCCAAAATTAATTTAGATTGGTATTCACTGGACTTCTCACCGGAGACACTGCAGTATGAGTCCCCCACATTTTGCATTTTAATTCGTCTCTCAATAAACTGTATGTCTCCACAATCTCACTGACCCTTCTTACAGTTCACTAGACAAATTCCTGAATGTCTTCCCAGCATCTCTCCCACTTTCCAAGCCAGGATGTTGCAGGGGAGCTCCAGGAAGGAGGTGAGATGCCATTCAGGCTCAGGGCAGGGTTTTCCCCAGCAATCAGAGGTGCCACAGACAAGGGGCTGAGCAGGTGGCTGCCCTCCCCTCCTCAGCTGTATTTGCACCAGTTTGTTCCAGCAGAAATGTGCAGGTGACACCCTGAGGGGTCCCATCCCTCCCAGGACAGGGCTGCCAGGGGCTGGGATGGAGGCAAAATCCAAACTGGACCCGTTTTGTTCATGCAGATTAATGCAGTGCCCACTGAAAGCCTATCTCCTTGTCCACGTTTGAGTCTGCTTATCCTCTGAGCTCCCTTCACGTTTTTTATTGTTCTCCCTGTGTAGTTAGGAAATACATTTTAGCTCAGATTTATACTGGCACACACATCAAAGCACTGACCCACGAAGCCCAATGTAACAGGTTGTTTCTTTTGTACCGCAGTAAAAGACCCTGATTTATTCTCAGTTTACCTACTAGGAGAGAAGAAAATATGGAGGCTAAAACTACTTGGGTGCCGTCCAAAAATGTGACTGATTTTACTCAGGTCAGTGTGCAGAAGCAGTGCTTCAGATATTATTATTATTATTTTATGGTCAATGTTCCCACAGCCCTGCAGAGAGCTGAAGCATCTCAGGTGGTGCAACAATTTCCAAGATGTCTTGTCTCAAAAACAGGGTTTCCCAGAATGGCTGGGAGCAGAAGAAATTCCACTTCAAAACTAGACTGGATGATCAAATTGGAATATGGAAATAAAATTCCCATAGAATAGAGCCTGGCCGTTTCTCAGAGGTATTTATCATCTCTCTGTTGATCACAGATGAAGGAGCCAGTAGGGCAGTTTATGCCTGAATTTGTGTCCTTTCCTCAGCCTCTAAGACAATTCTGGGAGTTTGCTAAAATGAGTATTTTACCTGCTCCCTAACTCGTAAGGACCTGTCTGTCCTCCATGCCATCAGCCCTCCCAAATTCTTGTTTCGCCTTACTCCTCCAGGAGCCTTGAGGTTCCCTTTTCCCTGCCACGTGCTGTGAGGGGCTGTGGGAAGAAGGATTTACTCCCTGCTCTGAACACTCAGCCTGCAGCCATTCCTGATGCCAAAATGATCCCTGGGAATGTGGAAATAATGGAAATAATGCTCCAATAACTTCAAGCTCCAATAACTAGCTTGAAGACAGCGTGTCAGTAGCTGGCATGCAGGAGTATGCAGCATTTGTTCCTCTGATTTGCAGGATAAATCAAATACTTTGGTTTATGCTTCATTGTAAAAGGCTTCTTTTGTGTACAGCTCTTCACACACAGTTCTTAGCACTATTTAGGGATTATCTAAGGGCCCATTACCACCTCTGGGAGAGGTAATGAGGGGATGCTGGGGATTCTCATGCTACCTGTGCCTGTGTGGAACAGAACAAAAGGGTCACCTAAGTTACTGTAGAGGGTTCCCTATGAAAGAGGAATGCTGGTTACAGGCACAGGATGAAAAAAGGACCTACCAAAATGAAGTTACACATTTGTTCAGGCTCCTTTCATTTAAAGAAAAAGACAAATCCCAGTTCTTTGCAGAGGCTTCAAGGCAAGGACCTACCTATTGTCACCAGAACCCAGAGGTTAGTGTGGAGTAACCTCATAAGGAAGATGGAAGTTTTTCAAGTAAAAAAGAAAAATAAATTAGGAATATTATGTACTTTCAGAAATAGAATCTGGGTGAGAGTGGTTTTGCTTACAAATCTGTGTAACAAGTGCTGGCCTGCCTCTTCAGGCCCACAGTCTCCACTTTTCTCTCTGTAGATGGTTCAGCTTCCCTCCCCAGAAGGAGCAGCTGTACCCTGCCAGGGCTGCATTCCCAGGGATGTAAGGACACCCGATGGCTCCTGGTACCCAGCTTTCAGCAAGGACCACCTACATTCTCCACTTGGGTGATGCGTCATCATTCACTTTGACAATCTCATCATGATCACAAGAGCTGAGAGCAAATTTAACTCCCCTGGTGTCTGGGTTTGAACCGTGTCGCACCTGCAGTCCCAGATTTAATCTATGTTTGGCTGGGGTAGGTCTGAGTGACAGAGATTCGCAGAGCTCTCTCACAAGGACAGTGCTGACTGAGACACAGGGGTCTGTCACACACTCTGTTGTTTCAAAATGGCAACGTTTTAATTGCGTATTTCATATTTATGACCCTATAAACAATAATTTTAATCTGACATTAACGCCTGAATATGATTGCCTGAAAGACAATAGCATCAATGACAAATACTGATATAAATCAAACCAACTGGTTTTCAATTTCTAATTAAAGTTGACACTGAAAACTCAAGATAAGTGACATATGGAGACAAACACATTTCTTTGCAAGAAGAACCAAAGCCATATGGAGAAAAAGTGCAAAGATATCAAGCTAAAATCTGAACTTCTTGCCATCTGAAATGTCTGCAAAGGGAATCCTAAACGGATCATCTTCCTATAAAAAGTCATTTACCAGTCTCTTCCACAAGCCAGTGAGTAAGATGTGAGACATCTCAAGCTGTTCAGAACAACTGGGAATTGATTGTACGTAACCTACGTTGCAATTGTTTCACCAGTTGAGACCAAGAGACAGATGGCATGAATATATTTAAAGATGGGGACAAAGCTGATGTGACACTGTGCTGGCTTGCTGAAGTGAACAATGTGAGTCACAGATTTGTTATCAGAGGAAAAGGATTTAGTTCAGAAAAAATGGGTGCCAGTGGTCTCCAGATGCTGGGGACTGGGAGAATAGCCTGCTACTCCCAGAATCAGCCCTGCCATCTGCAGTGCCAGTAATCAAAACTTTTAACTACTCCCTCTGTGCAAATAAGCCCTGGAATAGGTACGGCTTTCATCGTGTTACAGAGGGGCTTTCAAATGTGCTCACAGGGCCAATAAGGAACAGCCTCGCTACAGGCTGCTGATACAACTGTTATATTCCAGGCTATTCCACAAGTCAAATATTGGGAATTGCCTTATTAAAGTGCCAGTGAAAGAGGGAGAGAAATTTTAAGGGTTTTTAGAGGCTTTAAATGATCTTGTGCAATATTGCAGTCTTAACTTGCCTGTTTGTAAAGAGCTCACCCAGCCTCAGCGCCTGATTTTTGTTGCGCTTTGGCATAAAGCCATTTGCAGCACCGAGATTCACTTTTGCTGTGTTTATTGTATCATCAACTACTTGTTTATGTGAGGTGGAAGATGAAGTGGTTAGCTCTACTACTTGTTTGCTGGGCAGGAAACAACTCTATCTGTAACCTGATGTCTCTGTTCCTTCCTCTTAATGTTCCCTTCTCTCTAAAGGCCTTTATTTTGTTGCTTTAATGACAGTTTAAGCTGCTGCTTTAAAAATGAGTTAACTTCGCATTTAGATTAGTTCCCATAAACCTGATTTTTAAAGGGACCTGATTATGTCCCTCGTTTGTAAGCATAATTTTGTTGCAATAACTGAAGACACAAGTTCTGCCAACTCAAAGCCTAAAGACCAAAGGAAATGAGGGCTGGAGCTGAGTGCATGGACTGTGCCAGGGCACTGAGGACAAGCCATGCTTTTATTTAGGTCAAGGTGAAGCCGTTCATAGGAAAGAAAACACGCTCCTCAGAAGACCACAGATCATATATTAGCCTTGAGCAAATGTTTTCTCTAAAGAAACTCAACAGTTTCCATGACACAATGGCCAGGAATGAAGTTTTTACTATCCAGCAAGAAAGGAAACTTACTATTACTGCAGAGCTGAGGCAGCTCAGAAGCAGCAGTCAGAGGAGGAGCACAGCCAGTTGCCTCCACATGTGACTTTCCAGTATTTCCTTAGGAAAACAGCCAATGCAAACCACTTTTTTCAGCTCATCTCCAGTCAGCACTGTGGTTTGAAGGATGGCTTTGACACTGCTATTTGTGGTCCCCACAGGTTTGTCAAGGATCAAAGTGCCTCACTCCAGACCAGGGTATGGGGCTGAACATTAAGGTAACTGAAATTAATGTCCTGCCAGATACAGGAGACCAAAATGGCCCAGCTGCCCTAAATTCTGTGAATATCAAGAGTGGGGAGAAGTCAATCAGTGCACTATCTGTAGGCTATTCACCTAGGTAGGCTTTTTATTAAACCCTAAATACGTTTTTTGTGCACCCACAGAACACTTTCTCAGCAGTCCAGTGTGAACTAAGCTTTGTTAATAGTGGATTCAAAATGGAATCCTTGCTGAGATTCCTCTTGTCTGTCCCCTGTGCCATAGGCTGGTTTCTGCCACAGGGAAGAAACCATCTTACACTGGGACATCTGATCAAACACATATTTAGGATTAGACCGTGTCAGCAGAGAAATATCTCAGCTCTACAACAACGACCCAGGTCCTGTGTTTGCTCACATTCCAGTTTACTTAATGACATGCTGTGGGAAATTTTTAAGAAATAACTACAGTATTTTTCTTTCCCATCTTAAGCATTGTTTCATGTTGCAAAAAATAAGCCGTGTCCCACCACTTCCTGAAGTTTTGATGCTGTGTTTGTAAACATAAAATGACAGCTGTGGCAAAAAAAATAGCCCCATTACCACAACTAATTGCTTATGGGTATCAACAGTGAGCACTCTTAAACAAGCTGCCCTGAAAGGCTCAGGGCAATGTTAGATGAGAGAATGAAGAAGAAAAACTGGAGTAGAAGGTGTCCATTGCTTTTATTATGTGCTAGGAAAGAGGGTCTATTTATTGCTCAGGCAGTTAGGCAGACAGGCTTCACTTCTCTTGAAAGATGACAAGTTCATAGCCTGAGGTAGAAAGTCTGCATCATACCCTTCTGTTTTGTCTTACCAGAATAGTCTTAATGACCCGGCATCCAGATCACACACGTACAACTCTCTCTCTACTCCTTCTAGTTCTCAGCAATTCCAGGGTCAGCGTTATATAATCTGATGGGTGAATAAGCATCTGTGAAGGAGTTTGATATGTGTCATCCTCGGTGTGGCTGGAATCAATCTCTGCCAAATCTTCCTGGGACACCACAGCAGGATAAGTAAATCTAAGTCACACTTGTGGCTAACAACTTCCAAAGTTGAAAGGCACCCTGCTTTTTGTTTTCTGAAAACCTTGGGATGGCAGAGGAGGGAGAAGTGATTGCCCTGGATGTGATAATGGCAATAATTTGATGGTGTCAGGTGTTACTTCTAAGCTGACAGATCTCTAGAAACATTGAGGTTAAGGCTTTGAAGGTGGTTCCGTAAGAAAAAAGGTATTACAGTGATCATGGGCTTTTCTTTTCTTTGCAAGATGAAATCCTGATGAAGTCCCAGATGAAGGCACATCATCGTGTTAATGTAATTACAGAGAAATACGGACATGCAAGGGATTGTGTCAGAAGTATTCGAAATCACTCTGAAAGAGTGAGAACAGGAGAGGTTAACATTTCCTTGTGCTAGTCAACATTAAAACTCGACAGAATCAGAAGAAAGTGACACTATTTAGCACGCCAAGCAGTGTTATATCTCCACAGACATATCACTGCCAGATAAATCAGCAAAGCCAGGAGAAACGGGTAAAAAAATATCAGCTCTCCAGAATTTTTTAAAACTGGGCAAAATCTGTGCTTTTAAATTCTGTGTCATGAATAGGAATATAATTCATAGTGTTCCCACTGGTTTTTTCTAACCTGTGTTTTGCAATCAGCCTCATTATTCTTGTTGTACAAATGAATTGACATTTATTATCTTTCAAGGGTTTCTTTTTTTTCCCCTGATTGCAACTGATTTACTGAAAGGTCCTTGGAATATCATACCAGAAAGGAAGCTGGTTAAGTGCTGTTGTTACCAATAGCATAAAACAGAGACATCAGCAGAGTCCAGTGCAAAAAGGCCACAGATCTTTTTGTCAGTGAGAGTTCAAGGGAACGTGTTGCCACATATTTAACTTCTGCAGATCTTAAGCACAGGTTTACTTAGGTGCTTGCTTAGATTTTGCTTATCACAGCATCCACAAGTGTTGGAGAAATACAGTCTCAGACAAGAATAAATATATATATATATATCAAAAATTAAAACCTTATATAAATACGCAAAGAAAGGCCTTACATGTTGAGAAACAAATGCAGATCATAGAGAAGAAGACAGACATAGAGACTTTGCTAAACACGTCTGGATTCAGCAGGAACCCATCTGATGTGAAATATTCCTTCCAGTTTAATGTGAGATAAGGGTAGAATTGGGAATTTGCTTTGCCGAAGACAAAAGTCCTGCAGACTAAATGAAACTGGGAAGTTTGTTGAGAGGTTCTGACAGTGCAGTCAATCAGTTTGTAATGGGAGAATACTGGGAGATCCTGGAGGGCTATGGATAGAGATTGCAGCAGACTGGGTTTGAACTGGGGAGTGAAACTCTGAAGAGCTGCCAGCTAAAAGAAATGAAAAGAAAAGGACAACCGGTTTTGTTGGAGCCTTTCATTAAAATATTGGCAGCTGCTGATGCATAACAAAAGCTCTGCTTGTGCTATGAGATATTAGAGTGGAAAACCAAGGAGGCAAATGTTCTCTTCAATTGCAGTGCAGGAGTAAATGGCTCCCAGCCAGCACAGAACACCTTCGAAAGGAAAAATTTCAACAATGTTCTCATCTTCTAATGAGAGAAGTTCTCATCATTCTAATCTTTCTCCATTTTGTTAAGGAGCAGTAATTCTCCCTCATTAATTGTTTCTAGATTATTGGG
>VWZT01013948.1:288596-304435 GCA_013397055.1 Pachycephala philippinensis | reverse complement strand
GGGGCCGCGGGGCAGAGGCGGAAGGAGGTGAGACATACCGGGACTCTCCACGCCGCGCTGGGGCGGGTTCTCGCTGAGCGGGCTGAGGGCAGGACCGGCCAGGGCCCGGCGGGGTGGCCTGGCCTCACCTCGGGTCCCCGCCTTGAGTTTCGGCCGGCTCTGAGGGGAACCCGCTGGGAGGCAAGGTCTTTGTTTCCAGGTTCTTCAGTTCTTGTTAGCAGCACTGTATGAGTGTTGTCTTCTTACTTTATGATATTTATGGGGGGGAGGATGGGTGGTCTTTGGTTGTAGTCACTAAGGTGCAACTTACTTCCACACAATTGACCCGTAGGGTTTTAAAAAATCCTTCTGTATAAGTGTTTATACTTGTGTCAGTTATAGGTCAGAGAAGAATAATTTATTATTATTATCATCGTGGTGGGATTCTTGAGGCTGCCATGTTCAGGGTCAGGAGTTGGACTTTGATGCTCCTCCTGGCTCCCTTCCAGTTCGGGGTATAATATGATTTCCTCTAACATATTTATCTGAAGAAGGGTGTTAATGAGTAGAGAAGTGCTTTATGATAAATGTAACGTTTGGGAGTTTGTCAAACTAGTGCCTCTTATTTTAACGTTATAGAATTGATTGTCTCCTTTTTAAGGAATATTTTAGTGTTGAGTTCTTCAAATACATTCTGAATTATGGAGGGTTTTTTTCCAGAAGTGCTGAAAATTAAATGTTGACGTTGGTTCTATCTCTCGTGTTGATTCCACTGCCCCAAATTTTGAAAGCTGAAACAGTTTGATGCTTAGTGTAGAAAAAAGGCTGTGGAGGGGATGGAGGCAGTTGGTACAGCTGAAGGAAGTCTTGCAATTAGCAGTGTGAGGAAGGACTGGTGAGCTGAAGATCTTCACCAGCCTGATTATGCTGAGTGCTTAAAGCTCTGTGTGTTACTAGGTGGTTGAAGATAATGAATTGTGTTAACATGACTGTTAAAAGCTTCTGTGAATGCCTTGTGAAGTATCACATCATCTGGTTGGTGTTATGAAAAGCAGTGCAGATATTTGTTGCATTAGATATGAAAACCTTTTAAGATTGTACTGTGAGACTGGAAAAAAAAACGACCAACAATGTTGCTCTGACTTGATTTTCAGATGGTGTTATCAGAAAAAGTGAACCAGCTGATGGAGTGGGCCAGTAAAAGATCCGTGATCCGAATGAACGGAGACAAATTCCGGCGGCTGGTGAAGGCACCACCCAGAAACTACTCAGTGATTGTGATGTTCACTGCTCTTCAGCCTCACAGACAGTGTGTTGTGTGCAAGTATGAGCTCTGTTTAGTCCTAAATTAGAACTTGGATGTCATCTTATGCTTTGAAGGAAACTAAATTTAAGAATAGGCTTGAACTTTCACACACGTGGGAGGAATACACATGGGCAAGTTACAGTAGGATTGTCTTTGCAGTTTAATATGTGGGAATATGTGTGTAATGTGTTTGTGAGAAAATAGCATAATCCTTAGTTTTATCTCCCTCCTAAAATAATCCCTGCTTTGCAGAACGGTGTTTACTCTGATGGGCTTCTGGAGAAAGACACACTGGAAGCTCAGCTTTCCTGGCATGAGCTGCTGAAGAAATGTTTGTAGAATTATTGCTGGCCATGCAGCTTAAACGTTGCTCTTAATTAATACATTGATTGGCACTTATTTGCAATTTTAATATCCTGGATCTTTAACCATATTGTGGCTTTTCTTTGTTAATCCAGAGGTGGCAGAGGTCTGTGAGGGTGGTTTTTGTAGGTGGTCCGTTGAAATTATTGGTTTCCCCTGCTCTGACGGAAGAAAAGGCACACCTGGCCACATTTTGCTGCTCTGTGGACTGGCAAATCATGAGCAGCTGGGTTCTGTTTCACCTTTCAATTAGAAATTACCTCAGCTTGTGTTTGTGGACTCAACAAATCTTGCCCTTGCATTTAAAAACACAGGTGCCAAATGCTTCACCTGATGGTAGATGAGTGTCTGTGCTTAAATGGTTTCATTGACACTTAAACTTTCTTTTTAACCCTAGAAAATTAATGGGGTGGTTGTGGGATGTGCCCATTGATGGGATGGGTGGGCACAGCTCCCTCAGCTGCTTTACAACTCATGCTGTGGACAAACCCGTGATACAGCATCTCACTTGGTGTGTTTTCTAGGCAAGCTGATGAGGAATACCAGATTCTGGCAAACTCCTGGAGGTATTCCAGTGCATTTACCAACAAGATTTTTTTTGCCATGGTAGATTTTGACGAAGGCTCAGATGTGTTTCAGATGGTAATGTCCTTTTCTCTTCTAACATTGTTTTTAACTTGGGTTTTGGGCAAGAAGGTAAAGATATTACATAATTTGTTGTTACAGTGAATAAAGGAATGAAAAGTTAAAAGCTGTCACTCTTGGAAGAAAGATGGCCTGAGCATGTTCTAGGAATATTAACAGAACTGACAGATGTGGAATAGGTACAAGGAGTGAATTGGTTTCTTTGACTTTTTTCCCTGAATTTGTCTCCTGTAATAACTTATGGTGTAATTCTTAATGGAATTCTTCTGTGGTACGTGAAGAGGCAAGATAGAAAGCACTGATGTCATTAGGAACAGCTATTACAATTTTTAGATTACTAGAGAATGATAGATTAGGCTTTTGGTATGGGTTAACTAATTTCTTTTCAAGTACCCAGCCATTTTTCTCTTCTATTAACATTGTGTGACCACGTTTTTTTCTCAAGCTGTGAGAACATTCCATGTACACTTACAATTGTAGGTCACATTAATAGTTCATTATAGTCTTGCAGATCTTAACTTTTTTTTTTTAGGAGGTACTAATCTCTATTTAACAGCTACACGGTTTAGGCAGTGATACTTTATTAAATGGAAGCTTTTGAACTGGAGAGTTGAAGAGAGATGTCTTTTTATTCCTCTTGTTAATTTTGTCCTTAGTGTTACATTAAAAATGCATTCATCAAGCTATGGTCTTCCTAGATTTAGAATCATACATTGCTATTTTTCAGATTTCTTTATCAAAAGTAGCATTTAGAGAAGAAACAGATTCAAAATAGTGCATGAAATACCGAAGTGCAAGCTGTGTGCTGTCTTCGAAAAAGCCATGGCCAGTGAAATCAAAGAACTAATTTTTCTTATTTGGTAACAATATTTCAAGCCAGAAAGGGCGTGGAATTGTGTTACTAAACAGTCCTTTCATGGGCTGTATCTTCTGTGAACTCTGTCTCTGCAGCTGAACATGAATTCTGCCCCCACCTTCATCAACTTCCCGGCCAAGGGGAAGCCCAAGCGGGGGGACACCTACGAGCTGCAGGTGCGCGGCTTCGCGGCGGAGCAGCTGGCGCGCTGGGTGGCCGACAGGACAGACGTCCACGTGAGTACAGACACCTTTCCTCAACAACACCCATGAGTACAGACACCTTCCCTCAACACCCCCTGTGCAGGGCCAGCTGGGAAACATCACCTGTGTTCTGTGGCTCCTGAGCTGCTCTGAACAGCTCGTCTACAAAATCTAGTTCAGACACACCACTGCATCTTCAAATTTCCTTACGGTCTCTATGCTGGTATTTTGTGTAATGCTGTATGAGAAGACGGTAAAACTCATCTCCTTCCTTCTTCCTCTTCTGTTCCTGTGGAAGAAAAACCATCTCTAAATTATTGAATATGGTGAAGCTGTGTAAAACTGAAGTTACAGTATTGGTGGAAGAAGTCAGATTTATTATACTTCCCAAGTCAGATTCATTATATAGAAAACCTGTGTGTGTGCGATATTTTTTCCACTCAATGCGTTGTGAGCTTTTTAAGCAGGAGTGCAGGTATAATGTATAATTCTACTGAGAGGAAATGATTTCACTGTCCTCTGTGCAGATCCGTGTGATAAGGCCACCAAACTATGCTGGACCATTGATGCTGGGATTGCTGCTGGCTGTCATCGGAGGCCTCGTGTATTTGCGGGGCAGCAATCTGGATTTTCTCTATAACAAAACTGGCTGGGCCTTTGCTGCTCTGGTGAGTAATCGTGACTCTTGTCTGCCTGTATTGAGGCTTGTGGCGCTGGAGTTTGTAGTTTTTTGTCGAGTTCAAGTTTTTAAAAGCTGCTGTATTTCAAGATTCTTAAAGCTGGTAGGGTAAAATGAGGTGCAGTTAGTTTTACTTTTTCATACATCGATGGCATTATATGATCTTAGTCCCTTCAGCTCACTGAATGCTTGAGTAGATGCCTTTTGTGCAAATATAAAGTGGGACAATTTTTAGCCTGTGTTCCAAACCAGGACGTTTTGGTATGAAGTGAAAAGATACTAGGTTAAATTAAAAATAAAATAAAAAAGGAATCCTTGTTAAATGGTGTTTCTTCTTTCCTTTTCAGTGTTTTGTGTTAGCAATGACATCAGGCCAGATGTGGAACCACATTAGAGGCCCTCCCTATGCTCATAAGAATCCCCATACAGGACAAGTGGTGAGTCTTGCCTTCATTTTCTTTTCTGCATTTCTGTTGTATTTCTGCAGAATAAGACTGATACTAAGAGATAAGTTAGAGTGCGAATCCTGCTTCTGGCTTCTCTCTCTGTGAGTGAGACCAACCTCACCTGCAGTGAGCAAGGCAAATCTATATGTCTGGCACATATGTTGTATTTCCAACATGTGATAGTTCTAAATTGATTACAGCACAATAAAGGCATTTATGGGTTGAGTCCTACATGCTAAAAATCCTATTGCTGAGCCTGGCAATTATGTTTCAGCCTGGTCTTGTTAACTAATTCATACACTCATCTAATGACTCCATATAAAACCATCTTTCCTCAGGATTTTTGAGGTAAATTAATATCTAGTGACCTCAGATTTATGAAGTCTCTTTCTTGGGAAAAGTCTCTTTTTAACATAATTTGGAATATACAGCTCCGTTCATAATACAGAATGAGATGCACTGTAAAAGTAGTCACAGTGTTTTGAGAGCATTGCATCTGCTCGAGTGCTTACACATCACATACTGGCTTTTCACATGTTCTTACTGAGGGAATTAATTTGGTGAAAGTCCTTTTGTGCCTGGTTAGATGGGTCAGGCTCTCTGTATTCTTCTGTAGAAAGTAGATCAAACTTTTTTTTCCTACTTAGATACAACATCACAACCATAATAGGGTGTCCCATAGGGATTAAAAATAGTATTCTTGCACAAATTTCAAATTTTCTGTTAACCCAGAAGTGAAAAAGATTTCAAATGCTTGGCTCTGGAGCCAAGTGAGTTGGGTTCACACACAGATTGAAGGGATTGCCCTTAAGCTGAGCAGCAGTGTACACAACCTAAGAATCTCAGTCAGGGAATGGATCAGATTTGGATCACATTTGGATGCAGGAGGGCCTAATCTCGTGGTATTTTGCCCAGATGGACTGAGAATCTGGACCATGGAGCTTGTAGCTGCACTTGCACTTACTGTAATCTGAATGGCACTTGAGGCTGTGCATGGTAATAGAAGAAGGATCTTTGTTTCTGTTGCAGCTCCTCCAAAAATCAGTGATCAACAGCTGAAATTGTTCGTGCTCCAACTTCTGCTCTCTCCTAAAAACAATGCAAACCCCAGTTCCAGGCTCTGTAGCTGTTGTTAATCACGTCAAAGTTGACTCCAGTCTTTTCTAAATTTAATTACTCTTTGTCTCTTACAGAATTATATCCATGGAAGCAGCCAAGCCCAGTTTGTGGCAGAAACACACATAGTTCTGCTGTTCAGTATCCTTCCTGTGAGAAGCATGTGCTTGGTGACAGTTTTTTGGTCAGCAGATGCTGCTGCCTCTCCTGTGGTGCTTTGTCATGGCTGTAATTGCCACCTGACACTGATGCAGAAGCTTGTAAAACCTTTCTGCACTGGCAACTGTGCTTCTCCTGTGCCTCTGATCTTTAAGTTGAATAGAAAAATATTTACTGCTTTCTCACCCTAAGTACCAAACTGAACACAGCATTCAAGTTGTGGATCTTTGTGGAATCAGAAGATTCTTCAGGATACTCCTTGTTCCTCTATGCATGTCTCTTTTCAATGTCACTTATTTCTTGCTTTGGTGTTGAATTCATTCCTTTATCACTGATATTTTATTCCTTTGCTTGCCTTCTTATAATCTTACCACTTGTTTGTGCTAACGATGCAGGATTTTGCCATGCTATCAAGAAAGGCAGGTGGAAACTTTCAGATTGAGAGCTTTTACCTTTCTCATTTGTACAAAAATATGTTTCTTTGGGGTCATAAGAACACCTTAAAATTCAATGTTCTGGTTTTCTAGTCCCATATGTATGTTTTTGATCCATCATTTTTAACTTTAGTATTTCTGGCTGGAGCTTTTCTTCCATGTCTTGTCACCTGTATCAGCACCTTTATTTTTTATTCAGGACTTTTTCATAGATTTAATTTTTTAAACTTAAAACAGGCACTTGGAGGGGAACTTCTGATCTTTTTCTATTACTGTACTCTTGATCCACTTGGTCAAATTCAAAGTAGAAAGTTTTTGTTGATGTTTATTTGTGTTACTGCTATCCATCATATTATGGACCCAACCTACCAGCTGCTGGAGGCATTTTAAATTATTAAATTTGGTGAGGTTTCTGTGGGTGCAAGTCACTTTCCTCCTGTCCTGAAGGTGGGCTGTGTCTGAAATGGAAAGATTCCTCATGCAGTCAATGATAAGTATTTTTCCTTTCAGGAGGAGACTTGGGACTGGACAACTGTAGTGAAATGGAATGAAATTTCTGGGAATTCTGTCCTTTGTTCCACTAGAGTCACTATTTTTCTTCGTTAGGATTCATTCTTGGCAAATGTCAGGCCTTTTGTGTTGTCTGTGCTTCTTTAATTTTACGATCTTTAATTTTTTTTCATCTGAAGAATTAGAAAAGAAATATTGCCACTTGAAAGACAGGATTAAATACTGCATGTGTTTTATTTGTTCTGTTGGCCGAGTGAATGCAGAAGCTGAATTCCTTTGGGGATTTCCAGTGGAGTAGAACAGCAGTAGGAGTGGATCAATCTCTCTGGGCAGGAATGGTGCTTCCTTACAAGCTGAGATAATAAATACATGTTTTTAACTTTGCCTGAAGACCTTCCATCTTATATTTTAAGCTTTGCATTTATTTTCTCTTAAAAGTTGACATTATGAATGTCCCTCAGTTGTTCTTTTTTTCCCCCCCTATAGTTGCTGATTTGGGTGGGAAGTCTTTGATTTTTCCATTGAGTTTTAATGCCCCAGGTATGGTGTGGGAGCTGAACTGAGGAGATGAGGAGTGAGTGTGTTGTTTTGAGTTTGTTGTACTTTGTTGGTTTAGCCTTAAACAGTGTTTTTAGATGGTGGAGTTACTTTAGGAATGGTCCTTCTCCACGAAGCTGCCACTTCTGACATGGATGTGGGGAAAAGAAAAAGTAAGTACTGATACTTTGTTCTCTGAGCAAAGGCACATTCAGTAAAGGTGTTTGATACACAGTTTAACAGAAATGCTTTTGCACTGGAGGTTTTGTGCACTTCCCACCTCTAAGCTGAGGAGAATCATTTGGGTTTTTGACAGTTTTTGGGGTTGCTTAGCAAACTGCAAGATAAACCCTTTTGGCAGATGGAGAGAGCTAAAGATGCTTTGCAGCGTTTTGCTAGTAAGGGGAAAAAGAAGGGACTTTTTCTCACAGCATTTCTATAAAATTGATGTACAGAAGGAATTTGAAAGAAAATTCATGTTAATTCAATGACACGAATAGAGGCCTCATCTGACCAAATCTGTAAATACCACAGAAGGCTTTGAAAACCTGAGTCACTGTGGTGTTTCCAGGGGCAGCTGTCCCATCACAGCCTCTCTCTGTGCATCTCTTGCAGTTATGTGCATTGCTGGCATTGGCTTGGTGGTGCTGTTCTTCAGCTGGCTGCTGTCTGTCTTCAGATCCAAATACCACGGCTACCCCTACAGGTACGTCAGGCTGGGGCCCTGCAGCCACTGCTCTCCTGGCCTTTGTGCTACAGCTACACCCCTGCAGCTCTACGGCCTCATTTGGCAGGAAATACTCTTTTAAAAATGCTCCACTGGTTTTTCAGAGTAGCAATATTGGTTGATAAAGTCAGCAGAAATAAGAGTGTTTCATGGATATCGTGATTTTTTCAATCTAGCCAAAGGGAAGATTGTGGAACTCTCCTTTTCATGCCATTGTTATCAAATACTTCTATTTGCATAATGGTATCTCAGCCAGTTTATACTGCCAGCAAATGTATTTCTCCCCCTACTTTTCTCTCTTCCATATTCATATATCTTCACTATTAATCCTTATTTGTGAGAACAGGGAAGATGCCTGATGCTTTAAAGCTGCCTACATTTTGGCATTGCTTGTGTAAGGACTCTAATACTATTAGTTGACCACTTCTATGTATGTCTGACTGATACAGATATCTTAGGTGTGTTTGCTAGCTTTTATGCATTTTGAAGCAATAAATACGTGTTGAAGGACCAGTTTCTAATGATTTCACCATCTACAATGAGCTGAATTTGTCTATAAAGCTAATCCCGTAACAGATATTATGCTCTATGAGAAATGTGTTCTTATTTTAAAATACCTAAACAATAAAACTTGTTATTTTATGAAGACTTTTCTCAAGAGCAGAAGACAACTGAAATTATTCCCTGTTTGATAACTGGTCAGCTTTTATTCTGGTCTCTGCAATGGTCTTAGATACTACTGCTGACTTTATTGTAGGGAAGATGTGGTTGTCTTTGGTTTTGAGTTATTAGAAACTCACTTTTAAGTGACTTCACAGCTGCTTTAGTGGTAGCAGCATCAGGCCCAGTTTCTCATTCTGATGTTCTTGGCATTTATAAAAGCTAAGTGGAATGTTACACACCTTTGTTTCTTAAAAGATTAATAAGAATGCTTTATTTTGCTCTTTGCAGTTTCCTGATGAGCTAAAGGATTCCAGGGTCTGTAACATCAGGAAGGTGGTGGCTCTGAAGTTGGATGTGGTGGAATGAGGAGCTCAATGTGTGTGGTTCGTGCTACCTCTGCTTACACTGAGACAGTTAAACACTGAACCAAAGACGATGTGTAGTGCCTTAAATACAACAAGCAATTTGCTCTGAAGGACACAGAGTACTAAGATGCAATCTCTCTTTCATAAGCTTTACATCTTCTTAAGCAACTCTACTTCTAGCAAAATTCAGAACATAGTGCTTAAAACTACATTTCCATGGACTAACTAGAAACGGTACTTTCAATTTATGTGGATAATCTGTTTACCATATTTCTTTTTCCCTTGAATTATCACCTTATTTCCTGTTTGTGATAGCAGGTGACAGCAGCTTCTCTGTCGTGCCTTTTCGTGGTTGAGGAAACAGCTTCATGTACCTGGAAATCTTTTCCTTCAGCCTGTGTGCAACCCTTGGAGCATGCTCCAGATTCTGGTGTGGAATGTGCATATCCTAGAGGTGTATCTTATTTTTGAGAAGAGTTCTTAACTGCTGTATGATGCAAGAGGTTGTTTCACAGATGAAGGGGGAGTTTTCAACATGTAGAACCGAGTTATTAATTAATTAAATCTTTCTTTGCCAAATGCTGAAACTGCAATGTTTAAGCTGTAAACTTTGACTCAGAGCTAAAAAAAAAATTTTAGCCTGGCCAACATTCACACTTTCAAAAATATGAACCAAAAGTACAAAGATAACTATCTATGTGTTGCATGAATTTAATTGGCTTGCAAGTTACTGCCTAGAGCCCTGGCAAACCAACAGATACCAGATTTATGGTCGCTATATAAGTTCTTGCATTCTCCACTTGTTTTCTCCACGTTTTTATCCTTTGGGCAGAGATGTCTACTCTCAGGATAAACGTTGTTACCCCAGGACACGTTTGATAGCCTTACAATTGAATGCATGTGCTGCTTGCTCTCTCCATTTGTTCTCTCACCTCACAAAGATACTTTGCCTTAAGAATTCCTGAGTGGAAGACGTTGTGCCTCAGCCCAAACTGTTGTGCAGCTCAGCAGTTGTACTACAGGAAATCTTTGCAGCCTTATTCAGTAACACTTCCTTCCGTAGGCTGTGGTGGCCTTAGAGGCTTGGAGTCAGAGAGACTTTTATCTCCTGCTTCTGCCTCTCCCCTCTCTCAAAGGGTTACAGAATCTGGATGTTTGAAATTGAATCTCAGAAAGGATTGTATCACTCCAAGTAGAATGTTATTCTTAACACAGTTTTGCTAAATTAATACACATCTCAAGTGCCTTAACTTGACTAATTTAGTTGTTTGATGTTTCAACTCATTGAGATGCATTTTTCTATGCCATATAGAATGATAAGCCTTAGCGGGATGGATAAATTGTGTGCCTGACTGGATTTTGGACAAGTTTCAATAAAACTTTTTAGTCTAATCCATGCTCCTGTGTCTTTTGAACTTCGACATAAAATAAGCCAAGCTCTTTTCTTCCACTGTTCTTTCAACATGTTAATCGTAGCCTGTCTGTATAGAGTAAATAACCTGAGTATGGGTGAGTAGACTGGATTAGTAGCCTGTATGTGTTTATGTGGAGAATTACAGCCCAGATTGTCAGCTCTAGAGAGCTGCTCATGTATCCAACTGATAGCATAAAGATTACATGGTTTTTGGCTTGTCTTTGACAGCTGTCGTGCAATGAAAATCTTGGATTCCTGGAGTTCTAGACAGATCAACTCACAGTGTTTCTGGAGGTGGAATCTTGTTAGCACTGTAGACTTGCCTGGAACAACTCAGCACTGCTGTACTTGGGGCTTGTTTTCCTGCCCAGTTGGTAAAATGCTTTCCAAAAACTTTTTCAGGTACAATTTATTCTGTCCTTCTAAAACCATCCAGTTCCATATTGTTAAGTTTAAACAGTGGCACCTCACGCAGGTGGATGGTGGAGTCGAGTTTGCCTTCCACTTGAGGTGGCCAAGATGTTGAGAGTTTGGGATTTTCCTCTTTTTTTCCATGCTGATATGAGATGAAAATAATGCTCCTTTTTTCCAACGGTTTTTCTGCTCTCTAGGCTGAACCTGAAGTGCATGGAGGAGGGAACAGTGTGGTAGTGGAGCAGAAGATCGAGTGCTTGCAAGGACCAGTGGCAGGTTTAGAGAGGATGAATTCTGGCAAGGTTTGACTTGTGCAGCAGTGGAGAGGTGATGGCTGGCTCTGGTTGGTACCCAGGGTGCCTCTGTGGGCTGGGGCACTGGCAGCTCACTGACTGGTTCATGTAACACCCTTGGGGCCAGAAGAGCAGAGGTGCATGAGGCAATGCATTCGAGACCTGCTGTGGGAAAACTGGGAATTGCTGAGGACATCTCCTTTAGAAAGTGAATCATTAAATAGCTCAGGAGTGCCCTAAAAGCTCACCTTGAGAGAACACTTGCAATAAAGGGAGGAAATGGTGTATTCTGCAGCTGAAAATGGACCCTGTGGTTTTGTTAATGTGGCTGGCCTCAGCGACTGCTGCTTTTTTCTCCTTTTGAGAAGGAGCTGTGGTGTATTTAGAAGATATTTTGGAATAACAGCTAGAAATAATTTAGGGAGCTCTCTGCACTAAGCACAAGGCAAGACAGTAAATTTAAATGGATTAATCTGTGTAATGGTTTGTACAATTAGGTACAATTTACTGGAAGCTCCTGCCTTCAAACCATTCTAGTGTTCAGCACAGAACGTGATTTTCATGAGGCCCTGGCACACACTGCCCAGAAAAGCTGTGACTGCCCCTGGATCCCTGGAAGTGTCCAAGGCCAGGTTGGATGGGGCTTGGAGCACCCTGGGATTGTGGAAGGTGTCCCTGCCCATGGCAGGGATGAGCTTTAACATCCCAACACACAAACATTCTGGAATTCTGTGACAGTGGTGCCTAGCAGTCATTCCTGCAGTTAAACCTTTTACAGATGCTCTGTGAGCTCCTGCTCTTCAGGGGCAGAGCTGCCCAGTCCTCCAGCAAGGTGGAAGATGTGCTCAGCTCTGCCTCTGCTGTGCTCTTGGTGCTCATGCAAACAATCTTAATTAATCCCCTGGCTGGTGATGGCCGTGAGGTTAAGATTCAGCCACGAGGGTAAGAACAAGTTCAGCCTCTTGGCAGGCAGTGGGATGGATGGCCATCCATGCTTGGGGAATATGATGAGATGATGGCTGGCTAGAGATGTCAGGAGGAAAATGTAGGTGCTTTTATGGTCACAAGTACTGGGAGTGTCAGTAAATCTACTGCAAAGCTTGTTCTGAGCCCTGTTCAAAATGTGTAAAAGCATAGCAGGAATTTTTTTATTCCCAGCAAATCAAAGTTGGAGTTTTGGAAGTACTGAAGAAAGTACTTGAAGAAAGTCAATTGCTTAACTTTCAAAACATTTGGAACATCCAAAGGAAATCAGATGTGTGGATGGCTTCTGCTTGTTTGAATGTGCTGCCCATGACATCAGTTTAATGCCAAATCGTAGCATCTTGTAGCCAGACTTGCTTGGGAGAGAAGAATGGTCTGGAGCGTTCCTTCATGGGCTGTTGGCAGTGGTTTGTGGCAGTCTGTTTTAAAAAATACCCATTCTATCATAGAAAAACACTTCAGCTGAAATCAGATTTTTTAAGAAGTTAAAATTTCCAAGGGCTTTCATCTGCTGTGAGAAGTAATTCTCACAAAGGATTTGGGAAAGTACTGGCACTCGGTTTCTGTGTTGGACCTTGGTGTTTGCTGCTTTCTCATGCTGAAAAGGTTTAATTCTCAACTACAAACCACTGCTCAAGTGACTCCACACCATCCCTTTGAACTTTCCTAAGGGGAATAGAGTAACAGCAACACAAAGAACAAACCCAGGCCCTCGAGTGATCATCATCTGTTTTCAGTTTTATCGTGCTTTGTCTGAGGAATAGAGAGTTTCATTGCTCATAACCTGTTCCAATTAACAGCTCAGATCTTGATCATTCCTACAAAATTAATTTAGGCATAGCATTTTATTGGTTCGGATAAATTGTGCCACTTTTATCACAGATAATAATATGAAAGAGATGTATATGTAGTTTGTATTTCTAGGTCAGGAGCACATAAAGTTATTAAAATATCCTCTTGTCAATTGATAGCTATACATGTCTTTCAGCCATGATCCTTAAAAGTAGGGTAATATGCACTTAAGAAAACTAATTGCTATCATTATGAAGAGAAACAATGGGTGTGATGAGACTCTGCAGTGGCTTGTCCTGCAAGCTGAGCTCTGAATCCTGGCTCTCCCAGGCCTGTTGGAGCAGGAAGAAGGGGTCCTGTGTGCTGGGGAATCTTAACTGGGTGCAGGTCTTGTGGATGCGATGCCTTACATTTTAACTTTTATATTTTTCTAATCCTGCATTCCCAGTGTGTAACTCTGCAGTGTCCTGTAGCCTGTGAGCTGCTGCTCTCTCATGCTGAGACAGACAGAACAAAGCCTCTCTGGGCCTGCTCTTCAAGGACATCCAGACCATCTTAGGTGTAACCCAGCATCTTGAGAAGGGGGGCAAGCTGAGGGGAAATTCCATCATTAGCTAAAGTTTAATTGGTGAAATTGGGTTGATGTGCAAATGGACCAAAGCTATAAAAGTGTGAAGAACTCGTGACTCGGGGTCCATCTTGGGTGTAGCCTTTGGCCTGCCCAGGGAGTGCCTCTGAAGGCCTTTCAAATAAATATCCACCTTTATTCCCTAACTCCTGTCCAGTCTCTGTTTCTAGGTTGGCCTCCTTAGGCATCAGATGTGCAGAATGTTTCCCTGCAGATGCACTCAGCATCTGTCTGTACACAGATTTCAGTGTACAGAAAGATCCTGTGCTTCTCCAATCTGTTTTTTGACAACCTCATGATAATGTCAGGTTTTGTCTTCCGGAGTAATTGCTGGGAGATGGAAGCATTCCCATTTTTACTTTATCTCGACCTTTTCTCACAGTAGGATTCCTTTTTCATGTGTGACTTCAGATAGAAGTTATGAACTGGAGGCAATTGAATTTGGGGTTTTAAACTGCTTTCAAATACCTTCCCCAAGGAAATAGTGAACGAATAAAATATTACAGAGCAATAGTAATAAATCTATCTATGTTATTTGAAATCAGTGGGATATTAGTCGGTAATGCTGACTAAATCCCTCGAGGAGGAAAATGAATGTTTTGTGTTCTTACTTTAATCACACAGTTGGAATCCTAATGCAGAGCTAAGACTGGGTAATGCTTCTGGTTTCCTTCATCTCACTAGTGGCAAAACACCTAGAATGGCTTTTTGCAATTTTTAATATAGTTTGTAACAGTCAGTTGAAATGGATTTTTTTCTCCTTCAAAAATTGAGTGAGAAGGCAGGTGATGCTTTGGTCTTCTCCAAGTGCAGCACTGGCCATGAGACAGAGTCTGGTAACAAAACTGCTGCTAAATCTGCTCTCTGCTATTACTAAACTCAGCAGATACAGGGTGCAGCTCTTGGGTAAAATATTACATTCTAAAGCAAATTATGTTTAGACCTGTTTGTAGAATTTCCCTGGGAGATGTGTAAGCTTGGATGTGCTGGAGTGTGAAAGTGCTGTTGATTCTATTATCACAGAATGAAATGGGTGTTAGGGGTGATTTGCTTGGGTATTTTCTCATGTTTCATACGTTGCTTTATGAAGCCAGGTGAGTAGGTACATTTGATTTTTTAATTTAGTTTCTGCAGAAAAAGATATTAATTTTCAAAACTGGTTTTCTTTATAGTAAGTGAATAATACTTGTCACCTGTTTCAGATTCTGTGTGGGACTGGGCTTGGCTTTGGTGCTCCATTCTGTTTTGGTCTTGTGTGGTGATGGAAGTTCACACAAAACCCCAGCCTGCGGAGTTCAGTCGTCTTCTCACAAAAGCCTGTAACAACTTTCCCTTGAAGAGCGCTGTATTCTAATCCTCCTCCTTTCACAACATTTTAACATCTGACAGGAGTGTAGAAGCTGCTAGTACCAGCAGGGAAAATTGTCTTGGCATACTCAGGTGTAGCTGCCAATGATGCATTTCCTTATCTAGGGAGTTTTCTGATTAAAAAGTTGTATCCAAGCTGGGCTGAAGCTGCCCCAAGCAGGGTTACTTGGGGCTGCTCACATTCAACCTGTGTGTCTCTTATGTTTATCCCCATCTTGCTGTCTTTGTACTTGGGAAAGTCTCCTCCCAAGCTTGCTTCGGGGCTTGTGTCCTGGTGGGCTTGGAGTTCCAGGGCTGGGTCCTGCAGAGGAGGAGGGTCACTCTGGTGATCCCCATGGAGGAGAAGGGTCAAGATGGTGATCCCTGGAGAGGCTGAGGGGCATTCTGGTGATCCTGTTGAAGGAAGAGGGTGGTTGTGGTGATCCGTGCAGAGGAGGAAGGTCCTTCTGGTAATCCTCATGGAGAAAGAGGGTCCTTCTGGTGATCCTCATGGAGTAGGAGAGTTGTTCTGGTGATCCCTGCAAAGGAGAAGGGTTGTTCTGGTGATGCTCATGGAGTAGGAGGGTCATTGTGGTGCTATTACTATGAGGCTGGTCATCTGCTCTGTGTTATCTTTGTAAGGGTGACACATCTAAATGCTGTGACTAACCTGCCGTGGTTGAATCGGTTGCAGAGTCTCCCAAGGCCGCAGTTCTCCTGCAATGAGGTGGCGCCTGTCCCCGGTGTGACATCAGCTCCTGTCCACCACTGTCCATCCCCCGGGATGTGGCAGCGCTTGGCTCCCGCCGCCATGGCCGCAGCCGCGCGCTGGGGCCCCCTGCCGGGCACAGGTGTCAGTGCACTTTGTTATGAAATGATGTCACGGACATCGGTCCATGACGACAGCGTGACGTCAGCCCCGCCCCAGCCAATCAGCGCCGGGAAGGTTGGGACGGTGACGTAAACTGCCCTAGCAACA
>VWZT01013948.1:207313-288266 GCA_013397055.1 Pachycephala philippinensis | reverse complement strand
CCACCCGCCACCCGCGCCGGGCGCACGCATCGGCCGCCACCGCCGGGCCGCTCCCTCCGGCCGCGGGGCTGACACACAACAGCGGCGACTGACAAACGCCCGTAAAGTCGGGCTGAGAGAGGCGCCATGTTAAAGTGTTAATAAATAGTTGTCTTTGTGTGCTTTCGGTTTTGTCCGAATCCCCGGGGGGCTGACCCCCGCAGTCCATCACCCACAGACACGCCGCGTGCCTGAGGCGCTACACAAACCGTGAGGTGCTGTCACTTGACCCTCACAAATGCTACACATGCCTTCAAACCGTGTTAGAGAAGCATCACTGTGTCTTTAGTACTCATCACTCTGGCTTTAGTACTGAGCCTTGGGTAAAGTTTTTTCTGCGGTCATATTTGTGTATCTTCATCTCCCGCCTTATTTTGAGTAGTTCATAACTACTGTGTCATTTTAGCCAAAAGTTAAAGAGGTAGTGGTTTTTCTCCTCTCGTATATTGCTAGTTTTTGAAGCCTTAACATTTCCAATTAGGAATCTACAAAAAAGAGGTTTTTGATCATTATCATCGTTGTTGTTGATCACATGCTGATGTAGGTCATGAGCGTTGCAAATTTTTTTATTACCACCAAATACGTTATTTGGTGCATGACTTACCAGCAGTTAGCAATTTCTTCTGTACATATTGTCTTCCTTATTCTGTAAGCCAGGGATTGTCCATCTCTCATCCTTTTTCCTCCTCGCTCCCACTTTCTCCTCTCTGTGTTCTTAAAGTACTTTGACAGTTCAAACAACTTATTTTGTTGGAGTGATAATTTTGTTGTGTAGACTGAAGTGCTAATTAAGGGACTTTCTCCTTTTTATTCTCCAGCCCTTGAAAATCATAGGTAGAGTTTGATTTTTGTAGAACAAAAGGATCTGATTTACTAATATTTATGGTCTGGTTTGCAGTCACCATTACTATTTTATATTCTGAAAAATGTTCTTCCTTTAGAACCACTTTGCTTTTTGTTTTATTGTGATTGTCATATTTTGTTCTCTGTTGTCCATAATCTTGTTTGTCTTTTTTTGAACCACTTGTTCCTGGCCTATGATATGAAGGGTTTGTACTTAACCCTTTCCATATTTTTATGTTGTCGTTAGTGCAATTATTATTGTTCCTACCAAGGGGCTGCTTCAGCTGGTGCTTTGGAGGAAGAGGATACAGAAGCTCATACATTTTCCATGCAATTTTTTAGACCACCTGCAGAGAGGATTGGATTATTTCAGATAGTTTGTGATCTTGAAGATCAGAAAGCGTGGACAGAATAGATCTGAGATTGTATGCAGTCTTTGGGTGGGATCTGTCCACAGAGTAAGCAGCCCTGTCACAAACTGCTTTTAAGTAGATGGACATAAAAATTTTTTGATGCTCCAAACTTTCCTTCTGTTCATGAACTCAATTCTCATTCAGTTTAAATGTTTGTTACAATTCCCATCCCATGTAGAGCTCAAATTGAGCAGTTTGTGCTTCACAGGATCTGTGCCAGGAGCTGGGCATGGCATTGCAGGGTCCCAGCATTTCAGGGCTGTGGTGAACATGGGCTTTTCCTTATTTCTGTCCATTCCAGTTCTGCTTAAAACTGGAGTTGGAGAGAAGGAAATGAAAAAGAAAAACAAACCCTGTCCTTCTCTCTTTTGTTCAGATTTCCCACAAGTCCTGTTGGTTGTCAGCTGCCTGCATTTTGGTCACTTCATCCTCTGCTCTCTTCAGTTTTGTCCATGTCAGAGGTGTGCAGAAATAACGACTGGGGGATGGTTGGTAGAATTCTTGGGAAGATGTGCAAAAAACTGAATTGGGATGGAAAATCTATTCCCAGCACTTGTGGAAGATAACAGTGTTTCAGAGGAAAATAATCACTCAATACTAGTTTGCTCATGGAGAAGTTTTGAACTATTATTATAAGGAACATTTTTATTTAATATTAAGATCCTAGGAGTCTCCCATGTCCCGAATGAGAAATTTAGAATGATGAAAACTGGAGTAACTTACTCAGAAACTTTTTCTTAAAAAAGTGCTGCCTCTGTAAATATTTATAAAGATGTCCTAGTAACTTTTACCCCAAAAACTTCTTGGTGTTTTTTTTTGTTGTTGTTTGGTTTTTTTTTTGTTTGTTTGTTTTTTTGTTCTTTTCTTTTAAAGGGGAGGAATCTTTATCATAGTGACCTAACCTGTTCCTACCAGTTCATACATTGTACAAAATAAGCACAGCAACAGGAAAAGAAAACAAGTTTTAAATCTTCATCGCTTGAATTATCTGGTAGTCAATGAATGTAGATTTTTTTTTTTAAATTGGCAAAATAAGCTTCGTTCTTGGTTTTTTTTAATCCAGGCTTTTCACCTCGCATTATGATATTGGTCATTTGGTTTTACAGTTTTTATTAAATTGTCTGCATTTTTGAGTCAGCTGAATGTCTTTGTTCTGAGTGATATTGCAGGGTTGCTTGAGGTGTGTTACTTGATGCCACAATGATATAATTGGAAGTAAGTCAACACCAATCTTCTGTATTCCCTAAAGCCACAGTGTAAGTTCTCTGTCTTCCACACTGTTCTGGAATAGGCGTAGGCAGATTCTTTGGCTCTTCCTGAAGAAGAGCAAAACTGTGTCATCTTCAGTGCCAGATGTGCCCCAGAACCAATATCTGCAGCACTTAAAGGAAATTCTCTGGGAGAGGAACTTAGTGCAGAGACGTTGTTATTTCTGGTTTTGTACAGTGTCAGGGTCTTTATTTGGCTTAACTGAAGGTATCTTTGTTTTCTAGGAGATAATTTGGTGTGACAGAGGGGTGTGTAATACAAATTTTGCAACGGGGTGACCTTAACATTGTGGCAATTTGAAATTCTCAGTTTTGTTATAGATTAACTCCTTGCACCCTCCTCTTGAAGGGTGGAAAATACAGTGCTTTTTATGTGCCTATACCTCACCAAAAGAAAATATCAAAGTAATGCTAAAATGTGCTGTGTTTGCCATAAGAACAAATGTCTGCAGCCTGTGACCAAGTACATTTTAAACTGGATTACCAGAAGTGTCTTTTATAAAGGGAAGGCCTAAGGATAATGCTGAACCTCATGAAATCACATTTTGTATCACTGGAGCTCAGCTCCTGCCTGCAGGTGATTTGGAAACATGAATCAGTTCACGGATGGGTCAGTGGCGGGTTGTTCCCTTGGAGTGGCAGCAGGAGAAAGAAGAAATTGTAGAAATCCAGTGGCAAATATAATGGAAGGTTTTATGTTGACTTTAAAAAAGGTGAAGTATCCTGATTTATTTACTAAAGGAGGAGCATAAAGCTTTCACAGTCTGTGATGAAATGTAGTTGTCGCTCAAGGTGGGTGATGGATCAATTTGTTTTGGGGTTTTTTTTTGTTAGAAAAGGAGTGAAACCTTGAAAAAATCAAGAACTTGATGACACAGGTTGCTGACCAATGTCAGCTGTAGTGCTATTGAAGCAGTTTATTTGCAAGTCCAAAAGCTGCATAGTTGTAGAAATTTCTGTCTGAGTAGGTCCAACTGTAGGTTTTAATAGGTTCAGCCTAGAAGCTTTGTTGGGCAAATGCATCTGTCATGTAAAGCAAAACTGAAAAATAGGCAATAAATTTGGGACTGAGGTGGCTTTTATCTTGTAAAATGAAAACCTCTGCTTTGGATGAGCTACAACCCTTAAAGCTGTGGCAGCTGTGGTTGGGAATATGTGGGAGAGTTGAAGGGCCAGGCCTGGATTCTCAGGCAGAGAAATGAAAGATGTTTCGTTCAGAATCTGTGATCAGCTCCAGGGAGCAGAAGGCAAATGAAGCAAAAGGCATTTTTAGAGGGCCCTGATGCTCTTGGTAATGGGCTCTTCTTTCCCTTCACACAGAGTGTGTTTAAACATTTTAAATACAGTTTGGTTTTTATGTTTCATGT
Organism: Pachycephala philippinensis; assembly: GCA_013397055.1. Lineage (NCBI taxonomy): Eukaryota > Metazoa > Chordata > Aves > Passeriformes > Pachycephala > Pachycephala philippinensis. Next base: position 284,336 of record VWZT01013948.1, on the reverse strand, counting down.
GCTAGACTGAGCTTCCTTTCCTGAATCACCAGAGTAAGGTGTGCATTTTGCCATGATTTTTGTCTCATAAAGGTGAAAATGCTACGTGTAGATTTTTAACTGGTGTCTTCAGTCTTTTTCAGCTTGCAGGATATTTCCCCGTTGAAGTTACACTTCTGTGTGGCATTGAAACCAACCTAACAATGAGATTGTTTGTCTTACTTTTGCCATGTGGGTTTGTGATGATGATGCTTGTTTGGGTTTTTTTAAGATCCCATTAAAACAACAAAGTTGGTTTTTTTCACTTCTTAGTGAATGAAATGTGATAACTCACACCATGTCAACAGAAAGAAATTGTGTAATCTTCCTTGAACAGAGTAAAGGGTCTCTTAGTGATTTTGAACTGTTGCTTTCTCATTCCCCTTGTGTGTCTGGAGGAAGATAATTCTGTTTACTTGTCTGAACCTGTTATGCTGTATTTAAGCTCCAAAATTACTTCATCCACATCATTGAGTGTCTTCAACTGTACCAGGTATCACTTGATTAAGCCCCTGTGGATTTAAAGTCAGTTCTAAACAAAGTAAAAAAATGAGTGTTTGTTAGCAAAGTGTTACATGCAGAATCTCTGATGAAGTGCTGGATGCCTCCATCTCTTTTCAGTCAGAGCTTTAGTGTTCCGGTATTTTCTGATGTATCTGATGTAGTAATTTTAATGTGGTACAATTCCTTCTAAACACAAGTGATTTACTGTGATAATGGTCAAACATGAGCAGGTCATCCATCTGTGGAATCACTTGGAACGTGGATGTGCATCTTCCTGGGTGACCTCCTGTACCTGTCTCTGCTTGTGCTGGGGATTGGACTGAGAGATCTCCAGAGGTGCCTTGTGTGGAGTGGAGGAGAAAGGAGAGGACTGAGAGTGTGGATGGCATCAGGTGTGTGCAGGGTGTGAGCGTGTGTGTCCTTGAGCAGCAGAGCTGGTTCATGCCAACACGAACAGATTGTGTGAATGCTGAGTGTGAAACCTCACTTGGTTTGGCATAATTGGTGTGTCAGTGTAAGTAAGGTCCAAAATATGAATCGGATGTAGGATTTACAGTGTCATGTTGCTTTTGCCTGCAGAAAACCATTGTTGGGTTAAAAAACAACCACTGGGAAGAAGTGCTCTGTTTCCCCACCATTATAAAACCATATTCTACTTATTCAAGTAATATAATGGTAGGCTGATTTTCTTTTCTGGTTTTGTATTTTTTCAGAGGGAAGTAGGTTTCTTAGGACATGGCAGTGGTGTTCACTCCATTTTTTAAACTGGGATAAGGAAATAACTTCTGTTGAAGGTTTTATCCTCTTTCACTCTTTCCCACAGCTTTAAGCTATTTCACTCATGTGTGTTCAGCCATAATATTGACATGTTTTATGTGAAACAACAATGTAGGCTCTGCCCTTGTAACTGAAATCTTAGAATTGGGCTAATTCTAACCCTTTTCCTTCTCATCAGGAAAAACTTATGCAGATTTGCAGATAATAGAATACTGGCCTGATTATATCAAAACTTAGGAGTAGTCTCCCTTCCCACCATCCTAAATAAAATATTGAGACTTTTGCTGTGGGTTGTTGGATTTCTGCTGTTCACACAGGGATACAGTCTGAAGCAGAGGATGGCAGTCTACAGACCAGCACTTTAAAAGTACATCTGGTTTTATTTTTCTTTAATTATTTTTCCTAAGGATTGTTTAATTTTGTCTGCTTAATAGTTGTTCTGCAGTTTCATTTCCGTTTCAAAAGCGAAAAATGACTGAGACTTAACTTGAAGCAACTGTAAACATGAATTTAAAAAACTTGTGCCTTGAACTATTTTAAAAGTTTAAACATAGAAAAATCGTAGACAGGTATTGAACTTAAGGAAGGCATATGCTTAAAAAAAGCATATTTGTCAACACTGGGATAGATAAAAGCTAAAAAGGACTCCTGTGTCACTTTCAGGAGCCACTTGAAATGCAGATGAGGGACACTTGTTCAGACTAATAGTTGGTAGGTGTTTGTTTAAAGAAAATGCAGCTTTCAGATTATTATTCCAGATGTTGACAATAATTGGGACATTCCCCACTTCCACTTTTGAAGTGTCTGAAGAAAGTGAATAGAAACTGAATGCAATAACAAGGTTTTCAGTGCAGTTTCACAGGATAATCCAATGTCCTGGGTTTTCTGCTGAAATGGTCAGTGGTGCTCCTTCCACTGCCCTGGTTATGAATTCTCATCACCTCACCTGCCTTCAGAAGAAATATGATCATGTGAATGTGTGGCAAGTTGGATCCAAATGAAAACTGTTCCTTGAAATTTTATTTGTCCAGGGTGATGTGATTTGCTTTGGGGAAGCACAATCATCAGCTGGCACGGGGGTGAGGTTGTGTTCTGGGTACCCACTGTGTCACTGCCCCTCCTCAGCTGGGCAGGGGGAGGGAGAGCACCATGAAAAGTTCAGGTTGAGATAGGGACAGGGACATCACTCAGCAATTGCCATCGCAGGCAAAACAGACTCTGCTTGGGGAAATCAGCTTAATTTATTACCAATCACATCAGAGTAGGGTAATGAGAAATAATCCCCAATGTTAAAACACCTTTTCCCCACCCCTCCCTTTGTCCCACATTCAACTTCACTTGATCCTCTGCCTCCTCCTGGTGAGCAGTGCAGGGGGATGGGACTGGGGGCTGTGGTCAGCTCATCACACTCCTTCCTTGCTGCAGTGTGGGGTCCCTCCCATGGGAGATGGCTCTTCATGGTCTTCTCCCATGTGGGTCCTTCCCATGGGCTGCAGCTCTTCACGAACTGCTCCAGCGCGGGTCCTTTCCCATCCCGTGGGGTTCAGGAAGAGCCTGCTCCAGCACAGGCTTCCCCTGGGCTCACAGCCTCCTTCGGGCATCGCCCTGTGCTGGTGGGGGCTCCTCCACGGGCTGCAGGTGGATCTCTCCTCTGATCCTGATGTGCCTCCTCCCCTCCTTCTTCCCTGGCCTCGGTGTCTGCAGGGTTGTTGCTGTCACATACTCACTCGTCTCTCCCAGCTGCTGTTGTGCAGCAGGTTCTTTTCCCTTCCCAAATACATAATCCCAGAGGCACTCCGGGCACTGCTGATGGGCTCAGCCTTGGCCAGCAGCGTGTCCCTCTTGGAGCAGGCTGCTGTTGGCTCAGTTGGACATGGGGGAAGCTTTTGGCACCTCTGCACAGAAGTTTGTCACCCCCGTAGCCCCCCACTGCCAAAACCTGGCCACACAAACCCAGTACAGGTAAGAACATCCAAGGGGACAGCACTCAACAGCCAGATGGAATGAAGTGTGTCATGTCTAGATTAGGACACAGCCTGTCTGGCTCTTTATTTATTCTAATTATTTGTGGGCTCATTTAGAGATTATTTGCCTACTCTGGATGTTTTGTTGTGCTGTAAGGGTGAGACATTTATTGTTTGCTTTTACAGCACTTGCTCTGAATGTAGGTAAGGAATTGTACGTTCCAAGGTAGTTCCCAAGGTCACAAATCAGGTTCATGGCCAAACCAATAATAGCAGGGCACCTTTCCTTTCAGCCCTGTTTTAATTAGGCTGAGCAGTGTTGAAATAACTCTACAGTGATGGGGAAACCATTTGCTTAGAAAAGTCCAGTCTGAAAACACTCATAAATACTGTGGGGACTGTCAGTGTAGAGGAGCCTGCCTGCCTCAGTAGTGCTTCAGAGATGGTTCTATGTTTTTAGGCTCCTATGTTTTTTTTAAAAACACAACTTTATACGTTGTGATCAGCTTAATAGTGACTGGGTCTGTACTGCAAAGAATAAGCATTTTGCAGTAGAAGCTTTTAAAAAAAAATTAGATTATTATTCTCAAGTATAAATGCATGACATAAAATCACTTTTGTACAAAACCAGGTAAAGTGTTGCCCTAAATTAACATTTCTCTTTAGTGAGGTATAGTAAGTGTAACACCTTTACTTAGATTTGACCTGGTATTCCTTAACAAAGGCTTATGGTTCAAAATGATGAATAATCAAGAGAAAAAGCAAGTTGAGAAGACTTTTTAGTATTAGTTTGTGTATCATCTTTTTGGTTGGTTGTCAGCAAGAACATTTTGCTCTGAAAATGGTAATTTTAGGTTAGTTAGGATAAGAGTTAATAAATGATAGTAGATGATGTTCCCAGTATTAGTCACAAAGACACATGCATACTATTCTGAATTAGTTTTGTAGTGACAGCAATAATACTAAACTCATCTATAGCTCCCATTTTCTTTCTAAAATGTTGTTACCAAAACAAGTTATTTATAAACTAAATTAGCAGAATTCCACATGTGTGGCTTCTTTTGTTGTTGTTGTTTTCACTACCAAAAATGTACTTTCTTGTGGCCTTTCTAAATGTGCTTTATTTCTTCAGACCATCTGGAATGGATATAAAATCTCTTTATATGCTTTTACTATCAAATAATTCTGAACAACCCTAATTTTTTTTTTCACTTAATGCGAGTAAATTGTCATTAAATCTCCTTTCTAAAGGAGAGCATGCAAGCTGTTAAGACTGCAGTGCACCATTATCATCTTCTGTAATGTTTTCCAAGTATGCCTTCCATCCACGAGAAAAAGGGAAGCCCAAGATTAGGGAACTGGCAGTTGTGTAGCAGCATGAGTCCAGTAATTAGAGGGAAAGACTTTTGGACAGATTGAGAGAAAAATTTTAAGGTACTCTTGAGAGTTAAAGAGCTTTGTTCCGCTCTTTCAGACTTGCTGGAGTGATTGATGGTACATATGTAGTCTCAAAAGAAAAGTGCCCTTCACTCATGCAGAAAATCTTTTCATTGCAAAGTGCTATTTTGTTTTATTTTGAGTACCTCAGGAGATTTAAAGAAATTGCAGATGATTTTTTTTTTTAAATGGATGGTTTACGCTGTTTTATGTGGTAATTTTCGCTGGTTGGAATAGTCACTGGCATTGATGTGAGGATACCTTTTCACTCAGTGCTCAAGAGGGCACTCACCTTCACGTCCTTCTGATAAAATGGGATTTTTTTTTAGCAATAACAGTTAAATTGAAAGTCAGAAGTTAATAAATGGATGTGTTCAGAGAAGTGGTAGAGATGGTAAAGGCGAGTGCTGATTATTCAAAAATTCCTACGACCAATAAAACAGGCACAGAAAATGCAATTTCTTCTTGCTATTAGAAGACTATTTTGAAATTAATGGGGAAACAAATGGGGAAGGGTGGAAGCCTTTATCCTTCAGCTGGGCTTACTTCTGCTGGGGGTAGGGGTAGGTCAGCAGTGGGAAAAGTGTCTGGAGCAGCAGATAAGGGGTGATGAGTCAGGAGAGATCAGCTGGCAGATTCCAGAGGGCTGATAGGAGGGGAGGGAGCAAACAGCTCAATGGCAGCTTCTGAACAGGGGCTCAACACCCTTGGCCTCAGTCAGGGCAGCTGGAAAAGCCTTGTTCTGGGAAATTGTAGGAGTTTTGGGAGAAATAAGCCATGTAAAATGCCAGGGGGTAACATGGAGGTTATGAAATGGAAGAGCCTTTTAAGGAAAGCCTGGGATGGAGGTGTTGCTTTTTACTGTAATTGGTAAACGTGCACGAGACTGACAGTTCCTGGGGTCTAAAAGTGTCCAGTGAGAGTTCCTGGATGCTATTTTTTATGACTTAATCATCAGCACTCAAACAAGTCAAGGAATGATCTGGTCCTACATGGTTGTTTCTTGAGAAAATTAACATGATACAACGTGTTTGTAGATGGTAGATTTAATAAAAGTTTTTCATCAGCAAACTTTCATATTCAGTGGACCTGTCATATTCACTGTCATATTCACTGTGCCTGTTTGTTTCTAAGTTTGCATGTGAAACTCTTCTGTTAGTTCTAGTGGTTTATATCCCAAAGGTGACATTTTTGGTAATAAATATTTTATTATTCTTATCTATCTGGCTTCTGACAAGTAGAATATTAATTTTTTGCTGTCTTCGTGTCATAGCAGCATTACCAGTCAGACTTTCTTGAGTTTTGTCAATAACTGTGAGCAGTAAAAATGACTTAAAATAGTCTTTTTATTATGAACAAAATCCTTAGTGCTTTTTTGTCAATAAGGCTGCACTTACTATTTCACTCAGTATTTACCAAAATTATATGGTTTTTATTTGCTCTAATATACTTGTGCAGAAACAAATGTTTAAATCTCTTGTGAATGTATTAATTGAGATTAAACATCATTTCTTTCAAGCTTGATAAATTAGAGTGAGATATGTAAGTAACTCTAAGTATTACTTGTATTTTAACAGTGAAAGCAAGTTGAATACTTTGGTACAGAAACTCCATGACTTCTTGGCTCACTCATCAGAAGAATCTGAGGACGCAAACTCTCCTCCAGCATTATCTAAAAACAAAAGTATAGGTAAAGAGACATTTTATGTTTATTTTCAATGTATATGTTATTCTAAAGCCAAGTAACTTGATGTTGTTATTTCACTATATCACATTTCACTGGGGTAATTATATGAAGTCTTAATGTGATTTAAGTGGTGATATTTTGATAAATACACAATAGGCCTTTGATACAATATTTATTTCAGCTCTGAGTCTTTCTAAAGCTGAAAAAAATCTAATCTTCTGGTAATTTCCCTTTTGTGAAACATGAGATAGCAATCACACACGTATTTGCTATGCTAGGAGTTCCTTGTTCAGCGTTCCTGAATTTGTAAATGCAGTGTCTTGGTTTTTCTGCTGTAGTAAAGCTTTTGCAGTCTTTGTAGGTGTGGAAGAAGTTCTGGAGATTATGCTTTCGTAGTAATTTGAAAAAGATTTCTACATACAATCTGGAAACATTTGAAAAGAAAATAATACCTAAAAAAACCCTAGAGTCCTACACTAGGTCAGAATTGATATTGGAAGTTTTTACTTCTAAGTTAGAAATAGGTATCAAAGTTTAAACACTTTGATGACACTGATTAAAAGTGAAATTATTTCATGTCAGTACTGAATAAAATCTGTTTCCAAATTTAACTGGTTAGATTTGTTCCTTACTCTAAATTGGACTGGATACAGGTGCAAAACCTTTCAATCTCTGCTGTTTAATGAGCTAAAAGTTGTGTTGGTGTGGTTAAGTGCAGGAGAATGAGAGTGTGCTGGCTGTATTACATTTATTTTCAAACTCCTGTTGTCTTAAGTAATACCTTCCATGGGTTTTCTGGCATGTAGTTTTTATCTTTTAATGTTTTGTTTAGAGAGAGTCTGCTGCCAGTGGCACTCACCTCCTCATGTCAGCATCAAACCGAACTGTTAGCATAGGAAAAAGAAACTACTCGTGTGATGCTTCAGCAGAATAATAAAATAAACTGTGATGTAGATGCATCTCGAAGTGAAATTTTGCTGAGGAGCACACTGGGAAAAAGAAATCTTCTCCCTTTATCCTCTGTAGTTAAAAATTAGCATTTGGTTCCTTGCCGTAAAACAGATTGTCTTTGAAATGGGTACGCTTGCAAATTCATAGCAGACGTATTTTAGTGTTGGTTTTGAGATCTAAAAGAACATATTAAAGTTGAAGAGTCAGGATTAAACACTTAAATATTAGGAAATGCCAGAATTAATTGCGCAAATTTCCTTCCCCTCCCAATGTTCTGTGCACAATGAAAGTGTCTTTAGCAACTGTGCTTGCTTTCTTTTTTAATCCACAGGATGCTCATTACAAGCAGAAGTTGTGGATGTGACTGGGGCCATATCAGATTTATTTAGTAATGAATCTTGTTTTGTTGCAGCATTTGGAGAATATGCGAGCTATTGGCTAGAGTGTTGTGAGGAGGGAGATGATGATGAAGGTGGTTAGGTGTGGCCCAGGAGGGCTGGATGTTAGAAATCAGTTGGGAATTGGCTGAAACTATTTCATACCCTAAACTTACGTCCCTGCCACACACAGAGGTCAGTTAAAACAGGAAGCACTACTTACTTTATGGCCTTTATAATGTTCCTTTATCCCCTCTGTACTGGGACTGGATGTCTCCCTCCTCTCCACTGCATGGGTGCCAGCAGGAGAGTCATGGGGAGCTCAGGAGAGCCTGACTGCCTGCTCTTGTTCCTTCCTTGGAGCAGCAATCCCAGGGGAATTCCTGCTCTCTGGTAGCCCTGCAGTGGTCAGCCCTGAGCTGGGAGGGGTTGCCTGCAGCACACAGGGGCATTCAGTGGGAATGGTGCCCACGCAGCCCGGGCACAGGGAGAAACTGGCACTGGAGCACATTCAGCTGCTTTGGGAATAGCACATGTGCATCAGGCTGCCATCACATGCCATCAGTGTGAGTGCAGAGGCTGCACACGCTGGGGCTGCCAGAGCAGGGCAAGCTCTGCCAAGCTCTGCAGGCTGGTATTTTCCATGGGTTTATCACTCGGGCAAAACTGGTCAAGAGTAGAAGGTGGGCAGTATCCAAGCTCCAGAAGAAATGTCACCCTCCTCCCAAATCTCAGGTTCCTCCTTCACAATAGGGGAATGCCTGTAATACTCTAGAGAAGAAATTTCAGGTACTTAAAAAGGCCACAAACATTATCTGCTTCCATTTTTTATTTCCTCCTTCACATGTGAAAATGGCTGCATGATTTTCCCTCAGACTAATTCAGCAGAGGTCAAATATCCAGCATTAAATTCTCGAAGTGATTCAGTTTTTTCAAAGTGTCGAAGAAAATGGTTTGGTTTTCCCCAAAACTGAAGTGTAAGGATAAAGAAGTTGCAGTGCTAGTAGTCTTCTGTTAAAATCACAAATAATCCTGATAAGTATCCTGTAATTATGCTTCCTACTCAGTAGCATCTGTAAAATCCTGCTGTTCCTAAGCTTTTGGAGCAACTTTATACAAGAATCATTCCATCACTGAACTCCAAACTTTCCATTTCCAGGGCTGGTGGATTGGAGCAGGTGCCAATAGGTTGCAGGTCTTTAGGCTTTATATTCCACAGTTCCCAAGACTGAGAAATAGGAATTCTCAGTCAGAACTTGGATCAAATGGGATTTTTGTCTGTGGTTCCGTGATCCCAGATTTAATACTTTGTTTCTTATGTCAAGATGTGTAAGAGAAAATACTTGTAGTAACTTCTTAGAGATCAGCAAAAATGTACTAATGATATTATTTCTGCATGCAGTTGCACTTCCAGTGCTTCAATATTTCTTCACCAACAGGAAGGCTCCCAGGGACTGAACTGAAAGGGATTTCCGAGTTATTTCTGTAAAATTTGTGCCATACAGTGGAATGTCTTTTTTGTTGTGCAGCAGTTTGTCTCTGAAAGTCACAGGTATCTCTGTTCAGGCTGCTGAAACATAAACAATGCTGTGATGTGCAGTGTGAAGAACTTTTGATGTTCCTTGCATTTCAGTGGACTCCTTTAATTTCTCTCCATAGGCAAAAGTAGAGAGCCTAAAGGAAGCCCAGCTTCAATGGAGAACAACAGGGACGAGGTAGGAATAAAAATGCTTTTGAGTTCTAGTTGCATGTCTGGTGCACAGTGGCTGAGTTCACTCTGTTGCTTTTACATTAAATACTTAAATAATGCTGTCAGAAGCACCCATTAATGTCATCACCCTTCACCCTGTTACTCAGATAACAGCAGGTACTTAGCTGTTCTTTTAGGCAAAAATGCTCCCTTTAAAAAAATATATAAATGGACATACTGGATCTGTGTTAAACACAAGCAGAAATTTTTCACGTGGTGTTTCTTACTTCTGTCTGTCCTCCTGTTGGAAACATTCTGGTGGACAATATCTTAACATTGTAGAGAAAACACAAATGACAGTGTCCTGCCTTAGATTGCCTTTACTGCTGTAAATTCAGATATTTTAAACTGCCCAGACTTAGTTGTGATCTGAGTGCAAAAACCGCTGAAAAAATCAGTTTTGCTCTGAAGGCAGCCAGTGCTTTCTGGCACATGAGCCACATAACAAGAGTCTGTTCTGCTGGCAATTCCTGGGTGCAGGCTGCTGCTGCTCCTGAGTGCCAGAACCCTCTGGAAGGGTGTGTTGGAAAAGGGGATATGATTTCCTCACGTAGCATGAAGAGCATTCACAGACCTGTGTGAGCTGCTGACTTCTGACCTGGAACTCATAGACCCAGTTTAACTGAACTGGCATGACTGCTGAAATTGTCACTTGTAGTTATTGTTTTCCTGCTGCTCTTTTAAAATTATTTTTTTATAAGGGTACTGGTGACTTCTGAGTTGTGTTCTAGTTAATGCAAGAAACTGTTTTTTGACAGGCCTCTTGGATACAATGTGTTGACTTTTTTTTTTCTTGTTTTTAGGGAAGTAGTTCTTCAGAAAGAACCAAATCCTTAGGAATATCCCGTTCCAAAAGGTTGGTTTGGAAAATAAAACAATAAATTACTTTTTGGGTATGGGAAGCTGTAGAAAAGTAGGTGCACTGTGTCAAATATTTTTGGTCCACACCAGTATAAATCCATGAAGTTATGGATGCTGGGAAAGCAAATGCCTCATAGTACACTTAAAATTCAAACCATTTCTCTGGGTGAAAGGATAAGATGCTAAAGTTTGATTTTTATTAACAAAGAGAAAATTATCCCGTATCTTCAGGACAAAGGAGTTTATACAAGAGTTCCTTCAGTCTTCCTATTTGTACATGTAGGATTCTTCCAGAACTGTAGCTTGGGTCATACACAGAAAAAAAGGCTTTATGTGCTTGAGTGTTGGGAGAGTGCAGCATCAGACTGTGCTGTTGAGTTGTCCTGTGCAGAAATTGCCATTTGCTGTATCCCTGCTTAATCCTTTTTCCCTCTTTGATCTAAAAAATATGGAGTGAATTGTTTACCAACTGCTTGAACCTACAGAAGACAAATCTTTTGTGTCCCAAGTAAGAGCAGACTTGGTCCAGTCAAACTCGTCCTCATCTGCTCTCAGCTGATGCTCACTCAAATTCTGTCCTCTGTGATTTTTGTTAAATCCCAGTGAACTGTGCAGGGAGTTGAGCTTTCAACAGCTGCCTTGGTACTGCTCTTTAAAAGTCTCTATCTCTTTTCACTCTCCTTTTAATCCAAGTTGCTTTATTTCATCATGTCTGCTGGAATTAATATTCTTCAGTCTTCTTTTTATGTTTGTCTTGACACCATATTTGCAAGTGTGGTTTTAAATTTGGCTTTAGTTTCTCCCTCATCTCTTGAATCCAGTGTCCTGCTGAACTCTTTTCATTTATGTACTTTTTTAGTCCTGTTTTTTGCTTCCTATCTTATCACTAAAGGGATTTTCACTCATCCATTTATCATACTGTGCCTTATACTGACAAAACCAGTATCCTGCAGTAGTTCATGCATTGCCTTCAGACTACTGAAAAATTTGCTTCATATTCTGTATTATTTTCTCCCTGTCCTGACATAGTAAATTCATTCATTTTCACGGATTCAGTTCTAAATTATGTTTGTGTGGAATTCTGTCAGCTGATCCTTTTGTTCAACAGTTTTTTCATTTCTTTCTGCATTTCCTTCATTTCCTTGCAAGCATCTCTTCTGCCAAGATGCTTTTGTAATTTGTTAATATCTGTGTGTTCTCTTTGTGCTGCCTGTTAAACCTGGAATGATGTATAAAATTCATGAGCAGACATTCACTTGTGTTTCATTTAGACTTTTTTCCTGGAATTGAGACTTTATTAAAAACACATCAAACCTTGATTTTACAACAAAAATATTTCATTAGTATATATTTTTATTTCGCGTGGGAGGGGAGAATTCCTGTTCCAAACCAGAAAATTAGCCTAAAATTAATGTATTGTAATAACTTAAAGCATCCCACCTCAGAATGTCTTTAATTAATTTAAAAAGTATTTAGTGTTTCCACAGTTAATATGGTGTTTTGCTTGCAAAGCTTACCTGAATTGCAGTATGTACTATTTGTCAGACCATGGGGGTTTTTTTCTGTTTATGCAGGAAACCTACAGTTGTAACAAAATATGTTGGGTCAGATGATGAACAAATCGTAGATGAAACTGTAAACGAAGATATTTCAAATGAGAACTCAGAAAATGATGTAGATATGCAAAGCTTGCCTAAAGGTAGGTCATGTTTTTTTTTTTTCCTTGGTTCTGAATTCAGCAAATTAGCCAAGATTATGCTGCAGCATAAATAATTCACTAGAATGCACATGTATTAGTAAAATACCTCTTGAAGGTCCTGTTGGTTTTCTGTCCACACAAAAAGAGGAACCCGAGCACCTTCAGTTTGGAACCCAGAATATTTTAGCCCGTGGGTGCACAAGGATGTTCTGGTGGCTTAATTTCAAATGCCTGCTGACATCTGTATAAAACCATCACAGAACAGAGGAGATTTATTTATTCTCTTGTTTTGCAGGAGTCTCAAACTCTGTCACTTGGAGGTTTTATTTTACTGTCCTGTCTTTGAGGTTATTAGCAATTAGATCAACAAAAGCAAAACTAATTCTGGGGGGAAAAATACCATTTTTGGATCTATTTTTAAGCACCTTTTAGAAACAGTTAACACTGTAGGCCTACATCCCTCTGCTCTTAGCTGCAGTGTGAGTTGGGTTAATCTCCTCCATTTCTTACCTATGAAAGTTACAGGAAAAATTGCTGCTCTCTACTGTATGAGTAGCAGTATTTAGAGCAGTCACTAAAATGATTTTTTCAGAATATTAGGTTATTTTCAGTGTCCTCACTGCAAAACTGGGCTCTTAAATAGGAAAGACGTGTTTTTTCCTTCACATAATTTTGATTAGTACTGTATTTAAATTAAAATGTCAGGTTTTGAATCTTGTTAAAGACAAAGCAGGTTTTATTCCATTGCTTTTTCTTTATTTCATGCTGAAATAAATCAAGTTATTTCAGTTGCAGGGAAACTGAATAGGAGGGGGCAAGGAGAGAAAAACCTAGTTACTCTAAGGGTTTGGGGGGATTTAAGTGATGTCTTTTATTGGTAGGAAATTCCTGTCCTGCAGCCCCCAGCAGTGTGCCAGTCCTGTCCTACACGTGCCACAGCAGGGCAGAGAGAGCAGGATTTGCTCCTCAGCCCCATCAGTCCTTAGCTTCTGTCCTACAGCTGCAACACAGATGTAGTTTGAAATGTGTGGTGTTGGTTTTGTTTTTTTGGGGTTTTTTTTTCTGTGAACATCTGTGCATTCAGAACTTTGTTGAGTTTTAATCAACAGATTGCACTTTTTTTTTTTTTGTTGGCTTTATTAATCAGAACTTTTGCACTTCACTTGGATGTGTAATGGTTTCCAATTTCTAAATAAAATTATTCTAGGTACAGTGGTTGTACAGCCTGAGCCAGTGCTGAATGAAGACAAAGATGATTTTAAAGGGCCTGAATTTAGAAGCAGAAATACCGTTAAAATGAAACCTGAAGCTCCCAAAAAGCGTGGAGGTAAATACAATTTAAAACATCTATTGAAACGGGTTTAAATTGTTGCTTACGACCACATTTGGTACATCTAAAAATTGTCCGTATTTCTGATAAATTATCCTAAAAATACCTCCACTCTTCTGGCTTTTTGTTCATTGAGGATTTTAGCTGGTAGAAATTAGCCTCCATTGCTGCCCCTGCAATGCAGCAGTGAAAGCTAAGATTAGTTCCCATTAAACTCCTTATTTTCAGTAGCTATAGGATGCTTCATTAGGTACAGTTGCTTGGTTGCAATCAGGTGTTACAGGTATTCCTTTTTTAAGGAATTACATTGGAGCACCATTGATACAGGAACATTCACTGACTCACCAGGAAAGCAACCATGTTTGAGCAGGGGCATGTATAGGCAGATTATCCATCAGTGAGCTAAGAAAAAATCCTAAAGCCTCAAACAATATAAAGACTTTTTTGTTTTGCTTTTAAATTGTGGGAAATTCCCAACCAGTGGGCCCTTGTAAGGATTACCTTTGAGACGCTGCTGTGTCAGCTGGTTTGCCACAGCTGCTGCTAAAACTGAGAAGTTAGGTAGATTATAATAGTAACAGAAATTAATTTCTCTCATTTTTTTCCCCCAAAAGTAAAGGAGAGGAGGGAGGGTTATGTATAATGCAGCCAATAAGAAGGCAGATATTTTTGTTAACGCTCCTGGCAATATGTTAGCTCACAAACCTCCAGCAGTACCCAGGATATTCATACAAACAGCTCTTGCACACACTGTTCATCCTTCCCATTGTATCATTTGAGATCCTTGCTCTCTTCTAAAGTAATTTATTGAGTGCTATTTCTCCATCTGTGGTTGAAGGGGAGTGAAATGTGACCGTGTGGAAATGTGCTTGTGCATACACCTGGGCTCGTGTGGTGTCAGTGACATTTTGAGCATTGATGTTTCCTCCAAATTATGAACTTTGGAAGTTGCTTCTGTTTTATTCATGCGAGATGTCCTGTTCCTATAGGAATGCTTTTTCCATTTGTACTTATAGCAATTTAAAAATGGTCCAACAGGACTCTTCAGGGGTACAGTGCTAAAAAGATAAGACACTTGTGCTTTAGCTTTGTGCCCTGTGTCTGCATCCCCAGGACAGTTTGTATGACCTGCCCTTCCAGCTTTTTTAATCTCTATCCCTAGGGAATTTGCAGGCCTTTCTTTGTGTATCTGGACTGGTTACTCATGTACTGTGCCTGACACATATGTATATATTAAATATTTGCATTTCTAGTAGGAATTATATGTCCTCTGAGTATTAAAAATAGTGGTAGAAGCAGAACTCTTACCTTTCTAGCAACCAAATGCTCTTATCTAAAACTGTAAGAGGCATTGTGTCATTATTTTCCAGTTTTGTGTCTGCACCATGGTTATGGTTGTATTTATCTAATAAATTCAGTTAATGTTTTTAACGAAGTAGCTTCTCAGTAGTAATGAATTAGTAGTAGTTTAATTTCTTTGGATCATCATCATTTGTAGTAGTAACATGGTTTACAAAGGTTTGCCTCATAAATTCTCTCTTTTCCTGGTGCCAGCTTGCAGGTTTGAGGATGGAGGCCGTAGTGCTTCCCCTTGGTTGTGGAAGTGAGGGAAGTGGCTCAGGACTTGGCAGGGAATATCATGTTCTCCCTGGGTTGGCTGGGACCCTCAGTGATTCCTGCAGCAGTTTAAGGACTGTGATGTGTGCCAGGCTTGGATTCTGTGCTGTGAAATGTGGGGTTCTTTCCCGAGGAGTGTGATGTGATGTGATGGCTGTGTTCATCCACGGTCACAGCAGCGTTTGAAATGGTGTTTGAGCTGGTTTGGAGCTCATGAGAGGGGCTTGCAGGTCCACAGGCTCTGCAGGATGTGCAGTCAGGAATGGCTGGAGGGTGCAAACATTTCCTGTATTCAGAATTTCACTGAGTTAGGAGGGTGGATCAGCTGTTTCACTGCCCCCTGAGCCATCTGAGGTTGTGCTTCAGCAGCAGATTGCTGGGAGCTTATGCTGTGTCTTGAGAATGTTCATTCAGTTCCTTACCATGGTGGTGTTGCTGCTTGGTTCTAATTCTGGGGTAGTGATTATTTAACGAAAAATAGAAAAAATACAGAGTCTCTACTCAGATTGTAATCAGTAAATTAAACTGTTTGGGTTAATTTCCTTATTGATTTAATCACTGAGCATGACAGCAAAGGACAAGTTGCAGTCAAGTGATCTCTTATCAAACCTGTATCTGCTTGATCCCAAGTCAGGCTTTTGGAAGTGTAGAACTTTCACAAATGATTTTCTTTTTTGTGCTGTTGAAAACAAAAAGGTCTCAGAGTATTAATTGAGAGCCTGGCATGGAGTGAGCCCGCCAGGCCCAAGTTCACCCCTTCTGAAGTGAACTGGGAGGTTGGCATTAAGAAAAAAGCTTTATTTGACCAAATGAAGATGCAGCAGCAGAGTGGTGCACACACCATGGGAACAGTCAGCAACGTGGGGAGAACATGTGTGTCATAGCAAAATTGTAGTTTCAGAAAAACCCAAAAACCGCCATTGAGAAGGGAACAAAACGTGAGAGAAGATTTTTCAGGCACTATTACAGGGATAACTTGCATTTCCTGTAAGAGTTTTCTATGTTTTTCTTTGAGAAACTAAAAACTGTGTGTGAAAGAAATGTCATAATACAAACATGAATTGCAATGGTATTTGTTGAACAAAGATTAAATGGGGAACGTTGTCAAGAATATCAGAGCTGCTCTGAAACAATTTTAGTGATTATTCTTATTTAGGTGTGTTTTCATGACGTGACCAGTTAACCCAAATTAAACCTCTCAAAGGGAAAGAATTGTATCTTGACCCCAAGTGAAGCATAGAAATCAGGGGAAAATTCAGCCTTAAAATAGTAAATGGTTACAGAAAGATTTCTCTGGTGCTGGGTGCAGAAATAAAGGCGTGTGAGAAACCTCACAGGCCAGCGCATTGCAAGAAAATGCAATAGGTATATAGAGATTTCTTAAATAAAAATGAAAACAATTAATGTGTGCTTTGTAATCCTCTCTGTAGAAGAAGGACTCCATGGAATTGTGAGCTGTACAGCTTGTGGGCAGCAAGTGAACCATTTTCAAAAGGATTCAATCTATAGACACCCTACACTGAAAGTGCTTATTTGTAAGGTATGTGCTAAACAGTTCTGTTTGGTTTTGTTTCAAAATGTCATATTAGTTGATTTTTGTGGGATTTTTGTGGGAGTAATTCTTGTTCATTAGTCAATAAAGTTTTCAGTCATTAGCTGTTACAATTAAGGAAACTAAAAGGAGAGAAAAAAAGGGTAAATATACTTACAAATTTATATTCCTTTTTTCTTACATCCCAGTTAAACTGGTTGTGGTTTCTTTATTATTTACTTCTACAGCTTTAAGGGTATAATCTTAGTGAATTTTTAATGTTAAATGATCTGTCTGAAATTTCTGCCTACTCATAATGTATTTTAAGAACAGATTCAAGTCTGCATCTCCTGGTAAAGCATTCCATGTAAAACAGCACTGAAATAAGGAGCAGAAAAGCAGCTTCAAAACCATCTCTGTTTCTCCCAGCTCCTGGGCTGTTTTAATTTATGGCAGCTTTGCAGTGCTGCTCTAATCCATACCCTTAAGCCCAGTATCAGAGTTTTCAGCTCTGTGGCTTCCTGGTGGCTGCACAGAGGCCCTGAGCTGGCTGCAGTGGGAAGAGGTGGGACAGGGCAGGAAGGAAATGTCCCTTCCTCCTGCTGTGGAGACCTGATGATTTTCAGAGAGCTGCAGAGATCTCTCCTGCATATTTCTATAGCGTGGAGATTTTATATTTATAAAGATATTGCTAGAGATAGAGGCACAGTTCTGTGTTAGAAAGTACATGTAGCATTTCCCTGCTCTTATCTCCTCCCTCTTCCCAGTTCCTCATTAGGGTCACGTACTCAGCACTGTCTCAGCCATGCCCATCTAGTCTGGAGTGCTGGCTCTTCTCTGCACTCGGGCTCATTTCTTTCACAAAAATCAGCTCACACAGTGACCTTTCCCCATCTCCATTGGAGTCCCAGCTCCTGCTCCTGGCCTGGCACACCCTCAGCACGTGGCTGTAGCTGCCCACGTGTTCCTGCAGTGCCCACCAGTGACCTGGGTCATTTTTGTAACCTGGTCGTGGTGTTGGGCTCAATAGCAGCTCTTGACTGGGAGCTCTGCTCCATGAATTACATCAAGGGTTGTTTCCCTTGATTTTCTGTGGTTTTACTTAATTGAACATGGCCTTAAGTGAATGTGAGAAGGAGGAATGGAAGCCCCTGATCTCCATACTCCAGCTCCTCCATTATTTCTGTGCCTAGTTCTGCCCTTATTTTTCTCCTGCCTTAGGTAAACAGTCCCAGACCTGAGAAGCTGTTTTCCTTTGACTGTGAATGTTCCATCAAGTGTCTAAACATTAGATTTTACTGGGGTTTTATGTTGATTTTGGTTGTTTGGATAGTTCAGTTGAACAGATGTGTGAGTCTGTTCCAGATAATGGGGCATCATCACTTGAAATTCAGGTGATGAAGCCTCTTCTGGATTCTGAATTGTATTAATGCCTGTTCAAAGTAGAGCTACAAGTCTGGGAGAGCCTTCTTCACTAACAACTGGGAAAAAAATAACACCAAACCTTCAAAATTTGGTGTAAACAATTCAACAACTGAAGCCATCAATACTTCTAGCTGAGTCATTTGTGTTTTTTTCTCACCATTACCAAATTTTCAATGAAGATGCTTAGTTTGCACCTGGAAATGGAATTCTTGGGTGTTAACATCATGATAAATGCTGAAGACATTTTTATCTAAAGCCTTATGGCACCACATGCTAATAAGGAGCATCCAGCTGAAAATTGTAATTTATGTAGGATTAATTGTGTCAGGGAGGATGTGGTGTTGATTTACCTCGGAAATAGATGGAAAAAACATTCAGACTGGAGAGAAATATTCAGCTGATGTTCTAAAATACACAAATATGCAGCCATCAAACAAAAGCCTGTTTGATTTTCAAACAAACCTTGAGCCATCTAAATAAGTCATGGTTTGGGACCTGTTTGTATCCACGGAAGATGTTTTTTAGATTAAAATAAATGTAAAAGGCGTAGAATGCTGAAGACCTTGCAGCTGCTGCTTTTACTGGCTTGTTTCTAATGCATGCTGAAATGTAATGAATTGCTGAAGCCCAGTTGAGATTTAATAAAGAATTTCTTGTCCTCTCTCTTTCTTTACAGACTTGCTACAAGTATTACATGAGTGATGACATTAGCCGTGACTCAGATGGGATGGATGAACAGTGTAGGTAAGTGTACAAAACCTGCAGTGTGTACAAAATGTGAAAGTGTACAAAAACTGAAGTAACACCCACAGCTCTCCTGGTTTCTGGATCTTTATTCTTGCAATCATTACATTACTGACAAATAAAGACAAGTGCATAAGAGCTGAAGCAACAGTTATTTGTCACCAAGAAATACTCAATATCAGTATTTTTTTAACTATTGGGTTGTTGTTTTAGTAATGAACAGGAAGACATTTTATAAAGAAATCTAATAACAAACACTTGTAAGAGACCACGTTTTTAATTAAATAGCATGCCACCCTCCTAACACCTTAAAGGTGGGGATAGAATCTGACATTCTAAACCTTGTGAGCCACAGAAACTCAGTTCTCTCACTTCTGAAATGCTAAAGCACTTCTTTGTCCTTATGTCAAATATCTAAATGTGTAATTCAGTCAAAATTGTGCAATCTGTGGTTTCTATGAGCTTATAGTCCACCACTTTCCAGTCTTCATGTGCTCCTGCAGTAGTAATATGTGAGTTAAGGCTAGAAAGACTTCAGCTTATTAATTTTGCTATAAAATAAATCAAATTTTCAGAAGAAACAGGGAAAATAAGATTTAATCATTTTTTTCTCTTCTTTAAAGAAATCAGTGCTGAAACTGTGTTTGAAAATTACTGACCATTTCAGCTTTGTGAACTGTTAATGTAACACATGAATTTTCTGACTTTGCAATTCTCAGTTGAGCTTTTCAGCCACGCTTTCAGTAACGATTTCAAGTAATGGATATCTGTTCATCACCTGAATTTTTAAATATGTGAGCTTCAGAATGTGTATCACCTCGTTGATGTGGAGACAAGACTCTCACCTTTCTCAACCTCATTGCAGGTGGTGTGCTGAAGGTGGAAATCTGATTTGCTGTGACTTTTGCCATAACGCCTTCTGTAAAAAGTGCATTTTGCGCAACCTGGGCCGAAAGGAGCTCTCGACTATCCTGGATGAAAATAACCAGTGGCACTGCTACATTTGCCATCCAGAGCCTTTGTTGGACTTGGTCACTGCGTGTGACAGTGTCTTTGAAAATTTAGAACAGTTACTTCAACAAAACAAAAAAAAGATGAGAGGTGAAAATGAAAAAAGCAAAATATATGACCACACGGTCAAGTTTTCTCCAAAGAGAAATAATGCAAATTGTAATGGGGAAGAAAAAAAACTAGATAATTCATATTCAGGTTCACTAACATATTCTTATAAAGCACTAATGGTGCCAAAAGACTTGCTTAAGAAAACAAAAAAACTGGTTGAAACTACAACAAATCTGAATTCTAGCTTTGTAAGCTTTTTGAAAAACGCTGCAGAAAATGTAGAAATAAGCCCAACTGTGCAACTGTGCCAGCTGAAAGCTTTTAAATCTGTGCTGAATGACATGAAAAAAGCTCATCTGTCACTAGAAGAAGGCCTGAACCTGGAGATTCAAGCATTGAATGTTAAAATCAAAGATAAAAATACCAAAGAGAAAAAAACTGAGGTTAGATCAGAAAAAAACGAGGTGAAAAAAGATGAAGGAAAGGAACATGTGGCATTAAAAGAGGATGACGCCGTACAGACACAGAAAAAAGTTGTGTTGGAGCGGCCTGACAGCGAGCCCATGGATCAAAGTGTTCCCTCAGTGGAACAGACAGATAACAAGGCAGCTCCTGGGGAAGAGAAAAAGTCTGGCAGAAATGAAGAACCGCAGTATGAGCCCAACAGTACAGAGGCTTTAGACATGGATATCGTGTCCATCCCCTCATCCGTTCCCGAAGATATTTTTGAGACTCTGGAATCTGCCATGGAGATTCAGATGCCATCAGATGAGCAGGAAAGTGGAAACACGGCAGCAGATCAAGAGACTCTAAATTCAAATACAAAATCGAATGCTCCTGTGAAAGATACCAAAGGTGGTACCAAGTTAAAATCATCAGCTAAAGGAACAAAAGAACTGATTGTAAAATTGACTCCTGTTTCCCTTTCAGAGTCTACAGTTAAGGCTGACGATCAAGACAACAGTCTAGAAAAGGACAATAAAGATGTTGATGCATCCAAAGACGCTGATGCATCTGAACCTAGAGCAGCAAACTGTGATTCTGTAAAACAAAACCACAATGTTGGCAGCGAGCCCTCCACGGAGAACGAGGCTGTGCCCGTGGAGGACGCAGATCTCCGGAGGTCACCACGCGTCAAAACCACCCCACTGAGGCGCCCCACAGACATCAGCCCCCTGACATCCAACTCAGAAGAGGACAGCAATGACACGAGCAATGAGAAACAGAAGAGAAAACCATCCAAGCAACCCAGGAGGAAAAACGATAAAAGAAATTCTTCCGACAGCACTGCTGATGGTCCTAGTCCTAACAAACTTTCCAAATCCAAAAAGCCATATGACTTAGATCACAGCTCAGACTCCGATGAGTTGCCAGCTGTCCTTAAAGAAGCAGGGATGATGAGTCGCAGCTCCTCAGACAGCGAGAGCAACAGTGAAGTGCCAGCAAGTAATCAGAAGACTTCAGATTTTCAAAAGAGTCAGCCAGTAAAGGATGAAAATGGGAAACGAAAAAGGAAAAGTTCCAGTTCCGGTTCAGATTTAGATGCTAAAAGAGGCAAATCAGCTAAAAACGCTGCTGCTGCTAAAAAGAAACGACAAAACTACTCAGATTCTTCAAACTATGATTCTGAGTTGGAAAAAGAGATACAAATGTTGAGTAAAATTGAGGCTGCAAAAAAATCGAAGAAAACATACTCACAGAAAGATGATAGTTATGATTCCTCTGAAGAAGAACAGAGGAAGAAAGTAAGCAGTAAAAGAAAGGTAAATTTGAAGAAGAAGAGAGGTAAATCTTCTGAAGATGATGATGCTGAGAAATCTTCCCCAGAGAAGGAAATTAATCACTCTTCTAAAGATAAAAAAACGGGTAAGAAGTCAGCTGCTAAGGAGAAGACAAACAGAGACTCAAAAGACAAATCTGCAAAGGGAAAACACGATGAGTCTTCTGATGTTGAGAAGTCTTCACTGGAGAAAGAGGAGAGTCCTGAAGTTAAGAAGAAGAAGGATTTGAAAAAGAAAAAGGCACAGGATGATTCTTCTTCTGAGAGCACCGAGAAATCGGCAAAGAAGGAGCACAAGTTGGAGTCTTCCAAAGACAGACTCAGGAACAAAAAAGGATCAGAAAGCAAAGCAAAGAAATCTGAAAAATTGAAAAAGAAAGGTTTGAAGAAAGAACAAGATGATTCCTCTTCTGATCTTGATAAGTCATCTCCAGAGAAAGGAAGTAGCAATTCTTCTGAAAACGACAAAATTAAAAAGGAACCCGTGTTTACAGAAAAGAGGAATTTGAGAGAGAGAGTAGCTAAAAGAGTACACATTGATTTATCCTCTGATACTGAGAAATCTCCCCAAAAAGAGGAGAGTTCTTCTGACGATGCCGTGCGGCGTAAAAAACGAACTGAAACGAAAGAGAAGAAAAAAATAAGCCACAAAAAGAAAATTTCCAAGAAAGAACAGAATGACTCGTCCTCTTCTGATGAGGAGTCTTATGAAGACACCAAGAAAAAGATTAAAAGAGGATCAGTGAAAGAAAGCAAAAAGAGCAACTTAAAAAAGAAGGTGGCAAAAAAGAAGGTGGTTGTCACTTCCTCTTCCTCGTCTGATAAGGAAGAAAACGATGATCAGAATTCCACAGGAGATGGAAGCAGCGATGAGCAGAAGATCAGGCCCGTGACCGAAAGCTTGATGCTGTCTGGTGATGCAGGATTTTGTCAGTCATCAGGTGTGCAAAAGATGCTCATGTACACATATTAAAATATTGACAGAGGGAATTTCGTAAGATTTGGGTGACATGTAATAATCAAGAAGCAAAAAACACTCACCAGTAGGTAATTATACATTTAAATGTTCGCAGCCTGTCGGGTTTTCTGATACGGATTTGGAAGCACGTGTTGTAAAGTTCCCTTCCAGCCGAACTATCCTGTGGCTGTAAGAGTCCCTAATTTCAGTTTGTGCAGCTTGTGCCGTGAGGGAAAACTGATGTCACTGTAAATGGAGGTGCTTTGGAAACTCCAGGCAGTATTTGCAGCAGGTACAAGCCTTGCAGTCCAGCTTTCCAAAGCCTGGCCCTTGCCTCACCTGCCCAGGGACTATCTAGGAGAAGCTGGTTTGAAGGAGTAGGTAATGTGGTGAATTCAAATTTATCACCTCCTGTCTGTGCGCTGGAGGTGACTCTGGAGAGCCGTGGCATTGTAATATACATTTGAAAATCAAGGTGATTTTTGTGCTTCACAAGAGTTACGTAGGCTTAGAACAGCTGCTTAGAAATCTGTCGTTGCTTATTGTTTTCATATGTTGTCTCTGTGCAGATAATACTGGGACTTGTAGGGCTTTTCTTTGAGTGCTGCCTGATCAGTGTTTTCCCGTGATGCCACTGCTGGGGGAAATTGCAGTTAATTCATGGTTTGCATAGTAATGAACTGGCTTTTTGCATGTGGTTGCTGCCACAGCCATTGAACTCTCCTATAAACAGACAGTTGATGGCACTCAGTGACAGTTTTCAGCATCACTGGACCATCAGAGAAAAATGCCTTAAAAATGGAATTGCTCATGTACAGTTCATGGATTTGGTATTGAAACGGTCCAAGAGGAAAAAGTTATTTTTAATATATCAGAAGGTGTCTGAGGCAGTGGGAGCTGTTGTTTCATTTGCAGGCCACAAGTGGAAAGATTGGGTCGTTATTGGAGAGGTGGATAGCAGGGTAGAAATTGGAACAAGAAGATTGTGGTGTGGGATGAGTGACAGTAGAGTTAGACTGAGAGAGAAGTGGGTTGGGTTAGACTGGAGACAGAATGGTAAAAATTTGAAAAGTCAGAATTTCTGTGTGCAAATCACCTCACGGGCAGTTTTGGGGAGGCTGAGCTAGATGTGTGCCCAAAGGATGAGAGTCAGTGGATACAACATTTAGCAAGGAAAACTGATACAGATACTAGAAGTATTCTTACATTGAGCATGGTCGAAGCTTGAAACTGGTTGCCCTGTTGAACTTTGGAATCCCTGTCCTTGGAAATGCTCAAAACTTGACAAGCCAAGGCCCCGAAATAATTGATCTGACTTTGGAGTTAGCTTTGCTTTGAGGGTGGAGTTGGAGTAGAGCATGTCCAGATGTCTCAGCCTTAGTTATCCTTTGATTCTATGAAATTCTGCCTGTGTTCGAGTATTTTCAAAGGAGAAGAATGAGGCCTTTCTCCGCAGTTTGCTTTTGGCTTAATAGGTGAATTAATAAAGGAGTCTGTTGTGGGCCTGAATAAGCCGTGTAGATTGATCATTGAATGAGACTTAGGATCTGGTTTAGCCAACAGGATGCTTTTATTTATCCACGTGAGGGACTTTCTGTGATCACCTTGGAGTGTGCCCCTCACAGCCTGGTTTTAGTCCAGTCCTCCAGTCCCCACAGATAGAAAATAAACAGAAATTATGGATGAGGGAATCTCAGCTCATTAGGATTGTGAAGTTTCGTTCCCTAAGCTTAATTTTACTACCTAGCAGGTTTGTCTGACTTGCATGCAAGAAAAAAGGAGAGAAGAGCAAGGGGAGAGGCCTGGGAATGTGCTAGAAACAATCCAAATTCCTCAATGCAGTCAGGAGAGTGCTGAGGAGCTTAGGGGCAGGCTTCACACTGTGCTGTTGCTTCTCTGTCATGTGTCCCACTGTTGATTTTAATGTCCTTTGTATATGGGACAGTGCCATGTAGTGCAGCTGAGTTTGGATATTTGCACTAAGGATAGCATGTGGAATTCTCAAAATACAACTCTTCACACACATTCATGGTCTGAAAGCAAAAATAGGAAGGATTACTGTTCTCCAGTACTTCCTCCTGGCAGCCTGTGGGCTTGGGAAGCAGTTCAGTCCTGTATTTCTTTGTGCCTTCTTTTCAGTTTGCACAAACTCACTGGTGGAGCTTCTGACAGAGCAAGTAACTTCTTAGGAAACTTATTTCTGATTCCTAGATAGAGAATTTCATCTCTGTGTTTTGGTGTAAAATCCCAAATTCACAGTATGTAATTAGGAACGAGCTGCAAGTTGTAGCAACAAGAAGAATGTGCATTGCAAAACTAGATTTATTTTTATATGTCAAGATAGGTAACTGGAAGAAAAGTGGTATTACCAAGCTGTTTTAAATTGGGATTGTTGATGGAGATGCAGTTCACGTGTTGTGTTGTTTATTGTGCTGTCACGTATCGTTCGTCACCGGGTTTACCCATGTTAAGTGTTTTCTGTCGGGCTTTTCTTTTCAGGAGATGAGGGAGAGGCTCTATCAAGGACTATCCCAATGGAGGAGGAGGAAGATGATGATGATGACGACCCTGAGAATAGGTATGATACCCTCCGTAAGGACTTAAAAACGATTATAACACACCCTAGGCGTGGGCGCAAACCGGCGCAACGGAGGAGCAAGCAGGTGGTAAAAAGCACGGCTGCCTGCCCGGTAAAGACTCGCTCACGGGCCTCCCGCAAGTGTGAACACGGGCCCAGAAAACAGAGGCCCAGAGCCAGAAATGCAAAGCAAACGTTTAGAAGTGGTAGCTGACACACCTGGCTAGGGGGTGTTCCAAAAGCACTGCAGCACTGTCCCGCTGGGCTTCCCGGGGAAGGTGGGAGGTTGGTGACGAGGATCTTGTAGGCAGGTAAAAAGCTGCTGCTGCTAAATGTGAATTTCAGCTAGTTCTTGGGGAGTAGAAGGTGACAATTTGCATCTGTGCAATATGCAGTGCTGCATTATTTTCAGAATGAATCTGGTTATTACTGTTACTTCGTATGCTTTTTTAATTGAAACGCCTTTTCTCAATAAAGAGAAAGCACAAATGTGGGGAAAACCATATTAGATATTTTCAGCTGTTAATTCAACTGAGTTTTAATCCACTAAAAAATACCTGAAGTGACTAATGTGAGTTAAGGCCATGATTCTATGAGCACTGTGCATAGGCTCAACTGGTATCAAAAAGACTAATTATATATTTTAAGTCTTTGCGTAGATATTTTCAGAATTGTGGCTTATATGTATTGCTTCAGTTTCGAAATCAATAAAAAAGAATCTCTGTAAGACAGTTAGCTAAGACATGTCATATTTTACCAGTACTATTGTAGCTATCAAAATTAGCCTGGCTAGAAATGTAAAAGCTTCATTTCCTAACAAGTAAATGCACAACATGAAGTATTGCTCAGCTCCAAGCCACAGTTTCTTTTTGGAAGTTACTGTAGTTAGACTGAAGAGCTGTTGAACAAATTTTTATACAGTATTTCAGAAACTGATTTTTGTTTTTTGGTTTTGGCCATATAATAGCATGTGTGGGACCAGTTGCTGGTGGAGTCTTTTTCTGCTTCTGAGCCTTACTAGTTTAGAATATGGAATCCTTGTTTCACAGAGTTGTATGTTTTGATATGTGGCTGAAGTAAATTTTAAAAACACTGTTTTATATCCTTTACGGACCTCAGTTTGGCATCAAAATGCTGCTGCTGAATTAGTTCTTGTGTGTTTTTAGTCATCAAATTTAACCCAGTAATTCAGCTCTTTAAAGAAAGATGCTTTTTAGGGACTTGACAGCACAGGGTCATAAGCAGAACATGTAAACTTTGGTATAACAAGACTTTTTAAAATCCTGGTTTTAATTTCAGTCTTGTTTTAATTATTTTAATTTTTTTCCTTCTTTTTTTTGTTGTTGTGAGTTTCTGGTTGATAACTAAACCAATACACTTTGGTCAGAAGTTCAGTATGTACTGCACAAACGTTTCTGACAGAACTCAATCGTTAGCTTCAGAGCTATATTGGGAAATGAATGATCTTCATTGATAATGAACAGTAATATAAATTTGGGCTTTAAAAATCAGTTTCTGTACTTTGTTTTGAAGCTGCCTCTTTGTTAAGTTTTTATTTAGGGGATCTTTTGAACATCTGTTTATGAGATGGGGAGGTATTTTGTCAATAAACGGCGTTGTCAACCTTCAGACATGTTAACTGGTAATGCAGTCTGACTTTACCTTAATCATGTGTTGTACTTGGCACCAAAATCAGAGCTATAAACTGTAAAAAGATGGAACAAATTTGGAGAAATTAAAAACTTGTTCTTCTGTTTACTCAACACAAAGTGTTTAAATAGTTTACCTACTGATTCAGAGAAAGTTGCCTATTTTCTTCCAGGCCAAAGAGGGTACCTAATACCTGCTGGGTGTTTGTAGTGTGGGAACTCTCCTGTTTGCAAGTCTCTAGTTTAGATGTTCTGTTATTTGGATACCTGGGGATGTGCATGACATGAATATTAATAGTCTTGAAATCATCTTTGCCAAAATGCAATATCCAAGTGGGTCATACTATGCCATACAGTGCTGTATGCTTTCATCTTCTGTTGTGTAACTATTATTGGTCCTTCTGATCTTTTAAATGGTACTGTTTGATATGTTTGCAGTAGTTCTGTTTATTAAGAAGTTAATAGTGTATTTAATGCAGAATGCCTTTAAGTATTTGATGGTTACAATAAATTTTTGTAAAACGTTTTTCTTGTCCAAGCATTTAATTTAATCCAACTCTGACAGCTTGAAAATCAGTCTCTTCCAACAAAGACAGCCCAATATTTAGAACAAGGTGTTTGGCAGTTTTCACTCATTTTTTTAGATGTATATGACATTTCATCCAAATACTAATTTCTTAAAATATATTTTAAAGGGTTCTGAATTTTCTAGCAGTATCCTGAAGGCCCATTTAAGCCAGTAGTGCTCTAGCTGGAATTCTGGTGGCTTTTATTAGCCACATTCCACCATCTTCCCCCACCCAAGGGCTTGTTTCGGGCAACCTTATTTCTACATATAATTAGTAGGTATTTCTGAACACTGAGTGTGAGTTGATGTAATCTAATTGGTAATAAAACATCACAATCATGAACTAAAATTTAAAAATCATGGCTTTTTAAGAAAAGTGATTTTTACAGTGGTAGCATTGTCTCACCAAGATTTTGAACAATCTCTAAAAGAGTCCATTGTATTGGCACTGTGAAATTCATGGACAAGAATGGTGCAAATTCCCATGTGGGCTTAACTCCACATCATAAGAGGCTGCACCCACTGTTCCAGTTCTGCTGCAATGTCTGAAGGAGCTTTTAAAGTAGTCCTGCAGTGTAACTAAGCAACCCCTGGGTGACTTCCAGTTTGCCTGTCTCTTGTGAAAACTCTTTTCTTTTAGCACGACTTAAAAATCCATAGTAATCAGTTCATTCTTTAGAAATGGGTTCTGCTGGTGTTGTTCTTACAAAGGGGAAGTATCTTTCAATCCCAGTCGATACGAAATGGTGCATATGTGCTGTTATTTTATTCTAGAGTTGGTTTTGTGTGTCCGGGTTGAGGTTGCAGCCCCGTTCTGGAAGGCACTGTATAAATACGTGCTGGTAGAGTGCCCTTCATACAAATGTCACCAGAAGTTGAGATAAGGTGGAGTGGGGCAACATGACATGCTCAAGGTCACAGCAGATCAGTGCAGGAATGAGTGAAATGCAGGGATTTTAAAATTTTATTTCATTTTTTACTTTATTTTTTTACTACCTGAAACCCTGTGCTGGAGGTCATAGTGGCTCTTAATTAAATCCATTGGTGGTGCTCAACAGTTACATCTGAATGGCCAGGAATCTTTTATGTCCTTGACCTGAGTAAATATGACAGTCCCTTTTGATTTACATGGTTTTCTCTGGAAGAATGTGAGTGAGGGAGTTTTCACACTATCGGAGCTTTTCTTACTGCTATTAATGCAAATACTAAAATACTAAAGTTACCATGTGAAGTTTCTTCGCTTAGAAACCTGATCACTTTTAATGGGTTTATCATAAAATAGAAATATGATGTGTTATCCTGGTCAACATCTATTGTGGTTTAATTTAAAACCAGCTTCCAGAGTCCAGTACTCAATTTATTCTAATTCATATAAGCCATTTGTTACATCAGTCATTTGCCACATGCATTTACAAGGCTTAATCTCTTTGGGTCTAATATTGCTTACATTTATCATTCCTATCAGATATGTAGTTAATTAAAAATGGGCATCTTTTAAATCCTGAACTCCTTAATAATGTCTCACATTTCTAGCCTAAATTAAATGCATTGAAGAAAATGCAGCTTTTCTCACTAACAAACAGTCCCATCTCAGTTTGGTTGCAAGTGGTTAAGTCTTTATCCTAGATAAAAAATAGGACTAATTTTCTATCATAGCAATAACTTCTTAATCAATATTAATTTAAATAATTAGAAACTAATCAGTTTACCCAATCTGGTTGTTGGTTATGCTGATGATAAATAGGAAAATGAGAGCATCTTCTCTTTATGGACGGTAGATGTTGTGCATGGTCTTTTTAGGTGTTAGGTACATTTGCTGTATTCTATTCCTCTTAAAAAAATACTTCATTAAAGAACAAATGGAAATGAAGGTCTTGTTTTGCTAAGAGCCAAAGTCAGCCTTTTAAAGGTGACTTGTCTAGAGGTAAGTATTGCCATCCACAAGCTGTGTTAACTTTGCTAATGCACTTGCCAAAAGAAGTCAAAGGCAGGACTTTCAGGCTTCAATTTCAATTATTTTTCAGGTCTTTTAGGGTTTTTTTCCTCTTCCAAAACTTTGGGTTTTTGTTAAACCAGAAGAGTAGCCAGAGCGCTGCTCTCTGCATTTTCTGGAGTAGGAGTCAAGGTTAAAAATTCATGTTAAAAGCTGTTAAAGGGAAGCCAACCTGTGACATTCCAAGCAGTTTCATTTTGAAGAAAAAGTTCTGACCATTAAGAGATGGAAGAAATATAATCTGAATTTCTTGTGTGAGGAGCTGTTTATTTCTGTTGCTGTTACACGTGATGTGCTGGGTTTTAGAAAAATCAACAACCAACCAAACCCTAAGTCCCTTTACCAAATATCCTCTGGGAGGACCTAATGCAAAAAGCATTTGGAAGAGGATGTTACTTATCTGTGGACTTTAGTAAGTTTTCTTTGGGTTCATGCTGTGATCTCTTGATAGATGTGGAATTGAAGTTCTCCAAGGGTACTGCTTGGTAAAGTTTTAATCAGCTTTTTCTTCACAAGCCATTTCTCAAGAGAAGCGGAGGGTGTGTTTTGGATGCTGACGGATGGTCTGACTCGCTGAACAGTCTGAAATGTTTATTAAACTATTTTGCTTCCATCTTTTAATAATAACTGAATGTAAATTAGGGCGAGAATGTTTTTAAAAAAATAACGCTGTTGCTCAAATATTAGAAAATACTGTGTGGAGTGTCAGGAAAGATAGCTTAGGAAAATTCCCTTTGAAAAATTTGTTTGTTTTTGGGACACACTGCAGGCTGAAAAAATGAAATACTGATTGTTAAAAGCCTATTTTATAGTGCTCCATAGAAGCAACAACTGAATTTTCTGGTGTATAAGAAGCTTTGCTTGAGGGATCCCTGTTCCTTTGCCATTCCCAAGTGCAGCCTGGATTGTGGTTCAGTTCCCTGGGTTTTGAGCTGTTGTTTTGACTGGTGTGAAAGCTTTCCCATCCTGAACTGTGTATACACAGTATACATTAATTCTCCCAAAAGGCAAGACAGATGAGGTTTCACCTAGAAAACACATATTTCATTTTAAATGGATGGCCTCAGAATGAAAACTACAGTATTCCTGATATTTATATGAGGAAGACCTGGTTTATTTTTTTTCCCCTGGAAGTACAAGTACTCTGATAAGTCCACTATTTTCCTGTGCTTTTGACATACCATTTTATATCCTACCTTGGATAGACTCAGACAAGATTTTTATGTTGCAAGTGCATGTAAATAAATAATTTTCCATAGTCACTTGTGCATTAGCTGGAAACTTTCTTGTTCTGCAGTGGAGCCATGGGAAGCTGAGTGGACAGTTTATGGAGCAGGAAATAAGATGATGATTTTTGTCTGCAATTCAGGTCCTGTAGTGTTGGTCAGACTTTTTGGATATAAACACATAAGGGTTTTTGCTGGAGTTGCTGTAAGGCAAGTGCTTATGGTTAGTTACCCAGATAGACCGTGAATAAAATAAAATCTCTAAGTCTGTACATTTTATACCCATTTCCAGTCTGCTGTAAAGCAGGAAACTTCTTTTCTAAAGAAGCTTCATACAAACCTGCTTTCTAAAAGCAAGTCAACACATTACATTTAATGGGAGATTTTTGCTGATAGATCCTGTCTTGCCACAATGACTTTTCATCACGTGCCTTTTTCTTCGTTCAGCTTTCAGCCCTTTTTTTGAAGTTCTGAATGGTGTAGGATTACACTTGTCGTTCATAGATTTCCTTGAACAGTGGAATAAATAGTGTTTTCTGTTTTACTTCAAAGAATTGCCAAGAAAATGCTTTTAGAAGAAATCAAAGCCAATCTTTCCTCTGATGAGGATACGTCTTCAGATGAGCAGCCGGAGCAAGGAAAGAAGAAACCTGCAAAGCAAACTGAAAACACGGCAGATGATGGTAAGCACCAAAAAGCATCTGGGACAAAATGGTGCTGTGGCACCTGTCATGATTTCAAGGGTCACTTGGGAAAACCATGGTTGTTAAAGTTTGCAGCAAAAAAATGTTATTGATGTGGATATGTATTTCCCACATCGAGGCCAACGTATGTGGTCGTGAGGATTATCATCTCTTTTAATCTCCTGTATGTTTATTTTTTTGTTATAGTCTGCTTTTTGTAAGCAATTAAGAAGTCCTGGGGGATTTGTGAGGGATAATCTATACAGAACAGTAAGTCCTGCAGGTGCACAGGAGAGATTGGGCTAACACAGCCATTGGAACAGGCATTCCAAGCATTCAGGCAGTGTGAAATACTTCACATTTGAGGAAACTGGTGTGTTGTTGCTTGTAATTCCCTGGAAAAGCACAGAATTGAGCCTAAATGAATTCAGATTTTAATTCTTGCCCAATTTATGTCAGATAGGAAAGTGACTGGTATGCATGTGGTACTGACTCTTGTGTGTGACAGGAGAGAATGAAAAGGAAGACAATAAGTCTGAAAAGGAAGAAGGTAATTCTGAGTCGGATTCAGAGGAAGAAGAAACATCCAAGAAGCCCAGATACAGACACAGACTGCTGAGGCACAAGCTCACCGTGAGCGATGGGGAATCTGGAGAAGAAAAAAAGGTGGTGAAACCAAAAGACAAAAAAGAAGGGGGGAAGCGCAGAAATAGAAGGAAAGGTACATAATCCACATCTTCTTTTTTGTCATAAAAAGTACTTGCTTTTATAAAATAAGTCCAAAGCTTGGCAGAATGGAGATCTCAACCTCTGTGATTTTAAAATCCCTTGTGTATGACATCTAGAATTCCCTTATCTCTGTGTGATAAATAATTTTGTTTGAAATGTCGAATACAAGTGCAGCTTTCTCCACTCCTGTATCCTCTGAATTGGATTAATCTTGTGGAGTCTTAGAATACCCATCTGAAACAGCAGAGGCAAGCCCAGGATGTCTAATTTGGGAAAATCAGTCTCGTCCTTGATGTAATTTCTCTCTTGGAGTGGCAGTAGTGCCTGAGGAATGTGTCCATGCTGGAATTCAGTGGAGCAGGCTGGAGCTGAGCAGCAGATGGCACTGTGAAATGAGCCTGGCCTGGGGGCTGCCTTTGTTGTTGCAGGCAGCAACAAAGAAGCTGTGGGTGTTTCCTGGCCAGGAAAGGTGCACTGGGCTTCCCTCATCCCTGTGTTG
This sequence comes from Pachycephala philippinensis, assembly GCA_013397055.1. Classification (NCBI taxonomy): domain Eukaryota; kingdom Metazoa; phylum Chordata; class Aves; order Passeriformes; genus Pachycephala; species Pachycephala philippinensis. The sequence continues at coordinate 251,939 of VWZT01013948.1, read as the reverse complement.
CACTGATGCCAGCCAGCTTTTGTGGTCTTCCACAGAATAAAAGATGCAATGTGATTTGTTTAGCATTTTCCTCTGTGAAAACTCTCATTTTAATGTGTTTGCATATTGAAGTTTTTCCTCCCTTATGGGGTTAAAACTCTACCTACAACATTTCTTTCAGGAGGGATAACTGTAAATTACCTTTGAATTAATGTGCAAATAAGAGGCAGCTCAGGGTTCTTTAGTGCACACCTTTGAAGTGGACTGCCCTCAAACAGAACAATATATTTGATTTCAGTTTTCCCTTTTTAGCCCTATGTTATTAATGTATGTGGAACAACCCATGTTTTAAGCCTTGTCATTCATAAAACAATTAAACTCTCCACTGTGTTCAAGGTCAAGCTGAAATTAAAGGTGTTAAATGCCATGCTGGTGTCTTAATTACCTAAAAATGCCAGTGACAGCTCCTCAGAGTGATTAGACTATTGCTAATGCTACTTTTTTAAGTGTATTCTTAATTGCTTTTTAAGGCAGTTTTGAGCTTGCATTGCCTGAAGAAAAGCCAAGCCATAAATGCAGTGATGTAATTTTATATGTTGTTAGTAAATAAGGGTCCTTTTCTTCAAGTATGGTTATAAAATGACATGGAGAGCATTTGAAACAAAAGCTTCTGTTTAACTAAAAATCATCTTTTATTTTCTGAAGTTCCCTTCTGCTCCCCACGGTTCTCCCCCACCATATAATGATCTCTCTCATTTGCAAATAAAATGTATATATTTGTAAATAGCTTGTAAAATAAATGTAGATGTTTATGCATAGAGAACTCAAGGCTTGTTGGCACAATGAGCCATCCACCAGGACTCAGCTAGTGCTTAAATTCTAACCTTTTCTCCTCTGTACCCCTTTTATCCCTCTTGCTCCTTACAAATATGGGTTTGATGGGTCCCACATTGTCTGAAATGAACCTTGGCACTTGGCCTTAACCATTTTGTTGTCCAGTGAGGAGCTGCTGGCTTTGCAGTGATGCTCACCATGAAATAAATGCTGCTTTCTTTCCCAAGTGAGCAGTGATGACTCGAATGACTCTGAGTTCCACGAGTCAGCAGTGAGTGAAGAGGTCAGTGAGTCTGAGGATGACCAACGGCCAAGGACAAGGTATGAATAAAACTGAGCTGTGCTTACCCTGTGTTTTGTTTTAATAGTGCAGTTTAGGCAGGGAGATGGGAAAAGTGAAACACTCTGGAGCAGTTCTTAAAACCCTCGATGATATTTATCTATAGAAATTATAGAACATTAATTTATTTTGCTGCAAATGTGGGAATTTTGAATTCTTACCACAGTGGGGGGCACACAACAATTTGATGAGCCAGTACAAGATCAACAAAAAAATGGACATTTTTATGCCAAATACATCACTGTCAGCTGGTGGATTGCAGTATAAAACTAATGCTTAACTGTTCTGAGATTCTGTAGGATTTTCTCAGTGCTGTGTTCAGTGGTCTGAGGGGCAGGAAGGAATTTGGAAGTCAGCCCAAACTGTACAAAAGGAGTGCAGATTTTATTAGTTAATGATGTGTTAGTTAATCGATTAGTTAATGATGAGTTAACTTCTTTACCATTGTTTTTCATTGAGGCAGTGGATTATTATGGTTAATCAGCAATATTGCCTTTTTGTTGTTTTAATAGATCTGCCAAAAAAGCTGAGGCAGAAGAAAACCAGCGCAGCTACAAACAGAAAAAGAAACGAAGGAGGATAAAGGTTCAGGAGGATTCATCCAGTGAAAATGAGAATAAGGTGCTGTGTCATGTTTTGAAGTAATAAATGGGGAGTTCCTGTCTCAGGGTATCTCAAACAGCTCTGAACAAAGGACAGTAAAAAATTAAAACTTTTCTCAATGTCAGGTCAAGCTAAAATCTGTAAAATGCCACCATTGTGGAGGTAAAACATCATGTTTAACTAAAACTTTTCCTGTCTAGATCTTGATAAAAATGCTTGATACTGAAGTAAATGGAATTTTTAATCTAAATATAGGTGAGACAAATCATAGATTAAGGCTTTAGTAGTGTTGGGGTTTCTTTTCCTGTGTGGTGTGGGTAAGGGCTGATCTGATTTAGCAGCAGTATAACAGGAAAAAAGTGCTTTATTAATAATCATTAGCTGCTATCAAATGATAACAGTGCCTTCAGTACTGCCTTTGCACAGCTGGGCTTATCTTTGGTATCTCAGAATACATTACAGTTAAGGTGGCACTTATTTTGTCATACTTTTAAAAAAGCTACATCTTTTTTTATTAGCTAAACTTCACCTGTGTAAGAATTTCTGGGAGCTTATCTAAGAAGGGTTTGATGGTCTGTGCCATCATTTTCTTGCTAATGTGTATTTAATTTCTAATAGAGTAACTCCGAGAATGAGGACAATGACGACTCAAAATCTCCTGGAAAAGGCAGGAAGAAAATAAGAAAAATTATTAAAGATGATAAACTTAGAACAGAAACACAAAATGCCCTTAAAGAAGAAGAAGAAAGAAGAAAACGTATAGCAGAGAGAGAACGGGAGAGAGAGAAATTGAGAGAGGTATGGTCTGGTTTCTGTGTTAAATTCTGTGAACTTGAATTCCTGGTGATGTTTAAGATAATAAATTTCAACCTCAGTGTAATTTGATGAGTAATTTTTGAAAACTGCTCACATGCAGCCTTGTAAGCCACGAGTTTTGTCTGCAGTTTCTGCAGGTTGACCTTGGTAAGTGTTATTTGATGCTGTGGTCTTTAGAAAGTTTTTCCAGTTCCCTGCTGCTTCACTTCAGTGCCAGAGTAAGTTGTGCTGCAGTAAAGAATTGAAAGTTTCTCTTTCCTAAATAATTATAAATTATTCCAGTTCTGCTGAATCTGATGTGTCTCAGATGCTGGGTGTTGCTCACATGAGAATATTCCTCTGATGCCCTGGTTCTGTTCCAGGTGATAGAGATCGAAGATGCTTCACCTCTGAAATGTCCCATTACAACCAAGCTGGTTTTAGATGAAGATGAAGAAACCAAAGAACCATTAGTGCAGGTTCACAGGAGTATAGTGACCAGACTGAAACCACACCAAGTAGATGGTAAGGGAAGAGTTTAAAGAAAAAAAACCTAAATTTTTCTCTCCAGGGGCACAGCACTGTATGCAGACTGAATTAGAATAATAAAAAGTCCTTGACAGGCAAAACCAGAATGTGTCTTCTCTTCTCCCTGTCCCCAAGATCAGTCAGTCTGCATCCTCACAGTAATATTTTCCAACCCAGTTGCCACATCTTCAGTGGAACTGTGACTATAATCAAGTTCAAGACAAAGATCATCCCACATACAACCCCCTGGCCAGAAACAAATCAGTAATTATCCTGACAGCTGCTTTCCCAAGAGTTATCATGATCTCACTGATCTCAGCTGTCTTTTATCGGGTGAACTTTAATAAAATGAATGTTTAATCAGAAAACTTTCAATAATTCCCTTCAGGTGTTCAGTTCATGTGGGATTGCTGTTGTGAATCTGTAAAAAAAACCAAGACGTCTCCTGGCTCCGGCTGCATCCTTGCTCACTGTATGGGCCTGGGCAAAACGTTACAGGTAAGGAACAAAACTTATTTCTGTGTAGTTCCCTCGAAACTCAGAACAAGAAAATAAATACAGCTGGTAGGAGAGAGGCTCCAGGAAGCTGTTCTGAGACAGTGAAATAATCTTTGTTTGCTGCTGCTCAAAGCAGGCAGCCCAGCGGGAGCACTGAGTGACACCAAAAGATTTTGGGTTTTTCCCTGAACCTCAGGGAGGTGGTGTCATGTGCAGCATAGAGCCAGGCTGGCTGCAGGGTGAATCCCTGGAAAACATTGCCATAACCTGCTGCACAGCTCTTCTGAGAGAATTTGCTTTGAAATACCTTGAAAAAAGTGTGAGAAACTGCTTTAAGACTGAACTTCACTTCTAAGAAACTTGATTGTGAATTTATTTTATGTTTGGGGCAAGTGCTGGGAGAAAGCTTAAAAATGATCTGATAGAAATGTTTAATTCATGAAAATGATTGATGAAGTGTATAGGGAAGGTTCTCTGTTTATTAAATCCTTCAGCAATTCAGAAGTGGACCTCAGTATGTGAAGGATGTGTGCAGCCATGTAACACAGAGTGAGGAGTGTATGAACTCCAAATACACCTGTGTGAAACTTTAACCATCACGTTCAAACAGGAAAAACATGTTTAAACAAGGCTGTTGTTGGTAATTTAATTACATAATTGAATAGATACATTCATTTTCTTTCCTGGTGTTTATTGGGTGTTCTGCCTCTTTTTTCTCTTGCAGGTAGTGAGTTTTCTCCACACAGTCTTGCTATGTGACAAACTGGATTTTCGGACAGCTCTGGTCGTGTGTCCACTCAACACTGCCTTGAACTGGCTGAATGAGTTTGAAAAATGGCAAGAAGGTTTAGAAGATGAGGAAAGACTAGAGGTAAAAGATTTAGAAAGAGTTCTTCATTAAATAACTGAACGATTTGCATAATTGGGAAGCTCCACCACTTAAAATAAAGGCTAAGAAATGTAGTTTAACTATGTGAAAAATCTACTTGTCTTAATACATTGGAAATATTAAAGGTTTCACCATTCTTTGAGTATTCTAAGAGGAATTAAAGCTTTTTTTTTCCCCTTTGGAAGGTCTGTGAGCTGGCAACTGTGAAGAGGCCTCAGGAGAGGAGCTACATGCTGCAGCACTGGCAGGACGAGGGAGGTGTGATGATCATTGGCTACGAGATGTATCGAAATCTGGCACAAGGCAGGAATGTGAAGAGTAGAAAACTTAAAGAAATATTTAATAAAGCTTTAGTCGACCCAGGTGAGTGAAAATGAATACAGGTGTATTAATTACTTCCAGGTGTATGTGTATGAGCAAAGAAAATAAATAGTGTTGGTGAGATTAATCAGATTTTCTTTGTTGGCTTTTGCTGAGTTACAGAAATTTGTTCAGAATCTCCCCCACCTGCTTTTGTAAATAGATTTCTGTAACAATCTTTTCTATTAAATCAAACACAAGGAATATATTCTGGAAACTTTTCCTATTAAGTATTTTTATTTGCTAGCATTTCTTCCTTTGCAAAGTAATTTGAGGTGTCTGTAGGGACCCAAGGCTGTGTTAATCTGTTAATTTGTTACAACCACAAGCTGTTTTGTCCTTGATGGAAATCTACCATTAAGGGGGCAACTACACATGAAAATAGTAGGCCATGTACCTTAGAAGTGTGAAAAAACAAGTGTTAATGAAGTGCTAATTAAGGGAATGCAGATAAAGCAGTTAATTATTTTTTCAGTCTTGAGAAACAGATGTCTGCTTTGAGCTGAGCTGAACTGAGCAAACTTATGTCGATGAGTATGGAAGCACTTGAAAGTATTCCAAGTTAATATAACTGATTTCTCAGGTGGTCACCAAAAAAGAGTAAAAATTTTAGGATTAGGAAGGTCCACCAAAATAGCAGAATTTCCCTACAAATTCTGAACTGGCAGCTGATACCTGAAAATAACTCAGGGTTATGCAGGATGTCTTAAAAACTGGTTTTAAAAGGCACCTTTGCTGTACTGTTGGTATTTCTCCTTGAGAATGCAGATATGGAAGGCAGGGTAAACGGAGCTGGGTTTTCTTGGATTTTAATTACCTGACTGGACTTCACATTGACAGTGTGTGATTGATTTTCTTTTTTTTCCCTCGTTCTGATTGATAATTGTACTTGGTGAGCTTGATTTTGTGAAATTTCAATTCATAGTAAGGCTGGGAATTTTGTTCTAACAGACAAAGAGTTTATTCTAAGGGGAAAAAATAACTTTGTGATTATTGGCATGGGCCAAGTGGAATTGGCATCTCTAGCTCTGCAGAAAGGCTGCTTGAACAGCTAAAACATTAATTAATTTTCTGCCAGCTTGACAAAGTCATACAATGGCTGTGGAGTCAGGGAAGCTCCAGGACAGCAGCTGAACTATTTCTGTTGATATATAATGTGTTGATTCCACACACGTTATTTAAGCAGTGAAGGAAATGCACTTCCTGCCAAATGGGTTTTTTGACTCCTCCTACCTAAACTGTAGTTATTAAGAACAACAAAAAAAAAAAAAAAAAGAAAAAAAACACCCAACAACAAACCAAAAACCAGAACAGAGGGGGGATCCCTGTGCTGTCAGTGCTGTTCTGTATCTGATTTTCTCAGGATATTGCATTTATCGGGAATATTGCCAGGAAAGTCAAAGCTAAGGGATAAAAGGTGTGAATTGCTGTCTCAAAATAGTGGTGACAGGACAGTAATTTTGTACTCACTGGGTCATGTTCTGGTGCAGTGATGAAATAAAATGTTACACAATAATTGATTTTTGTGGGGGTTTTTCCTGGTGGAAAATGTAAGGGAGGGCAAATTTAAGTGTATCTTTACGGCAGCATTGTCCCTTCATGGATTTGTGTTTGTGTAACCCCAAAAATACTGCCTGTGAGATGTTGGACATGCAGTGCTAGGAGGAGACAGTGACTGCTGTAACCTGCCCTGTCCCATCCCATGGTTTTACATCCAGCTGTGTCCCTGTTCTCCTTCCAGACCTCTTCAGACACTGGGACAGAGCAGTGTTTGGGGTTAGGTCATGGATTTGTGTAGATTTAGTTGGGTTCAGAAGCTGCAGCACATTGAACCTTACAGATTTGGGATAATTCCACATGAACATGGAGCCTCCTGTTCTGTTCTCTTCTAGGACTGGTTGGTAGGATGGAATCAGACCATTAGGAAAGTCAGCCTTGAAATAACTCCTTAATTATTTTTATAGAATCATGAAAACTTTAAGTTTGGAAAAGACCTCCAAGACCCAGTCCATCCTTTGACTGACCACCACCATGCCCACTAAATTGTGCCATGATCTTCCACATCTCCTCATTTTCTGAACACTTCAGGGATGGTGACTCCCTGGGCAGCTGCTTCCATGCATAACCACTCTTTCAGTGAAGAAATTTTTCCCAATATCCAACCTTAACCTCTCCTGGCACAACTTGAGGGCATTTTGTGTTGCATCATCTATTTCTCTCTATTTTAAGTGATTACAGAAAGACTGAAATGTCTGTGTGTTGTTATCCATTAATTTTTGGAGCCATTTGGACTGGCTAAATGTGCATTGCAAGATTCTCATTTGTGTTTTGCTGTCTTGGTGAGTGAGCATGGACACTTGGAGGTTCCAGTGCAGGAGAAAGCCACGAGCTGGCTTGCTGCTAGGACTGGAAATAGGGAAACCTTGGCCTCTGGGAGCATTTCCCATTTAAAAAGCTGCAAATTTGGTATTTGAGTGCTAATTTAATGAGATGTGTCTGGTGAATACTGCTGGGGTAAGACATTATATAGGAGAAGCTTGTGTTGCACTGTCAGGGGGACCAGAGGGGGAAGGTTTAGCCAAAGTTTATGGGTGGAGAAGTGATTTCATTAATTACCCAGCTCTGCTACGTGGAAGAATGGCAGGATTATGTACACATTCAGGGTTTCCAGGCTGCCTCGTGCCACTGCTGAAGGGCTGGTGGTTATTCTTCACTGCTGTGCTCTGCTTGTGGCACTTCAATAACTTTTATTTATTTTTGGTTTTTTTACTTGTTGCTACTAACAAAAATTCTGATACTGTTTAACTTGGAAACTGCTTTTTCACTGGCAGTTGTATAAAGTTCTTGTAGACTTCAGAAGAACTGGAGAACTGTGTATAAATATCTCTATATATCAATCTTTTATGTATTTCAATATATTAACATGTACAAGTACAGTAAGGACGAGAAAGGGAAGACTTTGAGGAAAAATTGCATGAGTAGAGCTGTTTAGCCTAGAAAAAAGCCAGCTAAACTGATAAATTTTCCACCATTTAAGAGCTGGTTAATGAAAGGAGTGTTGTCAGTTGTTCTGACATCATTAGGGGAAGGGAAAGGGCAGAATTTATTCAGATTTGCAGCACATTGGGTATTACTGCACAGTGCTTTAGCAAGAGAGAGGCTGTGGAGTTTCCCACTTGTGTCAGGCCTGCCCCTTTCTCATAACCCTTATCTCAGATGGAGAAAATGATCTAAATAATCCCCTGAGCTCCCTTTTAAGTTTTACATCCTTTATCATATTTTGAGGAATGTTCTGTCCATAATGATTTGCATTAGGGTTTTGTAAAAACAAGGGAAAAACCCCACAAATGTATGAAAATCCCTGCTGCTGAACTGCAGCCAAGATGTTAGTTCAAGATACCAGTGCTGCACGCCTGCCAAACAAACCATGAATAATTGTACTAAGATAGGGGTTTTTTTCATATTTTTACTGTCACTCACTCACTCTAAACAACAGGTTTTGAGGTGGTTTTGGAATTAAATTTCTTTAACTTCATGTGAATGAATCACAGTCTTTAATGAAACGAGGAGTAGAGAAAGGATCTGTCACTGCCAGAGATGGTTCATAAAATTAAAGGAAGGTTTTTGTATAGCCACTCAGTGTTTTTCATGCTGTCAAAACTGGAAAGGTACAAAAGCCATGAAATAATTTGGGGAAATGTTGCTGTGGCAAGTGGGAAAATTCAGAAATACATTGGCTTGGAGAAGCCTAAGTGCATTTGGAGCTCATATGTGGATTTTCAGAATTGTCTTCTAGACTTGTTTCAAAAGTTTGGGGTTTGTTGTGTTAGGATTTTTTCCTTGGAAAGAAATATCTTCTTGATTCCTTTCTCTTCACGTGTAAAATTCAAGTCACTTTTAAATCACCTGAAAATGGCATGATGAAGGTGACTGGCACTGGCATGAGAGTAGTCAGATGTGTGATTGATTCTCTGGTGTTGATCACTGCCATAGAATTAATTTTATTCTTTACAAGGCAGTTTAAATTTAGTCTGAGAAAAAATATTCTCAGTAAGTTATAAAAGATTAGACTGTCCTTGCTGACAAATCCTCCTTTGCTCCTCCGATATTGGCCTTTTTAGAGCTGAATTGCTGAACCCAGCTGGTGGCTTTTCTCCAAGGTGCAGTAACTTGTCATGATCTGCTTTCAGAGTTGAGAGTGCTGGAACTGAGGTCAGGTTCAGAGCTGGTAAAACATTTATTCTGAGTTACTAGTTGGATCCTAGAATATCTTTTCCTTCATTTTCAAGGAAAGAAGTTCCAGAAATTGTGCTAAATCTGAAAACAATTAGAGTGTGTGAGTCTGTTCTGCCAAGTTGGGTATTATTTATCTTCTTATTAGAGTTGCTTTGCATACTGTGGGAACGTGTTGTGGTGTGGTTTTGACATTCCTTGTGCAGCTCTCTTAAACCAGGCTGATATTTTATCTCCTGGAAGAAAGCTGAGGACATTCCTGAGGTGACTTTCAGCTGCAAGGTGGCAATTCACTTGTCTGTAATTCAGATAAAATCTGGTTGTGTTTTTTATTATCTTTCTGATTGCACTCTATCCCCCAGTGATATGAAAAATTTCAGGTTACCTGGTTTTTGGGTGTTTTGGGATTGCCCAAGTGTCAGTAGATGGCAGCCTAAAGCTGGAGAGAAGAAGTTTTACTGAGTTTTGGAAGGGTGGATGGAGGTGCAGCCATGCACAACCAGCAGCAGGGATAGACCATTTTAACAGGAATATTCTGCAAAGCTGAATTTAATCCTTGCCATGAAGACTTTACAAGCAACAGCCTGCACTTTACCAGAGTGCCTACTCTGAATTCTTCTGCAAAAGCTGAGTGAGAAACCAATCAGTGCTAAAAAATCTCACCGTAAAACATACAAAAAAAGTTTTAAAAGCCTCTTAAATAACACTGGTAGAACAAACTTTGGATACTTCATGCTCTCAGGTTCTTTGTGGCAATAAAATATTGTGGAGAGATTTAATATTTTTTCTTTCCAGGTCCTGACTTCGTGGTGTGTGATGAAGGACACATATTGAAAAATGAAGCATCTGCTGTGTCTAAGGCAATGAATTCTATTCGGTCTAGGAGAAGAATAATTCTGACAGGAACACCACTGCAGAATAATCTTATAGAATGTGAGTAGTTGTCTTTTATTGCCTTCAATACACATTTGCCTGTCAGCCATATGAAGATATATTTAGTTTGATTGGAAGAAAAGAATTTGATACAGTGCAGCTGCCTGCGAGGTTTCTCTGTATTTAGATGTGACACATTTATTTGCTGTTTTCATTAATCCCAGTACTGTGCTTTCCATTTTGAACCAATCAAATCTGATTTTTTCCTCCTAGATCACTGCATGGTTAACTTCATTAAGGAGAATTTGCTTGGCTCAATTAAGGAATTCCGGAATCGATTCATCAATCCCATCCAGAACGGGCAGTGTGCAGACTCCACCCTGGTGGATGTCAGAGTGATGAAGAAACGTGCTCACATCCTCTATGAGATGTTGGCTGGCTGTGTTCAGGTAAGAACAGCTCGTCCCTAACTCATCACTTCATTTAACTGCAGGCAAGGAGAGGAGTTCTTTCATCTCACTCCTTTTAAAACACCCAAAGGCCTGTAAAATTCTGATTTGAGAGCTCCATAAATCTTCTAACTTAAGTATTTTCACTGATTGGTGGATCTGTGCATTATTTGTGACTAGAAAAACTTCCTAGATTTTCTCCAAATGTCAGTGTATTCTAAAATATGTATATTAGAGAATACAGCTGTTTTCTGCTGGGAGACAAGAACATTTTATGGTAGAGTAGGATATGAGTTGCTTTGAAACACTGTTTTAATTCCATATTCACATTTAAGAACTGCCTTAAAGTCTGCCCAGAAAGTTGCTGGTTCATAGTTTGTCAGTTGTTTCTGAATATGTATTTTTTCTGATCTGTGAGAATCAGAACAACAGAAAACAAGAGAGAAGGAGAATTATTCAGGTTCAAAAGGGTGAAGAACTCGTTACCTTATAGACCTTAGATAAAAAAAAGCTTTGGATGGAGCCCACATGGATTTTCTCCCAGCCCTGTGCAGAGCAGATCCTGTCCACAGAGAGCAGCTCTCTCTTGTGGTCATTGGCTGAGTGGAGAGACAGAGTAGTGTAAGAGTCAAAAAAACCCAAACCAGAAGTAAAATCTGGTTGTAGTATTTTAAAAAAACCCCCAAAAGTAGTTCCCAGAGCAGCTCCTGGAGTTGCAGTGAACTCTGCAAGGACTTGGAGCTGCCCATGGGGTTAAGAGGTCATGGACAAGCACCTGAGTGGGGCAGGCGGGTCTCTGCTGCAGGGCCTGCAGTGAGCTGTATTTCCTGGGCTGGTTTTCCTCCTGCGTGGCTGGAAAGCACCACAATCAGTCATTGATCCACGGTGCTTTGTCCTTTGAGATGCCTGAAGCTCTTGGGAGTGATTCCCACGTTTCTGTGACTGAAGCACTGTTTGTGAAATTGCAGAGGAAGGATTACACAGCATTAACAAAGTTCCTGCCCCCCAAATACGAGTACGTGCTCGAGGTGAGGATGACCCCGATCCAGTGCAAGCTGTACCAGTATTACCTGGATCATTTGACAGGTACGTGCCTGCAGCTCTCCCTGGGGACAACACTGAGGGCATTTAATTAATAAGGGGTGTTTTGCCACAGTTGGTAGGTGAAAATCAACTTTCTGAACATTGTACCATGCACTAAAGTGCTTGGACAGCAAACAAATAGGCTGGGGTTTTTTGGTTTTGTTTTGTAGTAGAATACTGCAGCATTACAGGTCATTAAAGGTAGCTCAGATTAGTTAGCCAGGTTCATTGAAACCTAAATGCAAATGTTATTTTGTGTTTTCCACCTTGGGCTGCTCTAACAAAACCTAAATAGACACGTCTGTCTTTTTGGGAGGATTTGTATACATTCCTGTACTGGGGAGCAATGTGCTTTTATGTAAAATATATAATCGTGTTTCTCATTATCAAGAAAAAGGGGAAAATCTAATTTTGACAACTTTAACTAGGAGAAAAAATGGCTGGGACTGAGTAATTTGAGCCCTTTTACAAGAGATGTTACAGTGTGATGTGCAGCTGGAAGGAGCACTCAGATCGGGGCTCTTCAAAGGGGAGCAGTGTGTGGCAAACTCACTTCAGGGCTCGCTCTAAAACCTGAACTTTATTGTCAGGTGTAGGTGGTGGCAATGAAGGTGGAAGAGGCAAAGCTGGAGCTAAACTATTCCAGGATTTCCAGATGTTGAGCAGAATCTGGACTCACCCTTGGTGTTTGCAGCTGGACTATATTAGCAAAGAAAATAAGGTAAATTAGATATATCAAAATACTCTCCCTTGAGAACTTTCCAAATAAGCTCTGCCAAACTCTAGGTAAAGTTTCGTCAAATTAATGGAAATCTTTGTTGCTGTGGGGTCATTTTGCTGCTGGTTTTGTCATATTTTTCTTGCTGGGTATGTTGTCATTCTTAAAGCATTTTGCAAGGCCAGGCCTTTGTAGCACTTACCATTGTTGAAATGAAGAGTAAGCAGATGGCTGAAGGTTTAATAAAAGCTGCTGGATGAACACACGTAATAATTTCTGTTTTTTCTCTTTTGAGGGCTATTTTGATGAAGACAGCATGGATGACTTCATAGCTTCAGATTCCGATGAAACTTCCATGAGCTTAAGTTCTGATGATTATGCAAAGTAATTGAGCTTTCGTTTTGTTTGTTGGTGTTGTTTCCCTTACAGAACTGATTTCTATACAGTGAATGTTTATTTTGTATTTTATGTGTCTGTTAGAATATGTTTTCTTGCAGTGGGATTAAAAAAAAAAATCATGCGGTGTAAAATGTTGCTTTTTAGGAAAAAAAAATCCAAGGGGAAAAAGGTGAAGAAGGAGTGCAGCTCAAGTGGAAGTGGCAGTGATAATGATGTTGAAGTCATTAAAGTCTGGAATTCAAGATCTCGTGGAGGTGGGGAAGGAAATGTAGAAGATCTTACAAATAACCCTGCATCAACCAAGTCAGATGAAGGTAAGGATAACACAGAGTGATGAAAATGTGAGGCAGCTTCATTTTGCAAAAGGCAATTGGAGAGGGCTGTCAGGAATTCTGCTGCATGGCAGAATGGCAAATTCCTTAATTCCATACTTACAGCTCCTGCTACTTCGAATTTATCCTGGAAAAACAAGAGGCACCAACTTAGAACTCGGGGGTTTGAGGCAGGGAAGCTGCAAAGTGAAATTTTTTAATTCAGAAGTACAAAATTACATAAGCTTAAGAAGAACTGTGCTGCTTTTCAACTTTTTAAAACACGTTGCTGGAAGATTAATGGAAAGGTTAGGAAATATATGTGCAATAATTTGTTGCATCTGGAATTTGAATTGGATGCTGAGCAAGCAGATCCAATGCAGCAGGGATACAAGACCTTTTTAAAGTTGTTTTTCAAACTCTTTACAGCTGCACACTTAATTTTTGTTTTTTTCCTGTAATAATCTAGTTTTTGTCTTGTATCTGGTATCACAGAGAGAATTTCTGATTCTGTTATTTCATGTGTGTCTAGTCCTTTTCCCTAAGTAATTTTAAATTTTTGGGACAGTTAAGGTGAGAAATCTGGGGGTTTTTTGCCCCCATCCCAATGACAAACATTGTAAATGTGAGAGGGGAGGAGGGTGTGTGTGTAAAACATTTACACACAGAGATTAAATGTGTTAAAGGAATTACAGTATAGTCAGAGTGAGTTTCTGTCTCTGCATCACTTAAATATTTAACTCTTATGCAGCCTTGTAATTGCTGATAGTGCAAAAACTGGGGGTTTTTTCCCTCTTTAACTCTTTCCATACCAGTTAAATCTAATAATGAGGAAACAACTCTGTAGTTTAGACATTCAGACCAATTAAATGGTGACCATGTTCTCATCTTTGATTTTTATTTCTTTTTCTTTAATTTTTTTTATAGGCAAAGCTACATCCTCTTCCAACCCTGGCAGCCCAGCTCCAGACTGGTACAAAGATTTTGTCACTGATGCAGATGCTGAGGTGTTGGAACACTCTGGGAAGATGGTGCTTCTCTTTGAAATTCTTCGAATGGCAGAGGAGCTGGGAGACAAAGTGTAAGTCAGTTCTGGAGGTGTTATTAAAGATTTTATTAATGTATTAGTGTGGCAGTGTTCCCCATCCACTCCTCCTTCTGCTGGGGCTATTTTCTGAAGCAGACAAGCCTGTTACACTCATTTTTGTCAGGGAATCTTCCCACACCTGCCTGTGCTCCACTGAGTCTTGCTCTGTTTGTCTCAAAGGTTGTACCAGAGGGAGGAGGGAACAAAAATGAAGCAGCACAGTCATTAAAACACCTCCAGAGATGAATTCTGTGTTTCCCTGTTCCTTTTTTCAGCCTAGTGTTCAGCCAGTCCCTAATATCTCTGGATTTGATAGAAGATTTCCTGGAGCTGGCTAACAGGGAGAAATCTGACAGAGATAAGCCTCCTATCTACAAAGGTGAGTGCCTCCTTCAACAGCTGCAGTGCTCATAACTCTTTCACAAGTCTCTATTCAGTGCCCAGGTGATGGGTTTGAAATCAGTGTTTTCATTAGAATATTGCATGTTCTGGACTGTTCTGAAGCTGGCAGGGTTATTGGGCTCCCCTGCAGGTCTCTGCTGCCCCATTATGGACTCTCTGATTTCATTCTGTGTCATCCATGCTTGTTGTAGCCTAAGCAGATTAAATGTTCACCTCTGAGAGAAGGCATTGATTTTGTTAAATTCTGCACAAAAATGATGTTAAATTCTGGGGCATGGCAAATCCTGATCCTTCTTCCTGGGAGAGAGAGAGTGAAAGAAAATGAGGCTGCTTTAAACCAGTGTGTAAAACATGGAAAATGTGAATTCAGGCTTTACATGCACAGCAGGTTGGCTTATGGATTTTATAAGGGAGCAAGTGTTGAATTAATTATTATCCAGTGATGCTCAAAGGGCATGGAATTCCTCGCTGGGATATTCCCAGAGCTCCTGAGGATGCTGTTCATCTTTGCACAGTTTCATTCCCAGTAAATGTGGATTGAGGAATTCCTTCAAGTGTGCCTTTCCTTTCCAGTCTCTGATCCAGCTCTTGCACAGGTTTGCACTTGGAGATAAGGGAAAAATGGCTCAGTGATGGTGACTGGAGATTTCCAGTATCTGCTTCTCACAGATTTATTGTTCCTGGCTGTTGCTTCCTATTCTGAATTTTGTCATCTTCACACATGACAAGGTGTCTTTTTGAGGAGCTTGTGCCTTTATTCTGAGATGGTGTTTGAAAGAGGTTGGGGTTTTTCCTGGGTGGTAGTTCTGGCCAGCAGTTCGATGATGTATCGTGGCAAAATTCACCTTTCCTGACAGAACTCACCAGGCTGCCTCTCACAATGGATTGAATTGAGCAGTGCTGGCTCCCAGAAATGCTGTTTTCTTTAGGATTGATGGCTCAGGGGTGCTAGCTTTGTGTACAAATGGAAGGTTACTGTGAAATGGGGAGAGAAGAAGATCCTCCATCAGCTGTAGCTATTTTTTTCCCCAGTCTGACAAGAAGTTGCTGTAACTCACAGGGTAATTAAACCCAAAGATTTTGCTGGATTTCAGTTCCAAAATGATTAGAGTTTGACCTTTGAAATCTCATTTGGAGCAATGACTTACCAATGCTGGTTGTGTGGGAGGCTGACTGACATTGATGCTGTAACCTGAACCCACCTGATCAATTGGAAAAGTGCAATTAGTGCTACCTAAAGAATAGATGAAACAACATCTTGGGACTTTTAAAATTACCTTTGGCTCCAAGTTAAGGCACAGCTCTGCAAATTTATAAATACACATAGAAAGTGTGAAAAATAAGAGGACTTCCCCCAGAAAAGCTCAGGTATTTTAAAATCATTAAATTTAACCTTAAAACACTTCTTTGATTATAGATTTTTATCTTTACGTTCCAGTTGGTATAAAACTGCTTTGAGGAGTTGATCCTTTTGTAAAAAAGAAATTAAATTTTCAGAAGGAATGGATAGGGAGAGATACTGGGTACATTTTGGAAGGTAAAATTATATTGACAGCATTTATTCTGACTTTGAATAATTTTAGACAAACTTGGCTCGGCATTTGTACAAGCCATTGCAGGTTTGTGGATGATCATTGTCACCACAAATCAACTGCTGTTATTTTCTGTTATTATACATATTTTCTATATTGTTATTCAAGCTCTGCTACATAATTTTCAAGGTGTGTCTGTGGCAAGTACCTGTATCTTCCAAAACTGTGTGGTGTTCTCCATTGTCACATCAGTGTGTTTTATGTTCCATATTTGTTCTTCAATATTCAGGGAGTTGTGTGAATTCAGAGTTATCAGTCTGATTATTTACACCATCAGCATTTTTATAACTTCACTGTTGCATTTACAGGTGAAGGAAAATGGTTCAGAAATATTGATTATTATCGCTTGGATGGCTCAACCACAGCTCAGTCCAGAAAGAAATGGGCTGAAGAGTTTAATGATGAAACTAACGTGAGGTGAGGTCTCTTCTGAGATACATACATGCTTTATTTCCCTCATTTTCTTTCCTTTTTTCCAATTTTTTATTACTTTCATCAGCTTAGTGACCTCAAGACCAGGCAGATAATGATCCCAGTGTTGTCAGAACTCACACAGAAAACGTGCAGCAATGTGTTACTGACTTCAGATTAATTTCACTGTACTCAGCAGTGTTTCCTTGCTGTTTTATTGTCCTTTAGATGGTAACCAATTTAAATCAGAGACAATGTTTTAATTGCAATTACTTTAAAGGATATAAGGGCCTGGGAAGGGTGTGCTCGGCAGGCTGCAGTCCCTGGGCCACTCAGGAGCAAATTAACTCTCGTGGCTGCCTCCAGAATTGGCTCCCAGCCCTCCACTGCTCATCCAAAATGGGACTTTATAGAGAGGTACAAATTTGTGTTTGAATGATTTTAAGGAGCTTCACCTTCCTAAATTTGTTAAAAACTAAAGCATGTAATCATGTTGCAGTCATTTATAATGTGCAGGGGAAAAAAGTTCAATTAAGAAGTGAACTAATCCAGTGTTAATACTTTTAAATAGTTTATTCTGTCAGATGTCTGTCAAGAACTGGTTCCAAGGTGAACTTGAGTGAGATTTTTTTGAATCTCAAAAAAAGCAGATATATCAAAGAGACAGTGTCATTGGAGAGTTACCCTGAAAGTTTGCAGGCCAGGAAAAAGTTTCAATGGCATGGAATCTGCCTGTTTAAAATTATGGTTTAATTTGATATAACTAATTTCATTAGAGCTTGAAAATGCAAACCCCAAAGTTTTTTCTTCCCTGCCAGTTTTTGTTAACAGCTGGTTTGCAAAAGGCCTTGATGTGTATTTTTGGGAGTGTATGTTTTGCTAGAAGTGTTGTTCTTGTAAAATCTGCATCTGTTTTATGCTTAATACATTATTTTAATGAAGTTTTAGAGTTATTTCAGTGTATGAACAACTCCACAGTAACCCAGCAACACGGGAACAACAGCTATTTTCCAAAATACTCAAATTTTGCAACTTTTCTCTGTTCCAGAGGCCGCTTGTTTATCATTTCCACTAAAGCAGGTTCCCTGGGAATAAACCTGGTGGCTGCTAACAGAGTCATCATCTTTGATGCCTCCTGGAACCCCTCCTATGACATCCAGAGCATCTTCAGGGTTTATCGCTTCGGCCAGAACAAGCCTGTCTTTGTTTACAGGTTTTTGGCTCAGGTACATTTCTGGCTGCTATTTCTGTGCTGTTTCATCCTGCAATCAAATTTGGGAGCTGGGACTGTTGGGACTGTACCTGTTTGGGCTGCTGGTGGGGTCTGCAGTGATCAAAGCTGATCCAGTCAAATTCCAGCCCTGATCTGTAGCAGCATTTGGCCACCGAAGCAGCTCGTGAAGGAAAGAATGGTGAAATAAATGACAACAGAAATTATTTCCTCTTAAGTCCCTCTCATCTGACACTTTGTGTAACACAAATTCTGGAATTCCAGCAGTGATTCACGTGTCCAGGCTCTGAACAGGGGTCTCAGCTTTTTTAATTTGCACACCACTATAAATTCTGCATGGAGCAGAGCCTGCAGAGGCTGATGTTGTTGTTGTTCAGGAATAGCCCTGTCCTGGGCAGCTCCTTCTGCAGCTCCTGCTGCTCCAACTGGGATGAAACCACAGGGACATAAAGAGATTTTTATAAAAAGGCATCCAGTCCTGACTTGAGAACTTGTATCACACCCTGCAGATGTTAAAGATGGGTAATAACTCTGGTGGACACTGCTCTGTGCTTTATGTAAGGCCATTATTTCTGTTAGGAAGTGTCTTGCTTCACCTTCTGGTTCCTCAGGTGTGACAAAGTAGCCTGGAGCCACTTTCCCAGTAGCATTTAACCCTTGATCCAGTCACTATTTCCATCCCAGCTGAAGCAGATCCTTGTCTGGGACACGTTGCTGTCAGAAATGGGGTTTTTCTTCAGGCTGCAGTTTATTTTTGTAGTTTTCTCTGTGCACTTTTGAACTGTTGATATCCTTTATAAATTACTCTGTTCAGAACAGGCTGTGCTGTTCTTGTCCTTCTCAGTCATCTTTTTTTTTTTCAAAAAATAAGTAATTTTCCTTTTTTTCATCAAAGATCTAATTTTTTTTTTGTACACAGCTGTGGTGAATTAAACTTGACTGCCTCCCTTCCCCTCTCCCCTCCACCACAGTGATATGGTATCTGTTTTCCTTTTTACAGGCTGCTCAAAGCAGCAAAATAAGGTACATGCTGTGAAAATTGCCATTTTTTGGTCATAATCCTATTTTGGGGAATTGAAGCCAAACTGGATCTCTTAAAAACACCACTAAAAGAACAATTTTCTTCCTCTAGTCAACAGCTAGATGACATCTGTCCCATGCCTGATTCCTGCTGTGTCGCTTCCAGCAGGTTTTTCCTTTTATCGCTCAGCAAACAAAAGGCTTGAAAGTAGAAACTTGGTCATGGAAACGAGGCAGACAGAACAGCTGGGTTGTTCTTTTGGCTCTTGTCTACCTGGAAGGATTTTCTGTGGATGACACAGTTGTGTGTGTGTTTAGGGAACCATGGAGGACAAGATCTACGACCGGCAGGTGACGAAGCAGTCGCTGTCCTTCAGGGTGGTGGACCAGCAGCAGGTGGAGCGTCACTTCACCATGAACGAGCTCACTGAGCTCTACACCTTTGAGCCAGACCTCCTGGATGACCCCAACTCGGAGAAGAAGAAGAAGAGGGACACCCCCATGTTGCCAAAAGTGAGTGGTGCCCATCACCAGGAATTTAAAAACAGCCTGTGTCTGTTTAAAGATGTTCCGGGTTTTTAGTGTGGAGCAGTGCTGGCTGCTTGGAATGGAGGTGAAAAGCAGGAAACACAATAAAATCTGTAATTAATGTAACAGATCCTGTAATGAGCTGGGTGAGGAGTTTCCCCTCAGTGTAACTGACACTACAAGAGAAAGATACTCACTAAAAGACTGAACTTTTAAGTCAGAACAAACAAAGACAATTTTTCACACATTTTGAATGAATAGACGTTTTACTGCATGAAACCTTGGAAAATTCAAATTAGCATCTGAGTGGTGCTGGTGATACCCAGCACAACCTCAGTTTGTGGTAACACATCTGTAAGCTGGCACTGTAGGTAAGAGTCAACTTAATCCATGTTCTCCTTTGCCAAGACTTTTTGGGGTTTAGTTCCCTGTTTAACTTCCTGTGGGGACCATTAGTAGAGATATGGTAAAGATAAGGGAATACTTAAGATACTCCTTTTTAACTTCTTGGATGTAAGAAAAAACAAGTATTTAATTCTTTTGCTTTTAATGTGATAGGAGGATTCATTCTGTACTATTTTAAAAATCAGTGAGTGAAGAAACAAATCCTGCTTGATTTTAAATTATATCCTTGAGAATTTTGGCTTTACAACAATCCAGCTTCGAGTCCAAGACCAGTTTTCGTCGAAAGTGCTGTTAAGGGGGGAGAAGATGTTGAATGCTTTTATTTTCTATAACAAGTGACAGTGCAGATGTGCAGTCTGTCGTTTTCCTGGAAGTTTATCCACGTTTCCTGTCCAGTTTTAATTGGAGCAGCATTGTGTGTGGAGGTTCTTAGGGGAAAAGTGCCTGTGGTGCCACAGCCCCAGCTCGAGTTCCTGTGTTCTGCCCTCCCCCCTCAGAAACTGCCTCTGGTCTGGAGCTCTGCAAACACCCGGGGTTAGCAGAATATTTGTGATATGAACATGCTTCACATGAATTATTTAGTCTTAACTTCCACTGTTTGATTTCATTCATCCCCTGTCCCTGCACGGCTGCAAAGGGCTGCTTTGGAATTTCAGTCCAAAAAAGGGGTCCTAAGTCTGAGTGATCAATTGGTTTCAGTCCAAAAAAGGTGTCCTAATTCTAAGTGATCACTTGGTCACCTTTGCTTTATTTAAGAATAGAAATAATGACATTATAAATTACAGAACAGTGAAGTACAGACCAAGAGCTTTATGCAAGTGTGGTGACTCCTTGGCTATCCCAAGGCAGTTTTCAGAAGCAGGTTTTGTTGTTATGTTGTCACTGTGGTTCCATACTAGGGGACAACTTTGTGAATTTTGATCTCAGGATTACAAGAATTTGCTTCTTACTTAATATTTTTATTTTTAACTTTAAATGCTCAGCTGGTTGAGAAAAACTTGTGAATTACAACATAACTTGCATTCCTTCATGGAAGATTTCCTTTCTAATACACTGATCTTTCCATGGCATTTAATTACACCAGGATTTTAAAAAGACAAATGTCTTTTTTTAAAATTCAAACCCCTTTTTCAGTCTCTCTTCATATTTTCATTCATCACCAAGATTTCATCCTAAAGCTTACACACCAACTGATAATCATTATTCTATCAACAAGCTAAACAAATACAAAGAAATAATTATCCTGATGATTTTTTTATTTGTAAGGTGGATTTATTATTTTTTTTATTGTAAGATTGAACTAAATGTGAGTTTATTCCACATCCCCGTTTTTCAGCTCCCATCATTAAAAGTCAACGCAAAATAAAGTTCAGCCAAAGCAAAGCAAACACACAGTTGGATGTAATTTAAAGCACATTTGGAGGGCTGTGCTGGCTGAGGGAGGCTGGGTTCTATTCCAGGGTTGTTTTCAGTTCCCAGGGCACCTCCAGGAGCCCCCACACCCTGTGACACCTCCTGGGTTCCTCACCCAGGAATTTCCTCTGGGCTTTGTGTCACCCCCATCCCTGGGGTGTCTCTGCTTCCCTGGCAGCACCCCTGATGCCTAAGGAGGCCACCCTAGAAACAGAGACTGGGCAGGAGGAAGGGAATAAAGGTGGATATTTATTTGAAAGGCCTTCAGAGGCACACCCTGGGCAGGCCAAAGGCTACACCCAAGATGCACCCCGAGTCACGAGTTCTTCACACTTTTATAGCTTTGCTCCATTTGCATCTCAGCCCAATTTCACCAATTAAACTTTAGCTAATGATGGAATTTCCCCTCAGCTTGCCCCCCTTCTCAAGATGCTGTGTTACACATTTTGGGCCTAGGCCGGGCTGGGTGTCCTTGGAGAGCAGCCTGGAGAGGCTTTGTTCTGTCTGTCTCAGCATGAGAGAGCAGCAGCTCCCAGGCTGCAGGACACTGCAGAGTTACACACTGGGAATGCAGAATTTGAAAAATATAAAAGCTAAAACCTAAGGCATCACCCCAAAGCCCCATCTTGTGTTCCCTGTGCCCATCAGTGGTGCAGGCCCCACAGGGGACATTCTGGGAGGAGCTGGTGATGACAGCAATGATTCAGAGCAGATAGGGAAGGGTGGGACAAAGAGCAGCTTGTTGATAATTGGTTAACGTAATTAACTTTTCAAACACACAGAAACAAACAGCTTTCTGTAGCTGCTGTGACAGAACCCCTGGTCAGGACTTCCCCACGCAGCTCCCAGAGTGGCTGCACAAATCTGTTTGTTTGTGGGCACTTTTTTCCAGTCATTGTTTGGCTGGGATTATAAATGCCAGGGTGGGACGGGCTGGATTCCTGCTTGTGCAAACCCTGGCAGAGTGAGGGCAGGACGTGCAGGGGCTGGAGGGACTCAGATAACTCCTGGACTGTAATTCCTTCCAGGAGTGGTTCCATGATGTTTTCATATTAGGAATTTTAGCCTGAATGCTGAGGTGTGTTGAAGCTTCCTCAATTCATGAAGCTCATCAGCCACACAAATGTAAAAAACCCTGTTCAGTAATGACCTTAGAAAAGGAGCTCCCGAGTGCAGCAGGAGCAGTTTTTCACAGTCCTGTAAGGGATGTTTTTCTTCATCCTTTGCAGCATCACCTTGACTTTCAGACAAAAAGGTTTGACTTAAAATTGGAGATGTTGGACCCTAAATCCTGCTCAGTGTTTGAAAGCTGTAGAGATGCTGTTCATATAAAATAAATGCAGATTATTGATAGGTCCTGTCTGTTGTCCAGCCTAAGCAAAGGAGAAGTCACTGAGCACATTCCATTCTTTTTAAGGTCCTGAAAGTGCATTTATTGTTGTGGAATCTGAGTGCATTCCTGTGGTTTATTAAGTGACTGGGCTGTCATCTCTGCAACAGATTGTTAATCCATTGCTCTCCCTCTGAGGAAAATTGTACTTTTAAATGATTTTCAAGTTTTCTCGTGCTGTGGAGTGCTCAGGGCTGCACATAGGGGAGGGAGCAGGAGGGGAAACACGGAGAGCAAATAGAGCAGAGCTGCTGAGGGACTCCTCCTTTATCTCCTCCTTTGAACAGGACACCATCCTGGCAGAGTTGCTCCAGATCAACAAGGAGTACATCGTTGGGTATCACGAACATGATTCACTCCTGGACCATAAGGAGGAAGAGGAACTCACTGAAGAAGAAAGGAAGGCAGCCTGGGCAGAATATGAAGCAGAAAAGAAGGTAAAGCTGTTTAATCTGGTTTATGTATGTGAAAATAACCTTCCCGGGTTTAGAGTCCCAGTTACCTTTTCAGTCTGTCTTGGGGCAATTAAATTTTGTTACAGACCAAGAATTGAATATGTAAATTAAATTGTCAGGTACCCTCAAAAGCCTTGCACTAAAAGTACAAATAGTGGGTGTATAAATTGCCACTGACCATCGTGAGTGAACTGATGAAGAGCTTTGGGGAGGGAGAAGAAATAGGGCAATAAATACAGTAAAATCTGAAGCTGCCCTATGAGAAATCCATTTGGGCAATGAGCTTTGCATTCCTGCTAATAAATTATGCATTTCACTTCTTCAAAATTTAATTACAGGCTGGTCAAAGTCAACATTAAGTGGTGGGTTTTCAATATAACAAAATTAATCTTAACGAACTTTAGCTATACTAATAAGCCTTGGTCATTTATATATCAAATAATGACAATTAAGCTAAACTCAGAGATTACTGAAGACTGGAACTTGGGTTCCTCTGTGACTGAAATGTGGTTCTGAATTGAGGTTTGCAAACCTCCATGATCAGTGTTCAGTGCCTGTGGCCCTCTCTGAGGGCTGCTTTGGCTGTGTGTGGTTATTAGAGAATTATCAGAGTTAGTGACAAGTGCACTTTATGTTTTTCAGGGCATGACCATGCGTTTCAACATGCCAACAGGGACCAACATGATGCCCACAAATTTCAACTCTCAGACATATATTCCTTACAATTTGGGTGCTCTGTCAGCAATGAGTAACCAACAGCTGGAGGTAAGGAGCACAACACGCCTGTGTTGCTGCAGGGATTTTCTGTCACAAATTGTGGATAATGTCAGGCTTAAATATCTTTATGTAATTATATCCTATTTTTAATAGTTTGGAGGTTTGGGAGGTTTTTTTTTTGCATGTAGCTTTATTGAAATTTAACTTGCATGTATATAAACCTATACCTGGGCAGATTGTCAGGCTTCTGGAACATCACCTGCATTCTTTGCAGATTTTAATTACCACATTTGAAACTGTAATGTTCCCAAGTCTGTATAGTAGAACATTTACCTGGGTTGCAGCATTCTCATACTGGTCTGAAAACCTGTGGGTACAAAAATAGCTTTTTACAGATGCTGTCTACAAATTGCCAGGTTTATACATGTTGTTCAACTGCTCTGTGGTGAAATTCAGATGGGTGGCAGCTTAGACTCATTGACTTGTGCAAATTGAGAGCAAAAAGGTAATTGAAGTCTAGGTATGTACAAGAGAAAGATCAAGAAGGTTGGGGAAGAAATGTGTTTGTTGTTTCTGTGCTTTATGACTGATTTTCTGGTGTTTTCTCAGGACCTCATAAATCAAGGAAGAGAGAAGGTAGTGGAAGCAACCAACAGTGTGGCTGCAGCAAGAATCCAGCCCCTGGAAGACATCATTTCATCCATAGTGAGTGGAATGGATAATCCTGGGTTTAGATCAGGAGTGGAGAACATTAAATGTGATCAAACAAAGATATTGCTACTGCAAATGGTCATCCAGCTAATGAATTGCATTATTAATGAGTCTCATTTCCAGCTGGTAGTGACCTGTATCCCTGCACTAAATAACCCTCAGTGGTGTTTAGCTGGCGTAGAGCCTTACAGGAGCAGCAGTTTAGATCCATAAGGATTTGCCATGCTCTGAAAATGCTGGGTTTTCTATAAATCAGAATAGCAATTCTAGGCAAGTAGTTACTGTATTTTGTGGACTGCTGATTGCCAGTTAGAAGAACTAATAACTCCCAGTTCTGGTGAAGCACAGTTTTGCATTGAGTGGAAGTTGGGCTGGTTTAACTCTTGGTGCAACTGCGAACATGACTCAGGGCCTCGGTTACCGCCAGGCTTTTGTTCTAACGACCAGTGCCAAGAAGGTTTTGGCTTTTTTTGCTTTTCAGTGGAAAGAAAACTTAACCCTGACAGAGAGCCAGGTGCAGGCCCTGGCCCTGAACAGGCAGGCGAGCCAGGAGCTGGATGTGAAGCGCCGAGAAGCCATTTACAACGACGTCCTCGGGAAACAGCAGATGGTAAAATACCTTACATTTATTTGCCTACTGTCAGTGTTTGAATGAGGATCTTGTGTGTGTTCATTCCTAAACTACAAGTGCATGTTCAGGCACATAAATATCCCTCACAGAATGGTCAGCAGTGTGCTGGAGTTCATTGCTCGGCCTCAGCGAGGGAGACGCGGGAGAAGTTCATAAAAAAGCCGCTCGCCAGGTTTCTGAGCTGAAGCGCTTTGCTGCAAGGTCACGAGGCGTAAAGAGAAATCTGATTCCCAGAGCTCAGCCAGCCACTTAGGAAACACATCTTAGAAAGTGTTGGTAATGTTGTTTTAGCTTAAAATTACTTTGCAGAATCTGAAAGTCGCCCAGATGATGTCAGAGGGAAGAGTTTTCTCTGAGGCAAACAAACACTGACAGCCCGCAGGCGGGACTTTCAAAGGGAACCTGAATGGTACCTGACAGATGATGATGTAACTTATACCTGGGAGTAATTTCACAGTAGAGTACATGTTGCCATGGCAACTCACCTAAATGCTGCCTGCAACACAATAGCCAAGTCTTCGGGAGAACTGAGCCCTAAATGCTGTTACTAAATGGTTTCTCCAGTAATGGGCCGCTGAATGCCATCACATTAGGGATGGTGATAACAATGGGGCTTTTTCCCCCAGCCGTGCTGTCCCTAACAAATTGATTTCAGCTCAGAACCTGATCCTCGGAGCAGGGGGACGGGTCGTGCACTCAGGCAGCTCTGCTTTCCCTTCACAGTTAATCGGTTGTGTCCAGAGGATCCTGATGAACAGGCGGCTCCAGCACCAGTACAATCAGCAGCAGCAGCAGCAGATGTCCTACCAGCAAGCAGCCATGGGCCACCTCATGATGCCAAAGCCTCCAAATTTAATCATGAATCCTTCCAGCTACCCAACCATAGATGTGAGAGGAATGTATCAGTCAGTGTCTGGTGGGATGCAGCCACCACCCCTACAACGAGCACCACCCCCAATGAGAGGCAAAAATCCAGGGCCTTCCCAAGGGAAATCAATGTGATTTTGCACTAAAAGCCTAAAGGATTGTTAAAATCAGAGAAAGAACTTTTATTTTTTTAGGAATCAATGGCCTAACAGAACTCAACTGTAAAAAAAAAAAATTAAAAAGAATAGTTTGGTTGCTTCCCTTAAATACCATGTTCCATATTAGTGTTCCAGCTTTGTTTAAATAGGACACGATGTTTTCCCTGTTGTCAGTGATGTTGCCTAGAATCTTCTTACATATGTTGAGTACAGGAGATAACAAGTTGTTTTCAGTGAAAACAAGTCCTCCCGTTACAGTAGCATCTCCACAGGTTTCCTGTTTAAACTCCTACGCTTGCTTTTCCTGGCTGCAAAGCTTTGGGAAGCTTAGGAAGGACTGCAGGTCTGTATGTTCAGTCTGACATATGTGAATTGTAAACAGCTGAGTTCTTGATTAGAGTTGATTCCTCAAATTATGGAATATTTTTTTGCTTACCCATTTCTTTCTATTAGTGGGGACGTTGTAACAGAAATAGTCTATAGTTTCCTTCATGGATCATCTGTGCTGAATGGAACAGGAGCTGAAAATACTCTCTGAAACAGAATTGAGTGCAATATTCGTAAATACTACTGCTCTGAACCTTCTGAGGCACAGGGAAACTGTGCATCCAGCCTTAAACACGACTGGGCCTTCCCCAGTCTGCTGCCATTTCTTATTTTCAGTTCCATGCGATGGAATAACAGCTGATGATCTGGGAGTGGGAGATGTTTTCCCTTCACACGCTCATTCCCTCGCTGTGGAGTCCAGCACAAAGCACATTTCTGGTAACTCCTTCATGCTGGTGCTACTGTCTCCTCCCATTGCCGGCAATGGGGGATGGGCCAACACAATTCAGTTCCTGTTTTGGGGGTAAAACAGTGGTGGTGGCCAAGGTCAAACTCTGTTAGAGAGCCCCCTTTAATGTGGCAGAACCATTGCTGATTGAAAGTGGGTACAGAGAAAGTGCTGTAGCAACTTCCAGAGCTGCCAGAAGCGTGAAACGGCTTTATTGATAGAGATGTGGTTATGCACTTCCTCCCCATCCCTTCAGTTGTGTGAAAACATGGGTTAGGACACAAAGAGCTTGATTTATTTTGGTTTTGGTTTTGTTCTCTTTTGGATTTCTTTTTTTGGAGGCCAGAGATAAATTTCTGGTTTATTCTGTATCATTATCACGCTTTTTGCCCACACTTGTTGTGCTTGTGAAGATCTAATTAAATACAAATAGGGCTTTTCTTTGCATAGATTTTTGTTGATTCTTACCCCCTCAAAAACCCCCGTTGATAATCTGGGGGCACAAGTAAGTGGCAGGAACATGGAGGCGGTGGTGTGTGGACAACAGAGGGCTCTGGAGACGGATGGAGGCGGTGGCTCCAGATTGTGCTGGACTCTTCTGACGCTGGCATGAACTAAAATCAGTTTTGGTTTCTGGAAAGTTTCTTGCAGGAGTTTGAGTTCTTGCCCTGAATGGACAAGTTTTGCATCTAAACATGCAGATGTCGCACGATGTTTCGGTGTGTGGCTGACACTTGGTTGGTGACGTGGACAGAGCTCAGTTGGGCTGCTGCACACCCAGCTGACAAAAAGTTGCTGTCTTGGACTCTTCGATTACAAGATATCACAAAAGACCCTCAGTGCGTTCTAGTGCTCTGCCAGCTCTACAGTTAACTCTGATCTGGGGGAGGGAGCAAAGAGAGATGTGTTGGCACTAGAAGAGACGAAGCGTGAGATGTCGAGACAAACCTTTGAAGGCAAATGTACTCTGGGCAACTCTCACCGATATTCCTACGTGTTGTGAATAAGAGAAGTAATTTCTACCAAACCTGGGAATGTTAAATGGAGTTTTACAGTAACTCAAAGACTTAAATGTGGAAGTTTTAGGCAACATTGAAAGGCACATTTTATTTCATCCTGGACAAACCTATGGATAACAGAAGATTAATGCACAAGAAGGAATCCGAGATAAGCATTGAAGTAAAACCTGGACCACTTTGCATATGTTTCTCACTCGACATTTAGCTGCATAACAATGTGCTTTGAGTATAACATCAGGCTTTAACCAGTACTTAAAGACAGAACATACATCAGTAAGATAATAAAAGGCTCATTTTTATATTTGTTTTAGATGTTTTACCTAGATAAAAATGGCTTAAGATGACGAATAAAAATGTTGCTTGTAATACAGTTTTGCCTGCTAAATTATCCACATTTTGTAACCTGTTTATTCCTTTGGATGTAAAGCGTTTTTGCTTAGTATCGTGATATTGTATATGTTTTGTCCCAGTTGTATAGTAATGTTTCAGTCCATCAACCAGCTTTGGCTGCTGAAATCATACAGCTGTGAAGACTTGCCTTTGTTTCTATTAGATGGCTTTTCAGTTCTGTATTAATTATCTTAAGTACTATAGAAAAGGTGTCCCCTCTTCCTATAAGGCTGTTTTGTAATATATATAAGGACTGGAAATGTGTTTTTAAAGAGAAGAAGCATTCAAGTATGATGATATACTATCTGTGTTTTCACCATTCAAAGTGCTGTTTTAGTAGTTGAAACTTAAACTATTTAATATCTCATTTAATAAAGTGACCAAAATACATCAACGTGCCTTGTGCTACATTCACAGTCCAGCATTTACTCCACAGGGATTCAGCCTGGGAACGTGTCTTTGAAGAACTGTGCTGTGAGTTGAAGCTCTTCATGTTTTCTACAATGATTTTAGTAGATGTAGCCGTTGATTTAATTTAAGGGAAAATAGCTGTGGTCCAGATTCTCAAATTACATTAATTAATAGCAGCTTCTGCCAGTCTGTCTGTTAAAAATGAAGTGAGTTATCCAGCAGTGAGATGGTTAAAAGTGAGATGAAGTTCTACTTAGTCAAAACAGAATAACGTGCTGCCATAATTTAACCTCGTAATTGTACTTCTCCCTTCCTTAGTTATGAAATCCCACCTGTTGGGCAAAACAGCCCCTTTCCTATGCAAAGAAGAGTGTAACAATTGTGTTTAAATGTGCCCTCAGCTCGTTCCCTGGCAGTGCTGGGGCTGTTTGGGGCACAGCCAGTCTTGCTAAAGCTGAGGGAGGTGGAAATGGTGTCTGGAGTGAAGATCCTGGAGCTGTGCTCCAAGGGGCCCTGTGGGCAGCGTGTTTTTAAATATCCCTGTGACTTCTGACTTGGCTGAACACTGATGGAGGGCAGTGGGCAGCTCAGGCTGGATGTGGTGTCTGTGTTGGGCTGGGAAGTGTCCTGGGACGAGTTCCATGTCCAGAATTGTTGTGCTGAGGTGCCCCCACGCTGACCAGCCCCGTTGCTGTGTCAGCTGTGCCCAGCCTGAGCAGCTTTTGCCTTTATCTTAAAAGCAGAACCGCTCTGCACACAGTAAATAAAACTAAATTCATCAGTTCAAGCAAAAAATAGTTTTGAAGTTGGATAGATTTTCAATGTTTATGGAAAGCCAAATGTCCTAAATGTTCCCAGCTGGAGGAGTATGGAAAAATGCTGGTGTTGCAGCACCAGCACCAGTAATCACGCAGTGTCTGAACCTCCCAGACCTGCTCAGGTGTCAAATAACCCCCTGTGCACCCACCCTGGGGATGTGGCCTGGGATAGAGCACCAGCAAAACTCCAAATGTGCCTCTGGGAAAGCTGTGCTGCCGTAAAGGGTTTGGAGAAGCTCCTGCCCTGCTGTGTGTGGCTGGATGAGTGTTTTCATCCTGTATGTGACTTTTTCATCCAGCCACAGCTCTGTTCCTGCTTTCCCCAGGGAGGAGGGGGCTTGGGGGTCACTGGAGGAGAGTGTTGGGAAGGGGCTGTGGCCTGGCGTGGGGTCACTGCCCTGGAGAAGGGCAGGGGCTCAGGGACGGTGGGCGCAGGGGGAGGTGGGGTCTGTGCTCAGACAAGGTCTGATCCCAAACACCACCCTGGCCTTGTGTGTGCACAAAAACTGCTTGAGAATGAGCGAGGCAGTAACTGATACCTGAGGCACTCCTCAAAGCCAGATCAGCCACAACAGCTGCTTCAGGAATTCAGCTGCACAGTGTGTTGCTCCTTTCCCTGGATTCTCGCCGATGCCCATGAGCAGCAGCGGCGGAGGACGCGTGCCCTGGCCGTGTCTGGTGTGTGACCTGCCCTGCTCGGTGGCATCTCGGTGCCAAATACCTCCTGGCACAGTGAGGGAAGAGCCTGAGGATCCTTGGAATTGGCTTCCCAGGATTAGCTGCTTGAACCCAGCAGAGGTATGAGGTGACACCCTTGGTGTTTCCCATGATGAGAATTCAGCAGCTGTGGGGCAGTTCCTTGTTTTGGAAAAAGCAATAACCAGCACTGTCCCAAGGGGTGTGGATGTCTTTGTCTCCACATCGACAGGAACTTCAGCCCTTCTCCTTCAGGAATGCTCCATCCCTGGGTGTCCTTCCAGGAACGTCTCAGCCACAGTCTGGCAGCTGCAGCACATCTCTCTGGATGTCCAGCCAGGTGGGACAACACCAGGACACCTCCACTGCCTTCCAGCACTGAGTTTCTGGATTCCCTCTGCAGTTTTGGGCTCTCCATCACTCTCTCCACAGAAGGTGAGTCTTTGGGGCATCCTCTCCTTTTCCCCCTTGGAGAGAGGAGCCCCAAGCCTGAGCTCCCCACAGGCAGCAGGGTCTCCATGGGGATGTCCCTGAGGGCACGTGTGTGTTGCTACTTGTACGTCAATCTCCAGACAATCCATCCAGCTGTTCCCTGTGCCTTGGATCACGAGCCAAAGCCAGGGAGAAGGGCACTTACAGCTGTGCTTGGCTCCACGTTGGCCTCTCACAGGCAGCTCCCCTCTATTTCTGCACCCTCCATAGTGAGACTCCAGCACTTCCCCACCTCTTTGCTGGAACCTCCTCCCTCCTGCTCTGCACAGCTGTCCAGGGATAATGTTTCCCACGGAACAGGCCCACCCCTCTCGGGTGGAAGGAGAAGGGTTGGAAGAGATGCCTTTTGTCCCGTTTGCTGTGGTGTTTCCAGACCCACAGTCTCGTGTGTAGAACAGCTCTGGGGTCGGGGGCACAGTGGGGTTTCTGGGGATCACAGCCACCCCTGCACCAGCCTTTGCCTTCCCTTTGGGAAAAGTTTTCCAGTTGGCTGTTGTGACTTTGAATCACATGGAATCTACATGAGACCCCAAACAAACACTGTTTCCTTTTGCTAACTCAGGAGATTCTGTCAGGTTGAAGCAACCTAAGTGTGTCTTCCTCTCAGACTTTACTAGCCGTGTCCATCTGCCAGCCCTGCAACACCTCCAAGCCGAAGGAGCAGTTGACATCTCCACGTGGGGTCACAGCTGGACCAAGGGAGATGGGATGGGGTGGAGAGGTGAGTGTGTCCACACAAACCCTCTGTGCATCACAGCCCGCTCCTGTGCCACCCAAAATGCACTCCGTGTCTGTGGTGGTTCCCTCTGCTGCTGTTCAGCTCCCAGGTCACTCAGGTCACCCACATCTTCAGCTGCTTTGTTGAACCAGAACCAAACACAGTAAATTCCTGTGAAAGAACCATCTGGGTGGGATTTAGCAGGGCTGAATTCCCCATTTATGAATGTCCCACACAGGACAGGACACCAGCCTTTACCAAGGGGTTTCCAGTAAATTCTTTGTGGATTTTGCTTTTTGCAAGTATGAGTTTTTTGAACCCAGATCCTGAAAAGGTGTTTTACAGCATCCCTGGCACCTGTGTGTCCCTTTGTGGCAGGACGCTCTGCTGCAGCAGCTCATTGAGCTGGGTATCAGAAGAATAAGTCCAGTGTTGTCCCCATGGGCCAAATCATCTCCCTTTGGAGCTGGTAAAAGATGTACTTGGCATTGCTGAGATCAGGTTTTGACCTTCATTTTGAAAAAGAGCAGGATCTTAACCACCAGATTTATTTTCAAGCACAACAGAAATCCCTGGCTGGAGGGAGCAGGATCACCCCAGGGGGCAGAGTGAGGCTCCAGGGCTGAGGGATTTCCCTTCGTGCAGGGGAAGGTCAAAAGTGCACCTGAGGACGTGTCCCGTGAGCGATCGAGCTCCCGACACAGCAGCCGGGGATGAGATGTTTCAGCAGTGACTCAGAGGAAGAAGCTAAATAAACTCTTTTTATTTCAAACACGGGATTAAATTCCTTCATGTCTGGATCATTGAAGGTAAAGCTCCTGTAATCTCCTCATTGCCAACCCCAGCCTGTCGTCTGGTGGCTGCCGGAGCCACTGGGACAGCGAAGGGACGTGGCAGGGACATGGGAGGCGGCAGAGAGGGCGAGAGACAGTCGGGAGCAGAGCTGGGCACTAGGGCTGCTGCTTCATTGGTGATGTAGCTCATGGAGAAACTGGTGTGGATCATCCCCAGGTCAGTGAAAGTGTCCTGGGAATTCACAGGCTGAAGATGAGGGAGCTGAGGTTTTACCTTGACTGTTTTGCAAGGAGGAGGTTAAGAAGCAACACTGTGGACAAAGAAGTTTGTGATAAGGAAAACCCAAAGCCACCACAGCTGTAGTTGGTCAGGTTTTTGCACACTCCAGAGAACCCTGTTTGCTGTCGGCCTCTCCTCCTGCTGCAAAGTGCCTCTGCAACCACACTCCTGCTCCCACCGTGTGCTGAAATCCCTCTCTGCTGATCACAGGGGACAAAACATAAACTGGCATCACTGCTGGAAGCTTTCCCTGCAGGTCTGTGACACCCCAGGCAGGCAGCAAGGGCAGACACACGGCACAAGTGTCACTGAGGGCCTGTGCTGGCACAGCCAAGCCTCCCCCATGAGTGTCCCTGGCCTGGCCTGACTGGAGGAGGGCTGCAGCTCCCTGGCACTGCTGGCCACCAGGTGGGAATATGGGGCTGGCTCAGGGCTGCCAAGTGTCATCAGGGTTGCTGAGCCCAGCTGGAGGCAGAGGAAAGGTGACAGAACTGTGTGACCAGAGGAAAATGCCACAAAGCCATGAACGTCCAAGCACTGCCTGCAGGGATGATCCTCATCCACAGTAATTGCCTAAAAGTGAGGGAGTTTAGAATTGCTGTTGTTGCTTTCTAGTTTTCCACTGATGTTTTATGGTGCTGCAGGTAAATCTCATGCAAGGCGTGCCGGTTTTATTGCAGGAATGATGGGTCCATCCAAAACACAGCAGATGCTCCAAATGTTTGTCCTCTTGGTTTTGAACAGGACAGTAAATCCACAGGGATGCATCATGCCCCAGGGAGATAGAGCTGCCCACGACTCCTGCCGAGAGCTGAGCTGGTGCTTCCCAGACCTGTAATTTGATGTCATCCTTCTGCAGGAGTTTGGGCCGTAGGTAATTGATCTTTACTGTACAAAGCCCTTTTAGAGGTGGATTTAATGTTCGTATTGCTGGGGAAATACTGGGTTAGTTGTTGAAGAGTGCCAAAAAAAAGGGGCTAGCAAGAAATCTACAATATAAAGACAATTTTATTGCCGATAAGCTCTTAAAACTCATTTTTTTTCCTGGTTCAGTAGGACCTTATTCTTCCTGATGAAAATCCGGTCATAGCATCTCTCATTAAAAATAAAATTATTTTGAAATAAATAAATATATAAAATAAATATCATATACATTTTATAAATAGTTTTGTCCTTATGCACAGTATCCATGCTTACATCTGAATAATGTTCCTCGCCCCATTCCCACCCCAACAGCAGGAAGAACCCCACACATCAGGACCAGTCCATGGAGCATCATCCATGTAGCAAACTCCTGGGTTGCTTAAGCAGGGCACCACTCAAAGGCTTTTCCTTAGCAGGGAGCTAACCCAGCTCAGCAGCAGCATCTGCAGCAGTTCTGTGGTCTTGGTTTTCTTTTCTTCTCTTCATTTTTAGGTTGTTTGGGGGCTTTCTTTTCCCCAGTGATCAGGTTTGCTCACCTGCTTGTTCCTTTAAGCAACGATAACATTGAATATTCAGCCTCTCTTGTAGCAACCGGGTAACGAAAGTGAATGAAAATGGAAGATTAAATGTAGGGTTCCCTCCCTTCCCCTACCCCCGCCCCATAAATAACCCAGGTTCGATATACGCTGGAAACAAGGAGGAACAGCAGTGTCTGAATTCAACGTAAGTGCTTCCCTAGGTCATCTACGCTTACAGGAATGATGGAATGACTATTAATAGAGTGCTCTGGGAAAAAGCTTGGGAGCCCATGTATGTACACTGACACTGCAGGAACCATCACCTGTAGTGGAAGAGGTCTCTGTACATGGCAGGGATTTTGGCAGGGTCCACAGGCCGGGGTAAGAAGTGGGTGAATTTCTGGTGTCTCTTAGTCCTGTACCCCTCGCGGGGGGAGCCGTCCTTGTTGAGGGCCACGTAGTACTGGCGCTCCGAGTCGGGGTGCTTGTACAGGGTCGAGGCGTACGTGTTGTACCAGTTCTCCTCAAACTGCTCGCGGAAAACACACTCCCGGGTGAGCTTCTTCTGCCGTGGGCAGCGCCAGAGGGGAACAGAGAGACACTCGTGTCAAAAAGTTAAAATGGAAAACATTGTTAACCTTCCTTACTTTATTTTTCTGGCGTTTACCCAGCTGCCTTCTCCTGGCTCCCCTGAGGACGAGGATTGTGCTGCTGGGGATGCTTCCCCTGGATGAGAGCTGGGAATGGGCACAAGTCAAGACCCAAGGACCTCTGGAGTTGGAGGAGGGAGACAAAAGCAGGAGAAGGTGGGTGTGGATTTTGCAAAGGTGCCCCATGAATAAATTAGACGGGCACAAAGCAAAGCTCCAAACGTGTCGAAGTGTGAGTCTGAACTCACTGGGTGGCCATGCCACCAGGCAGGGACACGTCCCCCTGTAGCAGCCTCCTCCAAGGTACTACGCACCCCAAATCCCCTCCTTTGGGTGAGAGAAGCAGCAGGCAGCACATCTGAAGGGTCTAAACAGGAAAACAGGAGCAAGAACTACTTTGGAAGTTCAGGGCACATAGTTGGAGGCGCTGAGATGGGCATGAAAGCACTCCTCAGGGTTTCACCTCCTGGAGTGCCAGCAAGCTGTGATGGGAGGCTGTAACAAGACCCAGAGGGATGTGGGATGTCAGACCCCAGGGAAGATTTAGGGTGGTGATAGGTGATGTGCTGAGGGTGTGCATCCCATGCTGGCATGGGGGGACAGATGGCACTGGTGTCACCATGGCCACAGCCAGCCTGTCAGTCCAGCCCTTACAGCTGGGGGCTGTTGGCAGTGGCTGTTTGTTGATGGGCTTTTAGTTCAGGTCCAGTGCTCCTTCCCTCTCCCATCTCCATGTGCTAGCTACAGGGATGTGCCCCGCTGCAGTGGGGAGCAGGGCTGTCCCCCTGCCCCACGAGGACACGGGTGGCTTTGCCAGCACTGCTGTGCTGTCACAGAGGGTCCAGCCATCCCATCCCATCCCATCCCACAAGGGTACTGCCAGGGTGACTGGGAGCCCTTTCAGCTGAAGGGCAGTCTGCAAATGCAGAGGGCTCTAATATTACACCCACTGTGCCTCCACTGTAAACTATCCGGGCAGGGAATGTGTCCCCTCCTCGGCACACGGAGTGCTCAGTAAATGTTACTGCCCGCAGTAGATGTGTTTTGTAACACAATCCAGGAGCTCACCTGTGCTCAGAACCTGTTTTCAATGTTTTGCTGCTAATTAAATAAAGCCCGAGGTGAGGTGTGAGCCCTCCAAAAGTCCTAGGCCGCAGCCCTGGCCATCTGAGACCCAGGGAACTGCAGGCTTCTCTTCCCAGATCTGTCAAGAAATACAGGCTGGGTTTTTTCCCTCCTCTCAGATGCCATCTACTCAGAATATGTTGGAACCTGATGACTGGCTGAACTCTGGCTGTTGCTTTGCTCCCATTCAGCGCGGCTGCACTGGGCAGTTTGGAGTACAGTGTTTGTGGAAAATGTTTGGCGAGTCTGGGGTGACTCTGCAAGGTGTGATTTATTCCTTTCCAAGCCCCGGGATGTCCCCACTGAACCTGACACCATCCAGGCAGCAGGCAAGGTGCTGCCCATGACTTTTGCTGCCCTGAGTATTAGTGGCATTTCTGACATCGTTGGGAAGCTTTACAAGCAATGTTGGCAAGAGGTCAACAGGGACAGGCTGTGTGTCCCGAGGGGACTCCACGTGTCGTGTGGGGATGGCTGGCTCTGGCTGCATCAACACAGGCATCAGGCAAAATTGGCACAGAGGGAAATAATAAACTTGCTGAAAATTTAAAAATACCGCTGTACTGTGATCTCCCAAAATACCATTGTAATGCTAATGCTGTTGTCAGGCGCTGTTTTATGGACCTTTAATTAAGAATACTGTAGTGGCTTTTGAGTTCCAAAAGCCATCATTGTACAACCCACGTGTCCCAGATTTTAAAACTCCAGGGTTATTTGGGGACCTGGCTCGTGACGCCGGCACAGTTTGGAGCAGCCTTTTGACTGTGTCCCTGCAGCGTCCTGCCTGGTGCACAAGATCTCAGAATGGTTTGGGTTGGAAAAAACCTTAAAGATCACCTCATTCCAACCCCCTGCCATGGGCAGGGACAGCTCCCACGACTGTCTTCAGGTCAATCCTGTTTCCAGATTCAGTGCTGTAAAATGTTACCCTATTTTTGTTTCTGTGTTGTAACATGAACACGGGCTCTAGAATTTAATTAACCCATCATGAAACTCGATTCGCAATCAGAGCTGCAGGGTTTGAAGGCAAAGAGGGGGGGATCCATGGGCTCATGTTCTCCAGCAGGCAGAAGTGAAAGCTGCAACTCCAGGAGCTGCTGAGCAGCCTTAGGGTTTGACAGGAGAAGAGCTGCTCCAGCTCTGCTTTCTGAAGTGTGCTTCAGGAAATTTTGTGTTTTGTGTGGAATCCTGGTGATTTTTCTTTTTTCTGTTTTGAATATTTGTAATTTAACCACTGTCTCTGCATTTAATTGCTGTGTAGAGTAGAAGCTATTACAGAAATGAGGTGGGAAAAGAACAGTTATTGGTGTATGCAGAATTTGATGATCAGAGAATCACGGAGTGGTTTGGGATGGAAGGGACCTCAAAGCTCATCCAGTTCCACCCCCTGCCATGGGCAGGGACACCTTCCACTATCCCAGGGTGCTCCAAGCCCCATCCAACCTGGCCTGGGACACTTCCAGGGATCCAGGGGCAGCCACAGCTTCTCTGGGCAACTATCTCATATAAATATCAGCAACTGCATCTTAAATGGTGGAAGGGTCTGTGGCAGTTTCAGGTGGAAATGGGACAAGGAAAAATGAGCCAAACTCGTGGTTTACTGTTTGCTAATCAAAGGTTTTCTAACAGCTTCTGTGTATGCAGAGTACATGAGTTTTAGCTTGTACTCTGAGACTTATCGGATGGTGAGAGGAAGCACTGCCTTCTGCTTTGGTTTAAAACTGGTTTATTTTATTTCATTTTATTTTTACTGTGATCCACCCTTAACTGAGCTAAATAATTAGGAATTGGGTTAAATTAACCTGTAGGAAGCACCTCTGCCCAGCTGTTAAGACCTGGCATTGTGACTGCAAGTCGTAACACTTAACGAGTTTACACTTGGGGTTTTTTGTCAAAACATGGAAAATTTTAGCCTGAAAAGGGCACTTCCAGGAAAACATGAGCAGCAGCCCAAAACTCCTAAAAGGAGTTACAGAGAATTTTACAGTAACACTCAGGCCACAATTTCAGCTTCTGTTGGTTAAAGAGCCACAATACAAAGATAAGACCTGCAGACAGGTGCAGACCTGACCACACGGAGAGTACAACTGATGTGTTACTCAGGCTGTGAAAACACAGTTCCTGGCTTTATGCTAAATGTCCCCCTGCCTTTACCTGGCCATTGCCACACCATTTCTGAAAGGCAAAACCTCAGTGGGATGTCTGGGGGCTGGGCACCACTGTGGGCTCTCCCAGCAGGAGTGAATCCTCCCTCAAACCCAATTCCTATGTATCATTGATGTTATAACAGCAGTGGCACCAAGGGTAGGATGGAGATCAGTGGCACCCCAAGGATGTGGAGGGCCTGTGACAGAGCATCTTGTGACACAGCTGAGGCCACAGGCTGCAGTGCTGGGATCAGCCCAGCCTGAACTTACCGACCCATAGAGCTCGCCTCTCTCATTCATGCCGAGGTAGAGTCCGGAGTCCACCCCACGGATGCTCACCAGCCCCACTGCCAGGCTAATAAACTCCAAAATCCCTAAAAAAGAAAAGA
Organism: Pachycephala philippinensis; assembly: GCA_013397055.1. Lineage (NCBI taxonomy): Eukaryota > Metazoa > Chordata > Aves > Passeriformes > Pachycephala > Pachycephala philippinensis. Next base: position 213,883 of record VWZT01013948.1, on the reverse strand, counting down.
ACTGCAAATCATACAGAGGAAAAAACCAACACCAGGCTCCAGCAACAAAAATAAACAAGCCATTCCCAGTAACAATACAGTTCTTAACTCTGTAGTCCCATCTGCGTGCAATCTTCTGATTTCCAGTCTGGGCTTCTCCCCAGCATTGTGAATTTGAGTTGCCCAAGAGGGATTACCTTTGCTAACGAGAAAAGCTTTGCAAGGTTTTTTTGGTTTGGGTTTGGATTTTTTCATAATTATCACCAAGAAGACAGATGTATAAACCTGTGCCTGGCCACTAGAAATGTCAGAAGGCTGTTACCGCACTGGGTTTTATTCTTCACCAAAAGGAGTGTGATTTTGTCTTCTGGAGTAAGATTATTGTCCCACAGGTTTTAAAGTCATGGGTTCAGTAAAAAGAAGTAAAAAGTACTAGAAGAGATGTCTGTGAGGACCACCTTCATCCTGGCACTCCAGTGGGATACTTGCCAACCCAAAATGTATATACAAGCCATAGGGATAAAATCCAGCTTCAAAGCACACAGGTAGAAATGCATTTCCTCTGCAGCATTTGGAGCCATGGCACTGCCAGTCCTTTCTCCATCACTCCTTGCCACTGTTACTGCCAGAACCTCCTCCTGCTCCCTATGTCCTGCTGCCTGTCCCAGCCTCCTGCCAGCCTCTTCCCAGTCCAGCAGCATCTGTCCCAGCCATCCCCAGCCGTGCAAGAGCAACTGTTTTACCCATGGGCTGCGGCCTGCTATGATGGTGTCAGACACTTTAAAAATGAGGGGCAGCCTCGTTTCCTCTGGAAAGAAAAAGCAGGGTCTGGCTGCTGCACCCCCACAGCTGGCAGCTGTTTCAGTGGGGGAAAGACTTGTAACAGGAGAACCTTTGATGAAGCACTTAAAAACAAACAGCCCCTACCCAACACTACAAGTGGTGGGGACCTTCAAACTTCCCAGGGAGACTTCCTGAAGGCAGCGGTGGGACTGTGTTATTATGGATTTCACACACTACCTATCTAGAGGTCATGGGCAGTTTTGCCAGTGTCCAAGTGCAGGATTAATAGCTGGGAGGCAGAAGGAAGAGGGTTTTCCTCATCTCATCTGATGACTGCATGTCTCCATTGACTGGAGGAGAAAGTTGCTCTAACCTTTAGCGTGGCTCCAGCTCTCCTAATATAGCTCCCAAAACATCCAGCCCTGGGCAGTTGATGCTCTGATCAGGTTACCTCCCAGAGCTCCTCTTAAAAGTATTGCCCTGGTTTAAAGCCACCGCATGACAAGCGGCCACCTGAGCTAGCTGACTTCAGTGGCAGCCACAGCTCCGGGTCACCCCTCAGCCTGGAGCATGGATGTGACAACTCTCAGACAACACTGCATCACTGCCTAAAGATAGGACAGACCAGACGGTGATGGACACCCCTGACCCCCTTCGTGCAGCGCAGACTCATCGTCGGGTGCTGGCAGCTGAGCTGGCTGCAGGAATTCCTACCTTCCATCAGACCTTCTGTCCTCCTTTTCCCCTGCCTGCTCTGGGGCTTGTGCCTCTAATCCAGCCCTCCTTGAAACCAGCGGGTGCTAGGGGAGATTAAATATGGACTTGGGAGCGGCAAGTCCTGGAGACAAACAGGGAAGCAAACATCACAAAACACACTTCATGGACCACAGCAGACATTTTACAGGCTGAAATATGCCCAGCTACACATCCTGGCCTGGGGACACATCCTGCCTGCAGAAACATCAGGAACAGGCAGCACAGGCAGGGAAGGCAGGAAGCCAGACAGGCACAGACCCTGGCTCTGCTCTCCTCAGTAGTTGTTGTGGTTTCTTAGCTGAAAAGAATCCCAAACAGGGAGGAGAGAGGTGCAGGATGAGGGGTGGTTTCCTCCCTTCACTACCCACCAGTTCTGACACGAGGGAGTTACTGAACTGCTGAGTGCTTTTTCCCATCCGCAGACCAGAAATTACCACAGTCACTCTTTGAAAAGGAGGGAGTGAAGGAAGATGGACAACTACAGGGAGTGTAAAAAGTAAAACAGGAGTACAGAGATACACCCAGGAATGGGGGAGTCTTTCCCAGGCTGGAGACAAGGGAATATTTAAGTGAAATGTATCAGGTAACTGGAGAATGATAGACGGACCTTCCTATAGGTATAGACACAGACCTCAGCATCAGCACTTTTTTTGTCTCCTGTCACTTCTGGGAAGCAGGAAAATGTTACTGGTTTCAATGAGAAACTGAGGCATGTCTAAGGCAGAGGAAACCAGATCTTTTCTTGAGTATGCCCACAAGCATGCTCTGTACGAGGCACGTGAATCCAGGTCTCCAAAGACCTGGTAAGGACCAAGCCAGGAGCAGCACGAGCATCTTCCCTCTCTGAGTGGGAAGGTGAGACATCCCTCACCTGGTGCAGGTTGGGTAGATACACGTTTTGCAAATGAAATTTCTTGCAAGGTGTGCCCATGACAATCTCTTCTGACAATGTCCCTTGTAGTCTTCCCCTTTTCTGATCTCTGAGTGGCACTTGGAGACGTGCATGGAAGATGACTATGTTGAAAGAGCATTAAGAACGTAACTTGAGCCCACAAAAGTCAGGAGACAGAGTGAAGGCTGAAAATATGTGGGCGGATATCCATCCTGTCCTTAACTCACTCCAATTCTAGACAAAATTGCAGCTTCGTACATCTGATCTCCAGCAGCACAGGGAGTGGCCACTGGGGCCAGCTCAAGAATTCTCTTTCCAATTGTAGCGGTGTGTTTTTGTGGTAGAACATGCTTTTGTTTTTTTCTTTTGCTTTCTTTTTTTCTTTCCCCCAGGACATGTCTCTTTTTTTTTCCTCACTTTGATTATTCGTTCTCTTTGTTCCTTGAGCCTTTCCAGATAAGACTTGGAGAGATTTGTTTAAGACTCTGACTGGATTCATTTACCACCAAAGCACTGAATAATCTCCTGAGCTTTGCCATGGCTGGACCCACACACTCTCGCCTTACTCTAAACCATCCCTCAAAGAACAATTCAGCTCCCTGCACCTGTCTCTTCTTACATGACTGTATTCAGGAGCCGGGGTACAGAAACATCAGATGTTGTATTAATGGCTACAAACCTAAAGCTTCGGCTAAAAACCTCAACAACTGTTCAGGAACAGGTGCACTATGGTCTGAATGTCAAAATTACAGCAAAACTTTCTCTGGAGGTCTCAGCAGCTTCTCTAGGAGTCTGTGTAACAGATCCACGAGCAGGTTTGTACCCAAGAAGAGCTTTGTTTTCTGCCTTTATTCATCTGTCGTGCAACCTCAAGGCCTCTTTCTCTCTTCCACTGCAGTGAGTAGCACCATTGGGTTCACTTGTGTAATGCCACTGTAAAAGAGATGTGAGGCAGAAAAGGAGCAGTTCCTCCTGGCAGGGATTTTCCTGGCAAATTTCTCTCAGTTTCATTCTGAGAAGGATTGTCATAGGGGTGCCAATGTCAGTCCAGACCCCCTCCAGATTCTGATTGTCCTTTATTTCTTTGTAGAGAAAGGTTCTGAGCAGATGCAGTGAGAGAGAGACATTTTGGAAAACGCTTTATTCTTTCGGGGGTGATTTTGCCAGAGCTGCCAGTTCAGAGAGTGAATTTGGGCACTTCTGTAGTGCCAGAATGAGCTTTCTTCCAACAAACCTAGAGGGCTTTGCCACATTTTGCATTAAACCTCCTCTAGGAAAAATAAGCTGTGCTCCATTGTTCTTGCAAGAATCTGTGTTTTTGCAAGTATAAAATATCACATTCCAGAAGACAGGTGTGATTTAGGAAAGCTCCAGTCCTTGACAGATGAGAAGCAGTAGTTCCTGTGATTGCTCAGGCAGTGTGGATGGATGATGCCAGTACCTCCCATGTGTGCTACAGTCACACCCCCAAATGCTGGGGTAAAAAAGAATCTCTCCCTTTAACCCTCGCTGTTGGGACTTTGGGACTCTGTTCTGCATCAGCAGGGCTTTGGCTATTTTCCTCTCTGGAAGATGTGGATGTCTTGCACATCTGGCAGCTTTTGGGATGGCTGCACATGGGAGGGTGCAGATACTGCCTGTCTATTCCTCAATCCCTTCCAAATAAGAGATGGGGATGCCAAGTCTGGTTCTACCCTACATCCCACCTGCAGCTGGACATGTGCCTCGGCTGTGGCATCATAGCCATCCATGGAGCACCTTAATTATCTGCTCATGATACCAGCGAGCACCTTCCAGCCACATGGGCTTGATCCTGGATTTCTAAGTATTTCTCCAGATGCCCCAAGATTTAAGGCAGCTTTAAACTGCTTCCCCGAATCCCTTGTCTACCTCTGCATCCCTCACCACAGGTTTGGAGTCCCCAGAATCACTCAGGCTGCCTATTCCTCTTATAAGTTACTTCTTTCTGACTGTTGCATGCAAAATTTAGGAATGCATCGATACATGACATCCTAATATGAACCATACCAGGAACACTGGAATTTAAATATTCATGGCTACTGAACGCAGATGGTGGATACTGTGTGCCAATACGTTATTGCTTTGAGTCTCTGCTGAAGCAAGGCTTAGTCCAACTTGATCTGAACGCAAGGATTCCAGTCTAATCCTTTGGGGCTTTGTCTTGCAATTACAACAAATAACTATTTATTTTACACTGCCTCTGGGAAAACCCTGAAGCAGAAAACTGTAATATCTGAAGTCTGGTCTAGTTTACGGAGCTGGATGCAGACTGCTAAAACACTTAGGGAATGCCAATGTTTCGATTTATTGAAAGCACTGTGTGACTTAGGCTTCAGTGTGCAAAATTCATGAAAAGTTTTAGCCTATCTAACATGTTTTTTCCAAGTTTGAAAATACACTTGTTTTACTCAATCTTTATAAAAAGTAGACCTGAGACAAATGCTGCCATTTGAAACCGGCTGTTTAGTCGTACAAAGGTAAGTAAAAAGAACTGATAGACTAGAAACACTACGTGGCAGCTTGAACTAAAACCAACCAGATGCAATGGGTTTGCTTTCAACTCTGAATGTGGAAACCCATCGTGTATTGCACCGTGAAAGGTTAAAAGATGGGTGTTTTCAGGAGGTAATTAAAGAACGCTTGCCCCACGAGCATATTAGTACCTGACTCTGACCCGCGGGTTATGACTTTCTTGTTGATTTAGGCAGGGACATGCCATGCACACACCTGGTGTTTATGGAAAGCGCGGTGCGGAGATAAGCTTCCCCAATTGTTCCAAAAACCTGCCTTACACCTCCAACAATAGCAGCGGCAGCACTTCCCAGAGTATCAGAACTGACTGGTTTCAAACAAGTAAAGGCAAAAAAAGAATTCCTTTCACCGAGGAGTTAAATCACTTGAAAACTATAAAAAGTCTTGCGAGCACGTCTTGTAACCTGTTGACAACATAGCTGAGATCACTGGCATGGGACTTGTTGATAGCTTATACAGACACCTGCACTAGATGCTGGAGTAGCGGGAATTTCTCTTAGCTGCGCTCAAACTGACTGTACTCTTTCGCCTGCGGCTTGGGATGCATTTTTTGAAGATTACATATAGTCTCATTAGAGGTCCCTGCTCTTGTGTGCCACTGATACAGGCAGTGCAGTCTTCCAGCTGTATCCCGGGCGGCAAGGTAAATCCACGGTGCTCTGCCTATTGTTCCATCTTCTTTCCGAGGTCCCCTAACTGTTTTTCCCTCTTCAGCTTCCCTCTTTCCTTTCCAACAACCTTCCCAAACCCAGCTCCTGACATCCCTCCAGCCAACTGATCCCTGCCCGCTTTGGGGAGACGCTCTTCTAATCAAAGTCATGCATGTAAAAGAAAGCAGCTCACAAATATCTGCAGAGGCCAAAAAGGAGGAGGAGTAAAAAGAAAAAAAAAGAAACAACTTAAAAAAGCGAGGAATTTCTTTTTCCAACATAGGAATTTCCAAGAAATTCCAACCAGGAACGTCTCTGTTTTGCCTCCCTCACCACTAACTTCAGAGGCACAGCTAGAGCTAGTCACCGTCCTCTTTTTTTTCTTTATTTAATTTTTTTTTTCACTTTTTCTTTTTTTCCCCCTTGCGAAGGCACGTTTTAGTGCACCTGCAGAAAGGCTGAGCGCCGGGAGAGTAGGAAATTGGAAATAAAAACTCCCGCATTGCTGGGGAGTGAGCGCATTTGTTTAGGAGGCCAATTATATCCGTCCCGGGATGATTTATATTAGCGGGGTAATTAGTTGTGCGCGCGGGGCACCTGCTCCTGGCCCGGCCGGGCACCCCCCCGGCCCCTTACCGAAGCGGCTGTGGTCCTGCCGGGTGCCCTGCACCGTGCCGTTGGGGAAGATCTCCAGGTGGAAGCCGGTGCGGCAGTACAGCTGCCGCCGCCGCAGGATGCCCTTGAGGTGAGCGAAGTCGGTGGGGGAGCCCCGCTGCAGCCGCCCCTCGATCTGCCCCAGGCGCTCGTTGAGGAAGCCGGGGGAGTCGGCGAGGGGCAGCCCGGCGCCCAGCGCGGGGGGGAAGCCGTGCAGGTCGGGGTCCAGCGCGCCCAGGAAGCCGCCCACCTCGGCCATGGGCGCGGAGCGGAGCGGCCCCGGGGGCGCGGGCAGAGCGGCCG
>VWZT01013948.1:84214-205184 GCA_013397055.1 Pachycephala philippinensis | reverse complement strand
TGGGTTCCCGCCATGGTGGAGAAAGTCTCTCCCCCTCAGTTGGGTTCCTGCCATGGTGGGTCTCTCCCCCTCAGCTGGGTTCCCGCCATGGTGGGTCTCTCCCCCTCAGCTGGGTTCCCGCCATGGTGGGTCTCTCCCCCTCAGTTGGGTTCCCACCATGGTGGAGAAAGTCTCTCCCCCTCAGTTGGGTTCCCGCCATGGTGGAGAAAGTCTCTCCCCCTCAGCTGAGTTCCCGCCATGGTGGGTGACTCCCCTTCAGCTGGGTTCCCGCCATGGTGGGTCTCCCCTCAGCAGGTCTCTTCCCCTCAGTAAGGTGCTGCTCTCCACATCAGCCCAGAGGAAGGGTTAAAATGATCCCTGCTTGCAGGTCCTTTCCCCCAGACTCAGGTAGTGTTCTCTTGTGAAGACATGAAGGAAATTGTGATACCGTGATGTGAAACACCCACCCGTGTGTCTGCAGTGGGTGAGGAGTCTGGTTTTTAAATGGGGTTTGGGGTGGTTTTTCCTGTCAGAGCTGTGGCTATAAAAGGGGTGTTGATGCAGAACTTGACACGTGAAGCCTAAACTCATGTTTTTTATAGAAATATAGGCTGTTTCAGAGGTAGTAAAATCTACTGAAGTGCATTTGTTGATTATTTGTTTATCATGTGTGGTTACATGGAGATACCACTGTCTGAGGAGTTCAAGCATCCCATTGCAAAGATTACAGTTTTATTGCTGTAGTGTCTATATGAAGACTCAGGTGTGATGAGGAAACTGAAGGAAATAAATTGTGCTTTGGTTAAAGTGACAGAGGTCCAAGATGGGGAGGGGCCAGACACAGCTGACAGGACACTCCAAACCTGGAATTACTGTTGAGGATGTAATCCTGTAAAGGCTGTGAATTTAATGCATAAAATAAATGTAATGTGAATGATCCCACTACAATCCAATACACTCTTCTGTGAAACCTGGTTTTGCTGATGTAAGCGTGAGTTTGCCTGTGGATCCATAGCAAATTCATGTTTGTGAATCCTTATTTTTGCACATGTCTGAGGGCTGATCCCAGGGGGATTAAGAAGCGACAGGAAAACCTAGTTTCCTCAGTGGAGGACTAGCCAAACTCTGTAGAGGCCTCTGCCACTGACTTCAATTGCCTCTGGATCTGTCTACAATATCCTTAAACCCAAATCCACACAAGCACTTAGTGGAACACTTAGGAAACTGACAACGGTAACAGAGTTCAATTACACTCCTGTAAAATCCAAGATAAAGTAAAAACCCACAAACCTGCGTGCTTAACTAATGTATAACAAAAGCAGCACAATCCCCCATCCAAGCTGACATTCCTCACTTAACTCTCCTGATTATGGTCAGCTTTTGAAGTGTCCGTGATACATTTTATTGAGAAATCATACATGCTGGTACAACATGTTCTATTTAGGCACAACAGGATGTGGAAAAGGTAGCTTTCTCATCTTTTTTTTTTTTTTTTCTTTTTTTTGGTCTTTAATTTCCTGGCTTATTTATGTTTTTACTGAGGAAAAAGCAGAGATTTGTACCCTGTATTTTTGAAGAAAAAAAAGGGATGTATTTTAAGTACTGAAAGCTAGAATGACTCCTCCAAAAGCAGAAACAAGTTTAGCGATTTTTTCGTGTATTACATAGAACGTAGTTTCGCACTCAGTAATTTCTTAAAGGAGAACAAAAACTTATGAACAGTTTGTGTCACAGAACATAGAGTGTTACAAAGTTAACTTTCTGCTCTGCTTTGTTTCACTTGATTCAGCTCCCCCAGGTTTATTCTTTGACTACAGTTTGCATTGCCCACCTTGGGAACTAAAATGGTTACTGCCAAACTGCTCTGCCTTTCGGTTTTCAGAAGAATTAGCAAAGATTTTTATACCCAGTTTGCTAAAAAAGACCTTGCAGACCCCTTCCACACACTGTAGAACTGTATTTAATGAGGTAGTAAAAATATTAATGGCATTTACTGTCAGAGTGATTTCTGTCCATGGAGAGCAGCCACATTTGATATCCGGATCAAAGGAAGAGCAGGACTGGGATCAGAACAGTAAATTAATTAGAAAAGAATAAGATAAATAACTGCAATGAGCAAACCCAGTATCTGAGCTACTAGATACTGCATATCCTCTGCCTGGGGCTATTCCATTTGGTAAAGAAAAGATCAAGACAGCTGAAATAATTTGAAGTAGCAATGGCCATGAATGCAAAAACAGACGTGAAGAGTATCTGAGGATAAAGAAACAATGGAGCCTTGAGCTTTAATAAATAATACTTCTGCTTCCTTAGCACTTCCCACCTCGGGATCTCAAAACAATCTATGTACACTAATGAATTAAGACTCACAACCAAGGTCACAGTGCAGCTCCTTTTCCCTGGACAGTCTCCTTTTCCACTAAGAGATGTTGTCCAAAGGATATTGATGGCTTTCTGTATTTGTTTGGGATTTTGGATGCATAGCAGCCCTGCTGGAGCAGCAGCTCTGACCAGGTTTCTGTATATCCAGAAACCAGACACGTCCACGGTGAGCCTTTCTGCCTTTTGTGGTGTGGTGACCATCTGTGCTGCACATGCAAGGAATGTCTGAGCTCTCCGGGCAGATAAATAGGGCAACCTCCTTTGTGAGGGGGTGAATAAACAAATTTTCTTAAGGGGAGCAGAGGATGGTTTATTGGTTTTTATCTTTGATTGGTTTTACTTAAGCTACTATTATTATTGTTATCTTTTGCAGTACCACTTCCAGGCCCTAGACCCTGTTTGTGCTGGATACTGCGTTAACAACTGTGTGACAAACCGGAGTCCTTGACCTGAGGAATCTCACTGCTCTGCCTTGTGAAAGGATTTCTAATGGAAGGCAACAGAATTTCCATCAAGGTATAGAACTATGTATAGATGTATGTTTTTTTGAAATGTTTAGATTGGTGGCAGAATGAAGCTAAGGGTCTAAGGATAAAGCTCCAAACTTGCCTACTTGGGTCTTGGAATCAGGTGCCTAAATAAATGATGTGACTTTCAAATGAGGAAGTACCCACCTCTTCCAGTTATTGACAATTTGGTGTTAAACATGGATCTGGTGGTTTTAATAATCCCAGTATGGATTAACAGTAGAAAGCAGAACTGTTGTGGCTTGACTGAGTCATGAGAACTCCCATTCGGAGAGGATTGCTGTAACTGGGATCTGCAGTCTTTAGGGGAACAAACACGTGCAAATGAACATGGGAGCTTTGTTGACCCTCGGGTAGGTTGTTTAGCCATGGTTCTGTCCCATTTGAAAATTGCAGGTTCCTTGGCATGGCTAAGCACAGGTCTGAAGCCTGACACAAATTACTCATGTTAATACATCTCCAAGTGCTGGATGCTGACTGAGGAATGGGGAAGGCTCCTTTATTGGGGCACAGTGGTGCATAATCCTGATGTCTCCACTTGTAACTTTTTTTTTTGGGGGGGGGGGGCTAGAATTACAGGACCACTGAGTCGTTAGGCCTTTGGCATTTGGCCAACTGTCCAGAGAATATGTACCTGTGTATTTCTGCCCTTCAGTATATTGCACACCAATGCAACTTGCCATGTAGCTACTGATTGATGAACAGTTTTTCTCTCTAGAGATCTTGTATCTTTAGTCACTTCCCTCTCTGTTTTCCCTGATGGAGTGATGAGGAGGCCATTCAAGTAGTAAAGCATGCTCAGGATATTGGAGTCTCTAAGGAACAAAGTCTTAAAGGACTGTTCCTCTCTATGGTTGAAGACCTACCTTGACTTCAAATTCTACCCTAGACCTAGACGAAGGATGGAAGTTTCAGTCTGTGTTTTGAAGCACCTTTGCAGCATAAAATAAACTTGGTAGGCAGTTACTCCACTACCTCTCCAGAGTTTCTTAAGATGAGCTCTCAGCCACCCAGGTGCAAGTGGATGTGTGACTAACAGCTGACATTTGGAGCTAGTTCTCAACTGGAGCTTGTCTCTTTTGCTGTAATTAGGGAATAAAAAGGAGGTTAACACCGTAACTCCTCTCTGGAAAACACAGATCAGAATACATCAAATTAAATACAAGAACTGGTTCTAGTCCTCCTCAAATAAAAAATGCTGTCCTTTAGTATGTTACTCTTCTAAGTGTGTACCTTTTAACTGTAGCAGCTTCTTATGGAGTTATCCGTGACCATGGTGGGGTGTGTGTTTATATCCACTTCAGTGAGTATTAGTCAAATATAAAAAAGAGTCACAGCAAAGGTCTGTCTAGCCCCATATCCTGCCTCTTGATAATGGCTAATAACTTGTATATGGAAAACAGGACGAGTATAGAGTGATACTTCCTTTGGTAAACCCTCACAGCTTCCAGTGGTTTCTGGTTTAGAGACCTTCCTGAGCTGGAGGCTGCACTGTATAATTGTTTTTGATATTCCTTGATGGACCTTTTTCCATAAAATTGTCTAATCATTTTTTTTAAAACCCACTTGTATTTTTGGCTGCCATAACATCCCGTGGCAATGAGTTCCACAACATCATTAGGCATTGTGTGAAAATGAACTTCCTTTTGTTTGCTTTTGAACCTGCTTGCTGCCTGCCGGTTTGAGTTGGTGCCCTATTATTTCTGTTAAGAATGCTTTAAAATAATCATTGTTGTTTACCTTTTCTGGGCTGTAACAGCTTGTTTAGAACTTAATTGTTATTATCCTTGTTTTCCAGGTTGAAAGGCTCTGGCTTGCTTAAGTTTTCCTTGTGCTAAGGCTTTCTAACACCTCATATGCAGCTTTGGTACATTGTGCTTCTTGCCCTTTCTGTGGCTTTGTATTTCCACAATTTCTAGAACCGTGCTCAGTATTGAAGAGATGGGCATAGTGTGGGTTTATTTAGAGGAATAATACCATTTTCTGCTTTGTTCTCATTCTTCTAAAAATTCTTAACAGGATAGTTTTCCCCAAATGCTGACAGCTGATACTGTGCTGGTCTTTTTGGAGAATGATCCACTTCTCCAAGATTTCTTTCATGACTGGTAATAGAAGATTTAAAATATGGCAAGAATGGCTTTTTCCTCATCCATTATTTTTTATCCGTGGACTTTGAGTTAAATTTACTATTTTAACATCCACTGGCTTTGTATCATCAGCCACCTACCCACAGCATTTCCAGATCATTTATGGAATATGAAGGAGCAGGACTCACATAACAGACCCTATTCTGAGTCTGTAGGGAGCTCCCAACATTCCTGACGTCAAACATTTATTTCTCTTGGTTATGATCACCAGTTATGTCACCTATTCTCTCATTCTTGCAGTAAGGCTTATTCATGACCTGGGTTTCATAGCAAAGTTAATGGGCTGGCAATTTCCCATGTGATACCTGCGGGGATCATCAGTTACTCCTCATATCATTGTGTTATTTTCATCTGTGCTGCCGCCTTAAATTCAATCTCCTTGCAAAATGGCTGTAGGTGTCTGTATTGAACATCAGTACAAAGATTCATTGAGTTCTCTTGCTATCACCTTTTCACCTGGGACCATTTTTTCAATGCATCAGGCAACTCTTGGTGCTGTGACTGTTCAGACTGAGGCACAGATTTACACAGTGGAACAGAGTCTGTAATTTTCCGTGGTCAAGTTGCTTTGGGAGTTTTGGCCCAGTATCTCTGTATCTGCCTTTAGGGATGACACTGGTTCTCTCACTGGAGAACTAAAACTGAAATATATTGGTGTGTGAGGTGGAGTTAGGAATCTGAGCTCAGAGTTATTCTAGAAGTGGATGATTAGATGGGACATCCTAAAATAAAGAATAGAGGGACAAAAAAGGGAAAAATAAAGGAAAAACAAAAAAACTTTCTCTCATTTATGCTGAAAGGCTCCAGTTTGTGCATTTTTGGTGACTGAAGCTTTTCAGCTTTACTGCTGTTCATGTGAGTAGCATTACCCAAGTTTCTTTGTATAGTACTGGGTTAATTTGTATAGTATGCTTGTAAAAAGACACGTAAAAACCTGAAAAACAGAAATAATCTGATTTGATAATTATTCTGTAATTATTCTCTTCTGTATATAAATTCTGTCTACCTTACTAGGTTTGTTCTTTTCACTAATGAATCAGGTAATTAAAATGCAGCATTATTCCCCTGTTTTCAAAAAAGCATCTAGGTACTTTGCAAACTTGGTTAGAGAAATGATAATTCCACAATCAAGCAAGTGACTGCCCTGCAAATCATGATGCTTCATTGCTATATCTCTGTGGGGAGAGGAATGAATAGGCTAAGAAAAACACTGTAAAGGTGTATTTGTGATGAATTCTGCAAACAGCCAAAGGATAGGGAGGACAGAGTAGAGAGGACAGTCCTGCTTGCATCAGATTGACACCACAGAAACGTGCATGACCCTCCTGCAGGATGAGGTGTGTTTGTTTTCAGGAGAGCCACTTGAGTTTCATAACCTGAGTTTCCTTAAAAATCTGTCCCGAGAAATCAGGAGTTAACAGAACCCAGTTTCTCTAGCCTTAACCTTTCACAAATGCAGTATTTAGTAATCACAGTTCTGGTAGATTGAGTTTCATGTGAGATCTCAAAATGTTTATTTTACAGCATCCTTTGCTGTGTTTGTGCAGCGTTGCTGTTGCCTTTCTCCAGATGGGAACATGCAGGAATGCAGAAGCCAGGTGGTTTGCTCAAGGACATGAGGATCTGTCTTGAGTGCAGTTAACCGGTGCCTTACTGGCACTTGTGTTAGCTGTGCTTTGGTCTGAGCAGTCACCTGGATTGTGTTTACTTCCCTTTGTAAGCTGCTAGCATTCCTTAACTCCATGTCCTGCAAGGAAGTTACCCTGAGGATGTGTAGGGTCCTGCGCAACAAGCAGAAGTCTGGATTCTCAAACCTCTGCTTTAATAGCATGGGATATTTATGGCCTTGATAAAATTAGGGAAGAAAGATGAGGGGCATCTTCTCATGCAGCAGTGTTGGGAAATCCTGTTGCTGAAGTTTTCTAAAAGATTTGAAATTTCTCAGATATCTCCCTCAGCATTAAATGAGTCAAAATATGAAAGTTCAAGTATCCTTCTCAAAAACTTGGGAGCATCTGTGTTGCAATGGCTTTGAAGATCATGCTGATGCTGGGTCTATGGTTTAGTGTAGTTGGAGTCTGGTTCTGTCATTACAAAAATCTGAATCAAATGCAAAAATTAGAATAAAATAACACTTCTGCAGCTTCCTTTGTAAACAAATCTGAAACCTCAAGGCCAGGAGAAGAGCACCGTGGCTACCAACTGGTATAACTCAGCTTAGGCTCGATTGAAGGAAATGATAGATCTCAAATATATGCTACCTCACAGGAAAATCCAGCCAGCTTCAAGGGAAAAACAAAACATATTGATTTTATTCCAAGGGAAGAAAGAGAAAAAGAACAGATGTACAGAGTCTTCTGTCCACTTACTGCAATCTGCAGTGCCGACTTAGATAATGGCTTAGCCTTTGTTTCTTCTTGTGCTTCCTTCTGTAGAAATGCCTTGGTTTAGGCACCAAAAGATTCAGTTTGGGGTAGTAGAGAGGAGGGGGAACAAGGACCTCACGCAAGAACTGACCTAAACTCTGAGGAGGTTTGTATAATCTAATTTGCAATAAAATGGTATTTACAATGTTATCAGACAAAGCTTAGCAGTGTTAAGTTAAACAGCATATAATGTGATTAGTGGGGGAGTCATGCCCATGATGTCATACACATTCTCTGAACTCTTGGAATGGGCAGATAATGTCTCAGGCATTTATTCTCTTGTGACACACACGAAAAGCTCCGTAAAGATTTGGGGGATGGGAAGGAAATGTGCACATGCTCGGCACCGCGTGTGGAGCTCACAGCACCAGAGACGCCTTCTCCCTTTGGCGCAGAGTTCGACCTGTGGTTGCACCCTGCCAGCACATTGCTGTGTAGTGGTTAAAACAGGCCTTTGGGAATAGTTTAGAAGCTTGAAATTCTATTCTTGACTCTGCCGCAGACTTGGGTTTTGACCGCTAAATCTTCTTTGCCTCTGGTAACTCCATTTTTAACTAGCAAAGGTAGTCAGCCGTGTCTGTGGAGTGCCCGGAGTGAGGAGCTGTATGGAGATGGAAACCACTGGCATTCTGTTCATTATGCAGAACAAATACAGCTAGACCACAAAGAGCTTTGCTGTAGATAACAGCGAGCAATTTCACAGCTAGTAATGGCCCATTCAGAGAAAATAAAATCTTTATCTTTCTGTCTCTCCGAGGCATGCAAAATGGTATGAAAAATTTTGGCTAGTCTCATTCATACGGATAAGCAATATAAATCTCACCTATAGGTTCACATCAAATATAATCTAGACTGTATTTATTTTAATGTTTTGCTTTAAAAGACTCCTGCTAAAAGCTGCTGAATCAGGCAGAGCTCCCTTTAGACTTTCAAGTTATTTTAGTGGTTGTGAAAGGACAGATTCTGGAACATTTAAGAGTATTTTACTCCCCATGTCCACCAGGGACAATAAGCCCATATTGCTTCGTGCATGTTAATGTTTTATAGAAACGCAAAGATTGCATAAACATTTTTTCTGCCAGGGTGTGAAGGCTGTATAAACTGTTTAACTCTGCTGCAGAGATTGACTAGGTAGTATTCCTGTTTTCAGTGATGCAAGGAATTATATGGACTAGACATGAGATGAAATGGGAATTGCAGATGTGGAGAATGAGATGAGGGCTGCAGACAGAGCTGAAAAATCTTGAAGGAAGGAGGTGGACAGGAGGGAGCAAGGGAGCTTGGAAACTATGGCTCATGCAATGTCAACTCTATTATACGTTAAAATCAACTGCAACACTTGCACGATCCCCATCTTTTATCAGAACAAGTAGTCATTGTCTTGGCTGTAACACTCATGTCAGTTTATGGCATTGGTGTGGATTTGTTGAGAAATGCATACAAGGATTTTATTTGACTGCAGAAGGATGCCATCAAGAATAAATCTTTGTTGTTCAGAAAGGGTAAGCCAAGCTTTTGTCTCTATGGCTGATAAATGAGGAACAGGGGCCAAGTGTAATATGAACAGAGCATTGGCCAGTCTGGTCAGACATGTGGGATGTACTAACAACAACAGGGAATGAAAGCAAAGCCTGCAGGTAGACACCTTTTAAATAATCAAGGCTGACAGTTTTACTACAGTAGCACTGTTTAACACTTTGTAGGTATGTGCTGCATCACAGATGCTGCTTATATTAAGTAGTCTGCAAGCATTACACAGCTTATGTAGAGGATAACTTTTATTTCAGGCATTTTTATGTTTGTTAATGTAGTTACAAGTGAAATATCCTATTGTTGCAGATGGTATTACCAGTGGATGACTCTGAATGATGTACCAGAAAGACGTTTTAGATGACTTAGATTAAACTCACAGAGGACTGGGCATCCCAGTTATTTCTCAGACACAGAACATTTCCAGGAATGGGTGTTTCTGACACTCCTTATTACAGCCATGTACAAATAGTTATCTGATATCTGAGTAACCAGAGAAGCTGTGTTGAGGCAGATTGCACACAGTGCCTTGAGTCTTGAGGGCTGGATTGTGAACATGCTGCACGACCACGGTGAGATGTCCTGACCCGTGCCTCAGTTTACCTGTCTGTAAAAAGTGGGTGTGATGCTGTGTGTAGACACTGGCCTAGGAAAAGTATTTTGAATTGCTAGTGACAAACACCAATTAGGAATACACACAGTCCTTAAAGCAAAAGACTTCACAAATTGTAGAGCCTGAAATCTCAGTGAGCAAAATGCCTTCCTCCCAGCTCTCACAGGAAGCAAGTTAATTGGGAGGCCAATAACTATAATGAGGCAGAACCTGGGGTTTTGCATGTGTATAGCGAGATCCTCCCCTTGGGGCCAAACTCCTGTTCCATATTATGAAAGCAGTAAAAGGTCCCCTCAGCAGGTGCTGTGTAAAGGCATTTCAGCTTTGCCTTTGCAGTGCTGGAATTGCCAAGCTATTGCTTCCCTGAGTCTCCAAATGAATTCCCCAACTCAGTGTGGAACAGCTGTGTGAGAGATACAGCCTTGAGAAAAGGGGTGGCAAAGGAGCACGACAAATGGGGGTTTAATCAAAGAGCACAGGGCTGTGAAACAACGTCAATGTCTTTCTGGTCAGCTTTCCTTTGGGTAAGGGAGAAACTTTCTGTATCAAAGTTCAGAGAAGAGAGGCAACGTGTGATCACTGTGTGCTATTGAGGGCCTTTTGTGTGGTGAGAGTGAGCCGGTGGCACTGGCTGTGTTCATTCATGCAGTGAGTAACAGCGTGGCTTACCTGCGAGGATGCCCAAGAGCTGAAGAAAGATGCTGCTTTTTTTCACCTGCCTCAGTGTGGCTGCTGCCTCTGCAGAGGTTTCCCAGAGCACCCAAGCTTTAGCCACTGGAGCCAGGAAGTGAAGATGAGGTGGGACAAGTTTGAGAGGGTGGAAGCAATTCTTGTGCCCAATTAGGGCAGGGAAGCTTTTCCTTCATATATGATTGTGGAAGTAGTTGTTTTCTTCCTTATTGAAGCCTTCTGAAATATGGTTTGCACAAAAAAAAAGCTCTCTCAACTGAAAAAATATTATACTGAGGGCTGCAAATGGTGAGAGTTACTGTTTTTCACTTGCAATGCTTTTATTTAATACTTTTTGAAAGGAAAGTTTGTTGTGTGTCAAGTCTGCCTACCTGAGTTTCCAGAGTGTTTCATAAGAGGTTTTTGGAAATCTATCTACTCTGTCAAATACTGACTGTGCCTGTTGGAGTGAGTGCTTAGTTATAAGTGTTATGTCTGAAATATAAAGCAGACAGGGGAAAAAGGAAAATGAAGGAGAGTTTGTAACAAGCAGAATGTAGCTGGCTAATTACTGTGGCAGGATAATGTCTTAGAAAAAAACCCCACCATTATGAAACTCATTTTTTCTTGTTTCCATGACATAGAATTTCCTTGAAATCTTTTGCTTTTGAGTGTGTATGCACTTTCCAATGTGATCAGAGCTAAATGGCAGCATCTGTCAGAGAAGATAAATGACCTACCAGCAAATCTTCTCAGTTAAACGGAAGACAAAAATCTATGGAGTAGGGGAATGAGTTTTAAATTAGCCATTTCACTTAACTTTGCCCTAATGAAGGGCTAATCTTTGGACCCCTGCAAAACAAATGAGAGCATCTCGTTAGATCCAACGGAAACTGGTCATTGAAAAGGCTTTTGCCTTATGAACCTAATTGGAAGCAAAGTAATTCCTTTGATAGCTGTCTTCATTTAACAGTATCTTTCCATTTTCCTGATTTATATACAGTAAATGAAGGACTCTGTTAATTACAAACACATTTGCCTGTTTGAGGATTGACAACTAAATGTGCTTGGGTGAACCTGGATAGAGCAGTCACAAACCAGGCACAAAGATGTGCAGTGCCAGTTCTTTAGGGGTTGCCTGAGCAGAGCCTCCTGCAGAAGACTGGAAGGGAGCTGCTCTTAAAAGAGCCTTTCCTGCATATTGAGGCAGCAACGAGCTCAGGGTTAAACAGACTGTGGGCTGCTGTGAAAATTAGCTAAATTTACAGAAATTAAAATCTGACCTGGGATTTCAAAGATATTCTGTTTATTAAATTAGCTCGTTCTTCTATTTTTGTATGTAATGGCAAAAGAAGGGTTTTTTTCCCCCCAAAATCCAATGAAATGATAGAAAAAAACATTGGACACATTGATTGCTGTAGAAGCAGGATTGTGCCTTGAAGGCAGACGGAAGGAATGTGTCAGTCATGGCCCCTCTAAAACTGGGACTTATCTTGATTATAGTGTTAGCTTGGTAGTAGAATATGATCTCATCACTGTGAAAGATTACATGAAAGATCAACTTAGCTGGCCTTAAACCAGCTCTATTCTCAGTCACATTTTCAGTTGCTGCAGCTGACATGGGGTTTTGTAATTTGAAGAGATGGCCATAAAGATGGTTTGCAGAATTTGGCCCATGTATTCAAGTAAAAAAATTAGGGAATGGATAAAAATATGGCTGCTTCTGATGTTTTCTCTTTGACTGTTTATTTTTTTGCAGTTTTGTTTTTGAGAATGTCAAGACTAAACAAGACTTGAATACCCTTAATTTTACAGTACTTAGAACTGATATCAAACTTGGGAAGATAGGTACCTGTCTGGTAGAAAGTCACTGAAGTTGATCTAGGCTAAAATGTGAATTATTTTCCACCTTCAAGGAATGATATTCTTGAGGAGATTAAGTGTCTAAGACAGTCTTGAGCAGTAGGTGTTCTGGGTGCTGTAACCAGAGGCAAATTCAGAAGGTCTATTAATTTGCTTTCTGTGCACATGCAGTGTAATTCCTTTGGCTCTTGAACATTATACTTTATGCCTAAATTGAAAGATAAACACTATTTTTTTTTAAATACTGTTTTCAGTGTGACTTCTCCAGGGGTTTAGTAGATGCCATGCACTAAATGAAAAAAATGTCAAGTGATGGAGGCCATTTGAGCATGATTGAAACCATGGTGTGAACTCTGGGTCTGTGCAAATAAAACATCAGTAGACCTGCCAAGCCTAAGAAAAACCATTGTATTTCTAAAGGTGTATTCCAGGAACTGCATTTGGAACCCTGACACTATTATAAATGACTATTGTAGAGACAGTGATGAAACAAGGTAGCTCTTAGTCCTGTTTCTCTGTCACAATGCTGGGAAAGAGTGCAAGAAGGTGAACCATGAAGAAAGCTAATGCAGAGCTTTCCAGTAGAGTGCAATAGCTGTTGCTCAGAACCGCAGCTCATTTGACTTGTCTTTTAATGTTCAGGTATTTCTGCCTATGTTATGATGCTCAGAAATCCTGGGAGCCTAACCTGAAACTCAGAGGTGTTTTCTCTGCTACAAAGCTGCAGTGGCTCTCAGGAGGTGCAGGGAGAGGTGTGAGATTGTCGTGAAACACTCCCCTGCAGCTCTGCGGAGTCTGACAGCTTTTTGGGATGAAATAGAGTTGTGCATTGAGTATCTCAAATTCTTTCCAAGGAATCTCGCAGATAGTTGGGAGCGAAGACAATGAGTCATTTCTTGGGAGAGGATTTTGGTTTTATATCCTCAATGCAAGATGTTGCCATAATAATAATAATTATTCTGGATAGAAACAAATGCATTCAGGCTGCAATTTTGACCCAATCTGTTTCTGCTGCTATTTTGCATTGGTATTTGCTGGTGTGAATTCTGTGGTTTTAATTTTTCTCTCAGTAACAGTATTTCTAATTATGCCAAATGGGAACAGCAAGAAATAGCACGACCCAAGTCTGTGCTTATGGCGGGGCCTTAGGCCTGTTTCATGTGAGTCAGGCCTATGATGTAGGTTTTTTTTCTTTGAGGAGGTTTAAATTTTGTTTAAATAAACCTTGAAGCATCTAGTTTTTCATTCATGGATTAGAAATGTCCAGCACGTGTTACACTGGCTTAAGGGAATTTGCTTTTCTTGAGCTACTGACATAGTGTACATTTTTCATTAGATTTTTTTTCTTTTTTCCCCTTAGTTTTCCTTTCTTGGTCTCTGCTAATCAAGTTTGAACTTAATACTTGAATCAAATTCTAAACTCAGATGTTCAAAGTAGATTTGTGACTGGGCTGAAATAATTCATTCTGGCCATGCTGAACCCACCTAATCTACAATCACAATATACAATCTAATATACAATCACAAGTTGTATTCTTGCCCTTTGTAGTGCAACATTTATGTCACCCAAGCAAGAAAAATAGATCTTCACATGCTTGGCTGATTCGTGTAAGCCACTGTTTAGTGAATAGGCCCTTTGGTGTGTCATTATTTTTTTTTTTCTGCTTGTTTGATAAACTTGAGACATAGTTACTTTGAAGATTGGGCATTATCTACCTGCTCTGGGAACAGTTCCATGAAAACTGAGATTGGATCTCTGGGCTGCTGACAAGCTAATTCTGGACATTATTGGGAGCCTCAAGGTCAGTGTGCTTTCAACAGCAGAATAGAATTTCTGGTGCATTCATCTCTCATTTTAAATAGGTCTCCCTAAACCTGAGCTATGCTTCCTAGTGGTTTGAGAATTCAGGCTTACATACATTATAGACGATTTTAAAGATACTGAGATAGGAAAAGAAGACGACCTTCAGACCCTAGAGAGGTTATTAAGTAGCAGTGTGAGTTTTCACCTAATGAACCTCCATTCAACCTCTTGGCTGAACAAAACCACCTTACTGTGTTATAGTAACGGATGTGAAAAGAGCTGCTGAACACATATATGTTTTCTGGGGGACAAATACAAGGGGTTTCTTGAATGATTGTTGTTGTTATTTATAGGCAGAACTGCAATAAGCCAATTTATTGGCAGTTTCAGTGGGGAGGTGAAAGAGCTGAAGGACAGAGATGCTGAGCCTGATTTTTCCAGAGCAACAAGAGGGTGTCGATCTGAGGCCAAAGGGACCAGTGTGATTTCTCTTCTCTGACTGTTTGGGGGAGAATATGTCCCCAAAATTCACCCCTGGCAGTTGTGTGCAGATAGGGGACTGTACTGCTGTCAGAAATGACTATTGGGTAACTTCAGCTGTGCTGTCAAAACCTGCTTAGCTTTTCCAGTATTGCCAATTAGTCTTGATCAAGTATTTATCTGGTGTGTGTTGACAGTGTATAGAAATCTGGCAAAGATGATACCTTGCTACAAATAGTAAGTGATAATTCCATCTCTTTTCCATTGTCAAACACAGTTAATGATGTTACCCTCAGACTGACAGGGGTTTTTTCCCATAGTTTGGGTTGGGAGGGACTTCTAAAGGCAATCTAGTTCAACCCCCCTGCAATGAGCAGGGACATCCTCAACTAGATCAGTCGCTCAGAGCCCCGTCCAGCCTGACCTTGAATGTTTCCAGGAATGGGCCATCCGCCACCTCTCTGGGCAAACTATGCCAGTGTTTCACTGTTCTTGCCATTAAAAATGTCTTCCTTATTTCTAGTCTAGATCCATCCTCTTTTAGTTTAAAACAATTACATGTTGTCCTATTGAACAGGCCCTGTTAAAAATTCTGTCCCCACATTTCTTATATGCCACCTTTAGGTACTGAAAGGTTTCCCTGGAATTTTCTCTTCTCCAGGCTGAACATCCCCAGCTCTCCCAGCCTGTCTCCATAGCAGAGGGGCTCCAGCCCTCGGAGGATCTTTGTGACCTCTTCCGGACTTGCTCCAACGGGTCCACGTCCTTCCTGTGTTGGGGACCCCAGAGCTGGGCACAGCTCTGCAGTGGAGTCTCACCAGAGAAGGGCAGAGGGGCAGAATCCCACCCTCACCTGCTGCCCACACTGCTGGTGGTGCAGCCCAGGACACAGTTGGCTCTCTGGGCTGCCAGGGCCCATGGCCAGAGAATGCCCAACTTTTCATCCATGAGCACCCCCAGAGTCCTTCTCGGCAGGGCTTCTCCCGGTCTCTCCACACCTCAGCCTGTGCTGATAGCAGGGGTTGCCTTGATCCAGGTGCAGGGCTTTGTGCTCCTCAGTACTGAGCATCTGCTAGGAACCTGGGATGGATGTTGGACTTGCCAGGCTTTACAAATCTATAATGAGGCCATCTCCTTGTGGAGTGACAGGAGAAGCTGGGCCAGCACCCCCTACCCTGCGAGATCAGTGTCCCTCGACAGGTGTTGGGTGTGCCAGAGCAGAGGATCCACCTCTTCCTTGGGAAGTCAGCCAGGAGGCCTTGCTGCTTCACACTGCAGTCTCCTGTGTATCTCTGAGCAACAGATCAGCTCTGGGGTGTAAATACTTTCCCAGCTAGTTGGATCCAAAGAGCTTTGTGACTAAAAAGACCAGCAGTTAGAAACGCCTCAGTTTTCAGGCAATAGGGTAACAAACATAAACACAGTAACACATAAAGCAGGAGATTTAGGAGTACAGAGTCTCTAGTCATTCCTTTCCAGGCCATGGAGAAACAGAGAGGATGTGTTCTGCAAGAGATATGTGTTCTGATACACTCGCTGTGCATGAATGTGTGCAAATTGTTATCTTTCTCTGTGCTTTGGTTTGTCCAGGAAATAGGGAAAAATTGCAGTCAGATGAAATATGCCATGTCAATTATTTTTCTTTCTTATGAAAGATCCTTCCTCTTTATCCACACCCTGCAATGTGTGCCATGTTTTGCATGCTCTCTCTGAACACTCTGACTTGCTGACCTTCTTTGGGCCAATGAAGGTCTGATGTAACTTCCCATGAGTCCCATCTGATACAACTTCCTTTTGAACCCATCACAGCTGGTTTATGATGACTGGAGGGAATGCTGCAGAGCTCTCAAAGTTCAGGTTCTTGTCTGACCATTGCAGACCTCGACTGTCTGGAAAATCAGAACTGCCTCTGGAGAGAGTCCCTTGGCTTGTTGGAAAGTAGCAGAGAATGGCAGATAAATTCAAAGTTTAATAAAGGTCTTCTGAGCAGGATTAGGTGTTTATGGAATGTCTGCAGTAGGGCATAATATTAAAGTATATCTTAACATTATTGCAACTGCGTTCGCGCAGGGGGAAAGACACTGCAGTTTTTAATGAAGTGCTTCTGGCTTTGCTGATTGCAGAAGTGTCCAGTTCCCAGTGCTGTGGAACTGCAGAGGTCCTGAAGAGGTGGTGTTTAGCTTGGGGCTGCTTGTTCAGACTGATGTGGCTGAGTTTGGATTACTGACTGCTGACATCCTGCCTTTGACCTTGCGTGATTTGAGTAGAAGTTGGCAGAAATCTTGCAGGAGTAACTTTCTCTCTCATGGAGGATCCTGTCAGCTTGGGATGAGATTTGCTAAAGCAAGACTCTGGTTTGGCCATGCTGGAATCAGATCTGTGTTTCTTCTGAGTTGAGGTCTGGATAAAATAAAACCAAAGAAGCATGGTACTTGATTCAGAGGGTCTAAACCCAGACTGTTCATCCCCTACTTTTCAAGAGCTTCACATCTGAGGGCTGGATTTCAGGAAATTTTCATTGAGGGAGTGACTATTTAAAGAGTTGCAAGAGCCCTAGAAACCAGAGTTCTTTGTTCACAAGCCATGCACAGCGCAGACAGCAGCAATTGCAGCCATCCTTTTCCCCAGGAATTGCAAACAAGCTTAACCCTGAGTTGGAAAGACCATACTCCGGAGAGGTGAAAGGAAATTCAATATCTGAGCTGAATGTGTTCTGACTTCCTTGCAAGACAGACTGCCAACTGTACAAAGTTATGATGATGATGTGATGAGGACCCAAGGTTCACTGAGGCCTCCATCAGCCAGGGACATTCATGGAGAACTCCAAGATCAGCAGTCCCATGGGGTGGGGGACATGGGGTCGGCAGTAGGCCTGTGTTATTCTTATCCCCACTACACTTGGATGCCTTGGAGGGCGTCAAGGTAAACCTTTTGATGTCTCTTTTACAATGATCTGTTTCTCTACATATTTTGAAATATCTGGTTCCAATGGTACTAAAAATTTGCTGTGACTGAGAACTTTTCCAGTGCAAAGTACTTGTTAAAATACAACACGTGTCCAGAGCAGACTTGAATAAAGATTGTACTATTCTTCACATTATATTGAAACTCTGGCAATTTTCTTGTGCTTACAATGTAACTTTCCATTGAAGTCTAATTATAGACTTAAAAGTAAAAAGTCTTCCCTGTTTTATAAAGAATAATAGTGACATTTACCAAGTTACCAAGTCCAATCTCTATTTTTGAAGTCAGATATTCGGAGATGTTACTATTTGTGCTTTATTCTTCTACTTTATTTTCAACAAGTGATTCTAAAACACAGTGTCCTCTTCCCCAGTCTGTTTTCTGAGCAATGCCATTTCTGTTTGCAGCCCAAGCTTTGTCACAGTCTGGTAAATGTTCCTGCTGGACTATTTATGTCACCTTTCCATGTGCTGCATTTTTGTCCCCGTTAGTGTGGGTCTTGTTTCTTTATCTTACAGTTGTTATTTGGCCCTGGTCTGTGTTTGTTCCTCAGCTGGAGGTGGGTGTTGCATGGTACTGCTCCTTTTGGATCTTTTTGTTCTGTTTAAGGGAATTTTTCTACAATTGCAGGGAGGTGGCATTTTCTCATAAAAGGAGCATGCTCTCTTCTCTTGAAACCAATATTGTCTTCTCAGTCAGCCACTTGGATTTTGAGAGTGGAAATACTGCTTTTATTTTCGTATTTCTCATAGTTTTGATGCAGCTACCTGTTCTGTCAATCTATTTAATTCAGTGGCACCTCTAGGTTAAAGAGATACTGTGGAAAAACTGCTATCTTTGATTCTGAGGATCTTCACAAACTTCTTCCTGTTCAAGTTTAGTTGATTATTTTATGATTTTCCACTAGTGAGATTTATACTGTGCAATTGTGTCCAACCAGCACAAGAGCTCAAAGCCTTTAGTACAAAACATTTTCAAGGAGAGCTTAATACAGATAAACTTCATGAAAAGCAGCTATTTAAATCTTTCTGTAGCAAATATCAGACAGATTTTTGAAGGAAAGCTTGTGTATATGTTTTATTTTTTTCATTTATTCATGTTTTCTTTGCCTTAAATATGACAGGCCAGAAATTGCACTTTTGTTGATGGCATGGAATTTTCTTTTTGGATCCATATATTCTTTATGGCTCTTGGGAAATTATTCAGAAGCCGAATCCTTGATCACAATTGTAGGAAGTTGATAATTAAGGACTTGTTGCTTCTGACATAATATGGCTAGACAGGTACTTTTCATTTGGTACCCTTGAATTCAGATCTTGAGTCCATTATTCTACTCAATAAAATACTTCCTTGCAATGACATAAGGTTTTGCCATTATTGAAAGGAGAGAAAAAAACAGGTGGAAAAAAGCAGGTGAGGAAGATAGAAAAGGAAGGCCGTGGTATTTTCTTCTTCAAGAATTTTTAAACATTGATGTGAGGCTTCTCCAGCATGAGGTATGTAAAATATTAGAGATGTTCCTTGTCTATCAAAGTTCATTTTTTCTCTCATAAATAGTCTGTATTAGATTTTGAAATCTGTCCTGAAGGTTGCTAAGATTGGAAAAACTCAGTCTCAGGAACCTCTGTAAAGGTCACTTTGACAAAGAAGTCTGATTTTCAAAACAAGGGGTAAAAAAACCCCATGGAACCATTTGAGGTTTAGTCATCATCTTTATTTTCTCACATTTGTGTGTGTTTTAGATGTGCTATGTGAAAATGTACTAACACCATCAGAGATTTGTGTTCCCCCCAGTTACAGATTGTTACTATGATTTACTGTATTGTGGCAATGCCAAGGGGCTGGGGTTCCCATGTGTTGAGTACTGGGCAGGCAGAGGAGGAAGCTGGATCCTTCAGGGACCTCTTTGTGTTTGCTTCAGCCCTCCCTGGCGAGGAGGTGGCCTTGCTGTGGAGTCCCCTGAAGGGCTGCAGGTTTGTGTTGTCACTGCTCTTCAAGCATATTCTTCACTTGGCACAAACTCAGGGGGTCAGCCCAGGTGGGTTAGACCAGATACACGCTGGGAGTGACTGCCAGGGACATGGGGATGAGCATGGGGGTGTTTGTGTGCATTAATCCTAAAATCATGCTGAGAGAAACAGGGCTCTAGGGTGCATTCTCCTGTGTTGTACTCACGTCTGATTTTGATTTGAGCAGGTGAATGACTCGAGAGCCCACTAGCAAACATTTGACCTGCTGTGTTCCCCATTTCCCTTCCCACTCTGACACTCCCTATAATTTATGTAGCTATTACACTTCAGCTGTAACTCAATTCCCGGATTTGTTCCTTTTGCACAAATTAGTACTGAAAGGCGTAGCAGTGATGGAGGGCTTGGAATAACCACCAAGATATTTGTCTATTTAATAAACAGTTTTTTAAAAATAGCATTTTAATGTTTGGGAGAACACAAGGAAGCTGACTGTCCTTCAGAAGTTCAGGACTGGTTTTCAGACTCTTCAAATTTGAGGTTGCACCATTAACACTGAGTGACTATCACTAAAGAACTGTGAAACGCAGAGCTACCCTGTTCCCCCCCTTCCTATTCCCCTTGCAGAATAAAAAGCAGGGCAGAAAAACAATGCTACTCTGACTTATTTATCTTTATCCAGTTCCTCTGTCAGTAAGGGGATGAAGCGAAAAATTCAGAACAAAGTAACTTAAAAAATCAAAGGATTAAAGCCCCGTGTATGTGATCCTGATGAATTGGATGATTCAGAAGATGTTAACCAGAGCAGCAGCTGTAATGGAAGGAGAGTCTCTAGCAAACAGGTTTTCTGATTTATCGGGGTAATCAAGCATAGAAGTGGGCAGGCACTGGGTGGTACAGAATACCAACATTTTTTTTGTGCTGCCTGGGAGATATATTTGAACCTCTAGGGAAGAATTGCCCTCTCCCCCTTAATTCCCCTGAAGATTTTTTTTCCTTTTTTTTCCTGAAAATGAAAGCAGGGAACGAGCATTTCCCTGAATCTCATTTTAAATCTTCCTAAGTTTAAAATGGTTATTGCTTGTTTATTATTTTTGGCAATGTAACGACCCTCACAGGAGACTAATCCTGTTTGGTGAGGACTCCATTCCCTAACATAAGGGAGATAATGAGGGTGGGGAACCTGGCAAATATAAACCTAGAGATGCTTGGCTTAGAAAAATGCAACAAACGTCCTGTGCTGTTTTCAGGGTGGTTTATTCCAGTAGCAACTAATGGTCTTTGGATTGAAGACTTCTAAGAACCCACCCTAGAATTACTCTTAAGCCCATCTCTAATGCTGTTTTCCTTGCTTGGTAATGCAGTATCCCAACCTCTCTTTCATGTGTAAAATCAAGGGGAACATGATGCAGACAAAGTTTAACATGACTTGACCGTGCTCAGGTTCTTGGAGATAACAATCTACGTCCAGTGTGGTGGGATAGGGGCTTTCATCCAGTTCTGTCCCTTCTAATACCCATCACATTTTAACAGGCTATGTGGGTTTGCACTCAGGGAGCATGTCCCAGGCTCTCCAGGGATACTCCCTGAAATCCCTTGAGTGGTGTATTTGCTGAAAAATGACAAGTCTTGGAATTCCTCAAGCTAGGACTTCTCTCCTGCACAACCGTTTTCTTCTTGAGATCCCATCCCCAAAGAGAATCCCTACCTAGGCTTGGCTGAGCATTTTGGGCTTAGACATATCTGGTTGCATCATCTATTTCTTCGGTTTTATTACTTATGGGTATTTTCCAAGGTGTCCCCAGCAGCATGATGGGCTCATCTCGGTCCATCCACAGAGCTCACCTTGGTCCCATCCACAGAGCACCTAGCAAAGCTGCCTCTGTGCAACACCAGCCATAAGTAATCCATGTGTGTCAATTCCAGCCACTCCTGATGGGAAGGAGGAAAGCTTTTGTTTTCATCAATATCACAGGTTTTTTTCTTACTCTTATGATCTTTCTCAGTAGTGCTTTTGTCTGTTGAATGTTTATTAAGAAAATAATTTTTGTTTGCTTGTTACAAGAAGAAAGAAGTTCTCTGCACACATGGGATAATATTTGTTTGATTTCCTGATGTGGTTCCTGAAGCCAGAGAGTGAAAATGTTGATATTGCCTCTTGAGATGAATATCACAGGAAAGTAGTCTTTTCCATTGTGTGTGCATACAATTGCCCAGATTTACTTACATTTTTAAATTATCGTTATTATTTTAGTATTATAGGCCCTTCAGAACAGGCTATTAGTGGTTGTTATTGTTGGTTTTAACATGATACATGATTTTGTGGTCAATAATTTCTCTGCAAGTATTTCAACAAAGCCTTTACCAAGTTGCGAGTTTGCTGCCTGAATTGAATTCTGTTTCTCTTCCCCAAATGGATTCAAGTTCAAAACCATTGAACCAAACCTACTCTTAGCTTTGGCCATTTGCTCTTTCCACTGCTGGGTTTGCTGCAGTTACTACTTTGAGATTAGTTTTTCTATGAGGGAAGAACATGCAGAGCCTGGGAAGCCATTCCATTAGGCTGAATACAGCGTCTCCTTAAATGAGAAATCACCTAAAAATAATATTGGAATAATATCACAGAGCATCCAAACAAGCAAAAGAAATAAAAAACAAATGAAGAAAACAGACTGCCTCTGTACCTTCAGGTGGAGCAAATCTGGCCTTCAGTAAATATTTTCCTGGGTTTGATTTCATAGCTGAGCGACTCCCAACAGAACCACCTGTTTGCCAGCTTTTTACCAGCCCCAAGCTACTCCTTTCTCCCCTGAGCCTCCCGAAAATGTTCCTGCTTTGAGCACCCCCAAAACAAAGCCCCTGAAACTGCTGCGGTTGCCTGCCTGGCTGCCACATCCCCTCTTCCCTCCCACGCTGGTCTTAGCACCAGCTCTTTGCATCTCCTTGGCCATTCTGGACCAGAGTCCACCCGTTTGTTCACCTTTCACTGCAGAAAGCAATTCCCCATCTTCTGGGGCATTGCTCTGCTAGCAATTTAGCAATTAGCTCTGGTAGCAATTTAAGAAAACCTGGACGCCAGCTGGGACTTCCAAGGAAGAAAAATAAGATGTGTCTGAGAGAAAACAGGTGCACCACAGCTCTGGGTTTGGTGAGCTCTAACAATACATCTGATGAAGCAGCAAAAATATTTTGGGTAACCTTAAGAAAAGCTGTCTCCTGCACTACATTATCATTAATAATGGCACATTCCTGGTTTCAGTAAGTATATCAGGATGTTTATTTTAAGGAGAAAGGGCACAGTTTATTTTGCACAGAACATGCTTGGGAATGTTTGCCATGATGTGTCAGTGACAATCCCAAAGCCCTGGTGTTGCCCTCTTTGCCTATCACTGACTCCCTTGGCTCCCATCAGTTTGCATTCTTGGTATTGAACGTGTCTCCCCCAGTGAAATGTTGATAGTATTTTTAACAAAAAAAGCCTTCGTATAATTGATATCTGCAAGAAACTGAGCTCCAAAAGCATGTTTTAACCTGTGTATTTTGTAAACACAACATGAAAAATTCACAGAGAATTTCTGTTACATCCTGAGGCAACAGTGAGTCTTTTCCAAAGTAAAGGCTAAGGAGCTCTATGGTGTATAAGGAAGAGAAAGTGAACAAAGAGATGCCAGATGGGAGTCTGCAGGTAGAGCTTGCAATTAGTATGTCTTGTGCACCCAGCAAAAGCTATTTATTGTGCTCTGGTTACAGAACAGACGCCCTCGTGGAGGCACAGCATATTCTGCCAGCAGGTTTTTTGCTGGCTTAGGGACTTCACCTTCCTAAACAGCAGAAGGTGCACTCACCTGGACTCTGCTGCTAGCACAGGTAAGATCAAGCCCCCAGAGTCCCACCATTGTAACAGTGTCAGCCATAGGATGTGCATTTTCCATGCCCTGAGCTGACCTTGGGCGTGCAAAACTTTGGCGAAGCTTTACTGCGTAGACATGGCCTAAGGCAGGTAGAATTTGCCAAACGTGGTGTTTAATGAGACAGCCAAGTGTGTGTAGCACACAGCAAGTTCAGTAGAGCCCCTGAGGGCTGGGGTCCGAGGAATGTGCTGTGATGGAGCAAAATAAGCCTATGATCCTTTTCATCCACCTCCCTGCTAAGACTGAGCCTGGCTCATCAGGGATGCAGCAGGGCAGGGCTCAGAGCACAGGGACACCAGCAGAGCTGCCTGTGTCCTGCAGTGTTTATTGGTGCCTCTCTGCACTGACTGGGCTCTGTCCTCCTGACTGGGTGCTCACAGCACAGCCAGGACACTGGGAATGAGAGGAAGGGCCCAGAGGTGCTGGACCTGGCGTGGTGCAGCCCCAATGCAGAGCCAGGCAAAGGCCGTGTGGTGTCATGGAAGCACTGTCCGGGCCAGGGGAGGGTGTGCCCAGAGGGAGGATATCAGGCAAGGACTAGAGATGGCTCAGTTGTGAATTTACTCTCTTATTATGAGCTGCTGGTATAGGAGATTTTATGTGGGATCCCCAAATTTGGACACTGTAATTTGGTGCTACTACAGAACAATCAAGTACGTCATTTTTTGGTTATAAACATAGTTGTTCTGAAAAGCATATTTACTGGTTGGAACAGTTTTTATCTCAAGGACTTGAGGTACAGGAGTTGCATGTTAATTCTATTCCCCTAAAATGTTGTGACACTATCATTACCAATTCTGTACCTCTTTTGTAAGTAAACCTGCACCTCTGCACGAATGAGTGCATCATGTCACACACACACAATTCAAGCCTGCCTACTGCCCTGTAATTCTCAACATTTCTACAACCATGAAGAAAAGAATATCAAGTGGATTTCTAAAGGGTTCCAAAGGACAAGTGAGGTTTTTGTGGGAGGGTCTATTTTGTCTTTTTTAAATTTTTTTTTTTAAGGCAAATTCTTTCATATTTTCCGCTAGAAGAGCTGCTCACTGGTCTTGGGGTTTGTGGATGAGGAGCAGAACCCATTGCTCTGTACACAAGAGGGAGAGCACTGGTCACTGAGTGAGGCTTTCCTGTCTTTAGCACCTGCTGGGAGATGTAACACCTTCTAAATCTCAGAAAATGACACTTGATTGAATTTTCTTTCATTTCTAGATAAAGTTCTTTTCTCCTTTCACGCAGCTCTTGTTCTTTTAGATTGATTTAATCATAGGTTCGAACCATTAGAAACATATGGTGTGAGAGACCTCCTGAATGGGCACCAGACCACACCCAACAGGTTTGTCTGTATTTTGCTGGCAAAAGTTTAAACTGCAAGGAGAACCTAATGGGAATGTTAGGAGTTGCAGTTCTAAAAACGGAGCTCTCTCTGAACACAATCTCTTTGAACGTGAGAGAAATTAGTTCTGTTTCATCAAGGAGACAAGAAAATAAACATGATCATTCCTTGGCTCTGAAATGCTTTTTATTCAACAAAGTAATCTCTGTTTGGAAAGACATTTAGAGCTTGCCTGCTTGACAGTAGCTTGCTCTCTGACACTCATCTGTAGATTTTCAGAAAAAATAGACTAATGCTGCTTGTTTTGTAGAATTTGGAAATGTTTTGAGAGGCCACTGTGAAGCAAACAGAAGCTTAGGCCAGAAGGAAGGCCTGGAGGATGGAAGCATAGCCCTGGAAGGGTAGGGTATAACAGAGAGGGGGAGGAGAGAGATTGAAGTGCTGCCTGTTTGGCTCCCCCTTCTCCCATTTCTGCTCTGTGAGCACAACCTAAAGCAGATTCCCTGTTGATATGGAGGTCACACGGTTTATTTCTGTCACACTCATGTGGTCTTGCCAATACCAGGGGAGCATGAATCAGAAGCTTATTTTAAAAGCAAAAATATATGGTGTCACTTTGTATTCTGATAGCATCCAAGGACCAGTTAGGATCAGGGCTTCGTCTGCTACATGCTGAATCTATTACAAGGTGAACACGTGTTGTGTTGTTGATCCTCTGAGAAATTTCAACCCAAGATGCAACGAGCTGTAGGAGGAGAAGGGAGGGTAAAGCAGCTGAGTGTTGGGTGGTCTGCATAATGCTGGAAAGGAGGCAGAGAACTGTGTGTAAAAAACTGTCACTTAGAACTATTTAGGCAAGGAACTGAAAGACTTGGAACAGAGGAAAAGACCTTCTTTGTTTAACTAAACATTAAAAACATCTGAAAGATCTGGAGTTGATGTGGGGCTGGGGTGGGAGGAGGCAGGACAGGCAGGTGAGCAGATTAATGGCGTTGTTGCAGCTTGCCCATATGGTGTTTGGGCTCTATTTCCTCAGCTATATTTATCTGGTGGGATATTTTTGATGCAAGCTTGATCTGGAAAAATCAAATCAATTTACTTGGAAAGGTCAGCTTCCTGAGAATTGAGCACCGACTGTTTGTCAGAGCTCATGACCTGTGTGTGAGGGTGACTGACAGCAGCTATGATTGCCAAACAAACTGGAGAAGAGATGGAGACATGACTCGTGCTGAGGATGTCAAATGGGGAGGAGAGAGAATGAAACCAGTTTGTCACGTGTTGCAAAAGTGTCTCTCTCTCTTTGTCACATCTTCCACTTACTAAGGGCAATATTATTCTCTCCAGGCACTCAAGTGAAAAGGCAGAAAGGGCAGAAAGTGATCTGTGCATAGATGCTACTGCCATCTCCAGAAGAAAAAAATTAATGCTTGATCAGAATAATAAATTTGTTAAACTCTGGCTAATGATACTCTCCTTCAATCTAAGCACCACTGCTGGAATAGGATATTCAAAATCTTCCTGTCTCCTGGAAAGTCCATGGAGTTGGAGGCAGTATGATGGAAACCTCAGCTAGGTATGTAGCATTCAGCAGCTTCACAGATGAGCTTCCAGGAAATCTTTATAGCTTTTGTAATAAAAATAGCATTCATATATGACTTTGTTTATGGTGAGGCCCCAGGGTGAATTGTTTGGGTTTTGTCTGTAAAATTTCTTGCCAGCTGGTCTTGCAAAGAACAAGTGTAATTTGGAGCCTCACAGAGTTTAAACTTGATGAGAAGGAAATAATATTTGAAGAGAAATCATATTTTGGACCGAGCAAGTTTGACACTGGCTAGTGCTGCCAGAGTTTGAATATTATTGAATTCAATCTTTTCCATCAAATTCCAGAATCATCTGGAACATTCCCTCTTACGTGAAATAAATGCTTGCAAGCTGCCAGGTGATTAACTCTGTTAGCTGAGATGTGAGGGTGTCTCAGGAGACTCTGCTTTGTTTTGCTACTGTAATTTCCAGTAAAGATTTGGTCAAGACTTGAAACTGTCTCAAATGATGTATTTTGCAGCTTTAAGTTAAAATTCAGACCTGCCAAAAGGTTCTTGATTGTTAGTTTTTCTGGCTGAAACCACCTAATTTTTCCACTGTGCTTTGTCCATGTAGTTATGGATCACTGTTTTATCTCTCTGGCTTCAGAAAAGACAAACACTGTATCACTTCCTAAGTGTGAGGGGAAAAAAGCTACTAAAATATTCGTAGGAATTTTTAAAGGATTGCAAATTAATCAGATATTGTACAAATAAACACAAAGTGTGGGCCTAGTGAAAAGATTTAAAGGCTAAAAGAGACAAGCCATTGGTTGCATTTAAAGGAAAGCGTAGAGGTGGAGAAATTACTGGATTTGAGGAGGAATCTAAACTGAGAGGTCATTTGGCAGACAAAATGAAAGAATAATTGAGTATAAAGAACAGCAAAAAAAAGTCACAAAGCGAGGAAGAAGTAAAATTAGTTAAATTCTTTAGTCATATTTGCCTTTTCACAGTTGAAATACAATTAAACAGATTTAAACATTATTTATAGGAAAGAAATGCATTTTGAATGAAAAAAAACCCAGATGCATGTGAACACTGCTGCTTTCTAAACCATAAAAATGCAATTTATAAAGAAATGGTGACTGATACTAGAGATTTCAAGAACCATTCCTTCTGTGTATTATTCTTCAGCTGTATCCTACATCATGTGGAACAGGTCTTGCTCTTCCCACACTGGTTAGAGTTTGGAGAGCTCCCAAAATAAGCAGATCACATGTGCAGGGGACTTTCTGAGAGGAAAAGCCTAGGATAGGATGAAACTTCTTTCTGTATTAGACTTCAATATTCAAGAGATAATTTACTGTGAGGAGACCTTAAGAAGAAAAGACAACTCAGTTTTCTTGGAAAATATATTGACAAAATGCAGTAGGAAGGAGCAAATTCCTAAAATTTTGCTGAAGTGCTGCAATGTCAGACAACCTCCAGCACAGGCATGGATGGCAGACGAGGTGATGTGGAAGTCAGATAAACTGAGGATGGCACACAAGGTGACGTGGAAGTCAGATAAACTGAGGCAGGATCTCAAATAGATCCTTCAGGGAAGAGCCAATTTCATTTTCCAGGTCAGCACACGAAGCTCTCAGCATCCTTCATTACGTAACCTGTGCAAGAAGAGATCCTGTAGCCTCTTGGGCGTGAGCCAGGGTGGAGAGCTGCAGTGTAGGAACCTTCCCTGGCAGGAGCAGGAGGAGAGGCACAGACTGACCTAGGAGGTATTTCCCCTACTCATCAAAAAAGGAACAGGCATGGAGAAGCCACGGGGAGCCCCATGCTGCCCAAGAGCCTTCTGTGCAGCTAGAGTGTCTCACCTTCTATTTTTAACTGTCTCGTGGAAGCATTTAGGAAAAGCAATATAAAAGAGAAAGAATGTAAATATTATGGTTTCAAGGATATCAGCCCCAGTCCAAGTGCAAAAATCTGCCTTTCAGTGGAAGATTTGAGGGGCTCCTAGTTCAAAGGATTCCAGAGCTGTGGAGAGGCAACTATGCACATTCTTCTCTATCAGTTAGCCCTTATTGATGGCAGCCAAGTTAAAATAAGGAAGAGTATCCTTCTTAAGCAGTTCTGAGAGGATAAAAACACTGGCATGGGAAAGAGCAGCTACAAGGTGGTAAATACTTTTTCAAACGATGGAATGATTTTTCTGCTGAGGCTGGAAATGTCAGTGTTGAACTTTTGCTCGTGCCTCAGACCTCCTGAAGCAATTGGCTATTTCAGTGCGTGGCAAAATACTCAGGGAAACTGTTATAAGGCTTTGTTTTAGGAGTGCTTTTTGCTCTGCATAAATGTAATGGTCTTATTCTGGTTTTATCTTTCAGGATTAAAGGTCTGCTGACAGATATTTTAGGATTAAAATGTGGGTTAGACGTAGCTTTTTGTTTTGTTTTTTACAGAGTCTGATATGAGTGGGAATATCTGTGAGTTGGAAAATACATCCACAATACCCCTGGAAACCGCATGTTTTTATTTAAATGCAGTCCTGCTGTGTTTAGTGGCAGAGCTAAAAAGGGAACCTGGGATGAACAGAAAGTGAAGCAGAAAGCTACAATTCGGTTTCCCCAAATCAGTGAATGGCAAAATCAAGAGAGTGTAAAAAGTGGATGCTTAAAATGTTTCGGATTTAATCACACTTCTTGTTGTTAAAGACTCACTTTTAAAAATAGACTGTTTGCTAAAATAGCATCTGCCATATCCACAGACTGGAGAGCAGCCTGCATAAATTCTGGCCAATTAATTCTTTGCTTAATTACCATAAGGATACGTTCAAAGATTTTGTTACTTTTTTGATTTATTTCTCATATCTGTATTCACATAAGGTCTCTGTGTTGACAACATGAAAATGCTTTCTAATCTGTGATTAGTGCATAGCAGCAAGGGGAAGAGTTGGCATGAATAGCTCTTAACAAGTAAGGTATGTGATTCTTTTTTATCTCTCAGCCAGGCCTTTGTCAGAGCAGAGGAGCTGAGATTGGTTAATACTCAGACAGGCTGCTGAAGTTCCAGTCTGGTTTTCTAATTTAGAAGTGCTACTGGATGACATAAATGGTAGGAATAATTGTAAATTCTATGTGAAAAAAATCAAATGGGAGTCGTGGAGAGTGTAGGAATAGGTCTAAAGTAGCCCTTTAAAAGTTAGAAACAGCTTCAAAAATTGTTGCACTCTCAGTGTGAATGTTTTGCTTGTATTTCAAGTGAATATTTTTCTCACTGATGTGCTGTTTGAGCTCACATTATGATATTTATTTGCAATTGAGTTCAAATGAAGTAAATGAAAAACACTGAAGGGTAATCGGTGAGCTATCCTTGAAAAATACAGCACTGAGAGACTGGACAAAGCCAGCAAGAAAAAGAGTGTTTAGTCTTTCCAGAGCCCTTCTCATCTCTGGGAAAACTGCATGGGAAAAAGGTTGAGGATGAGGGCAGAAAATGGCAAAACAGATTTGGGAAAAATATTGGTACTATTGTGTTTCTTTTGGTTTTTTTGGTGTTTTTGGTGTTTTGTGTTTTTTTGTTTTTTTTTTTTCCTTGTCTTGTCTTGCCTTTTTTTGTCTGGTCTTATTTTTCCTAATTTTTTTTCCACTGTGCAGTTTGAGCTGAGAGGGACATAGAAAACCCAACAGGGAATCTGTAGCCAGAGTGTCCTGCTGCTTCAGCACAGACTCTTAGGAGATGGTTCCCTTCCCTCATCCCTAAAAGTAAAGGTAATCTTAGTTTATCTTGCTTCTCAACTAACCTGTCACAGAAGGCAATAGCTCAAAAATACCAAGTTTATTTGGAAGTCATCAAGGTTTGCAATGGATTACCTGGGAAGAGGGGCTAACTGGGCTGGAGATGGTGGGGGACTCTGAGCAGTCTCAACTGGTGAAAGGAAAAAAATTGGTGGAAAAGGAAAAGCCTCCTGTGCCTACTAAAATGCCATGTACCTAGGAGTGGTCCTGTGTAAACTATCAGAGCTCCCAAGACCTGGCTTTTTATACTGTACTTGAAGTGAGACCAAAGGATGGAAAACTGGTCGTCTGAGCTATTTTGAGGTTTTTATTATGTTCAGGGATTAATTTGGATGACAACAATGGTGTTTTCAGTGCAACAAGTAGAATTAAATAAGCAGTCTGGCAGAAGATCTGAGAAGCAGAAGGTGAAAATAAATAAAATGGAGTCGTGAAGAATGCAGAAAGAAACAGAAAGCGTTCAAAGGCGTGTAAATGCCATGCAGGCTGAAGCCAAATTCATATGCAAATATCTAAGGTACAAATCCTCTTCCCTCCTTTTCTCCTTGCCCTGACCAGGTGCCTGTACATCCCCTTGCCCCCTCTTGTGTTTACTCTCATGACAGGATTTAAGCAATGGAACAGAGCAAAAAGGAGGCAGATGTGACTATATGGGAAGTTGCTTTGCCACTCAGATGTGTATGGGAACCACATCTTTTCCTGTAGTTTGTGGGAGGGGGATTTATTCTTTCAGCATTTTGAGAAAGACTTATGATTCCACCTGGATTTATGCACAATAGCTTTTCTGTCTGTACTCTTTATCTTTCCTTGAGAGCTTTCTGACTAAGTTATTTTCCTCCTGGGATGTATAAAATATACTCTCACCTACAGTGGGATAAAAGACTCTTGAATACAAAGGCCTCTGCTGAAGGCCTTTTGCAAGTATTGTCCATTCCCATCTAATTTCACCTGGAGCTCATCTGTAGGGCCTTATTCGGGTTGGGCCATGTGGTAGGGCTTTATAAACTCAAAATGGTGTAGCTATGGTACTCACTCTAGGAAGTTCACACCAAGGCTCTAAATTAGCAACCCATTTAGGCTTTTTAATTGTCATGGTTTTTAAGTCATCTCACTGCAGGCAGTGGTACAGTGAAAGCTGAAATCATGCTGGAGTGCTTTGCTGGCTCACAGCCCAAGCTGGCTCTCAGTGTGTTATAGGCAGCCTTTCCTGGGATGGTGGAATTTGAATTGTGGTAAAGTATTTCTAGCAAGATGACAAATCACCTCGCATCTAAAGGTTTTATTGCTTTTTCCGCTGTCTATGAACTCAAAAACGAGGCCATTTCTATGAAAAATGGCACTTGAGAATATGAAATTTCCAGAAGAATTGGGGATTCCTTTTCTAACAGAAGCTGAATGCACGTGAACAATACCTTTTTGAAAAGAGGACATTGTTACCTCAGGAAACAGTGGTCACACAATTGTGTGAAGCTTTGGACCTGCAAAATTAACCAAATGCTGGGAGCTACGTCTGGTTCTAAATTAAATTTACCTTAGTGCCCCAATCCTGCACTGAGTTCTGCCCAGAGCTGGTGTGAGAGGGCTTCAGAGAAGCCTGTGAGCCTGCATGTCTGCATCCAGTTCCTGCTAATGCTTGTATTCTCAATTTCTCAGCACAGAGCTGCTTAGGGAGTCCACTCAGCATCCTGCTCCTGAAGGAGAGATTGCCCTTTATGAAACAGAAAGTAAGTAATGGCCAACAGTTACACAGTACCCAAGAGTTTCTGCTCTTCTTTGTGTGTTTCTCCAGACACATTTGTTGTGCTCTAGCAGGTACCCCAAAGAGCCAGACTCTTCTGTAGTTGCAGAGTGGGTAATTTGAAACCATGTAATTTATTTAACGCCATTTCACTACTTAGCTTGCTGAATCTCTGTGAGAAATATTCCAGGTCCCTTGACCTTACTTTTTTCAGATTTGTTTTGAACAGCATGTCTGGAACATGTGTTTCGTGTGTTATATTTCCTCTGTGAATTCATCTTTGACATTCAATGTGTGAACTTTTCTTATAATTAGTTCTGATCAGTAGAGCTAGTTCAAGTACCACTGCAGATAGTTTAACTCGGATTTCTTGTTGGCAGTCACAAAACACTTACAGGATGCAGTGCTGTAGCTGTGCAGGAGTGGAATTCTGCCCCTCACTCGCTTTGTACTGAACTCAGAGGATACTCAGGCACACTTTGTATGCCCACAGCAGGTTTGCAAAGCCAGTGGTCAAGTATTCAGTAAATGCATTCAACACACAAATTTACTCAGATCCCTGGGTTTGCATGTTAGTTAGATAAATCTGCCTCTCAGCTGGATGAGGTTTTATTCCATGATTTCATAAGTACTTGCTTTACAAACATCTGTAAATTTAAAGCAGACTTACTTTCAATACCTTTACCAGTTGGGTTTGATTGCTTCAAGTACCACCTGAGGAGAAAAACAAAAGGAGCATTTCAGTGGTTAGAGCAGACTCGTTGAATATATAAATATTCTTTTTTTCCCTTTAGTTCCTTGGGGTTTTGAGTAGATTTTAGGGAGGGATGTGTTAATTAGTCAGGGGGAAAAATCCGAAGTAGCAAGAACCTAAAACCCAGACTGCTCCGGAAACGGTGTGAAATTTTTTTCTTTACCTTTGATTGTATATCTTGCCTACACTATTTTTGCCAACAACTGCAGAAGTCTTGCCTTTCGGGAAGGAGGTGAGGCCACTGGAGAAATGTTGACTGTTTTATTCATGATTATCCTAGTATCATTGCATAGTTCACTGTGCTGTTCGTACTTGTATCTGATGACTTCTGTGTCTCTGAGTGCGAGGGCAGCCAGAGCCGCAGGAGCAGAGAACACAAGCTGCGTTTTGGGAACGCCTTTTGCCAGGGAACCTGCTGCCCATGGGCTGGGAGGCTCTTCCCTGGCCCCCAGCTCCCGGCCTGCCCGGCACACCCTCTGTGTACATTCTGCACATTCCAGCCGGGAATTTGCTTACATAACCCCGGCTGCCCTGCCTTCCTCTCCCCACACAGGTGAAGTGCGGGCTGCCCTCGGCTCCAGCTCCCCGCCCTGAGGCACGGCCGCGCTGCGCTGCTGGGCTCAGGGCTCTGGTTTCTCATGGCCGAGCAGAGTCCCAGGATCGGGGGATTTCTTTCAGGGCACAGTGAAGCCCAGCTGAAGGCAGCTGCAGGAGCCAAAGTGGCTTTGTGTGTTGCTGTGCATTCCTGGCTTGAGCTGCTCAAAGCTGCCCACCCAGGAGAGCAGTGTGGGTGCTGGAAGGCTGAGCCCTGTGTGCATTGAAGTGTCTCGTGCTGAGCAAAGCTGGGCACTGTCCTGAGCCACCTCTTCCCCTCCCACAGAGAAGGGATTGCTAACCCAGTTTGTTAAAAAACCAACCCCCCAACCAAGCAGCCCCCCCAAACCTCTGAGATCCCTGCATGCAGATGTGCCACAGGTACCAAGAATACCTGCACACATCTAAAATATTCATCCAGGACATGAGTTCAGGTTTCAGCTTTTCTTGCCAAATGCTGGTGATTCCACAGAAGTGAGCGTTTTTCTACGTGGGTTGCTCTACCCGTGCTCTCAATAATCTGTTGGGAATAATTGATAACAAATGATGGTGTTGTCAATGGCAATACCCTTAATAAATATAGAAGTTCCTGCTCCATGGCAGGTTGCACATGCAAAGGGAATAATAGTCTCAGAAGGCTCTGTTCTATAAACAAGCTTATTGTGCTTTACTGGTTTATGATATTTAGTTTTAAAATTTTGTTTCCAAAGATTTTAAGTGTCCACTTTTAACCATCATTGGATTCATCTGTAGCAATTTCTGCTGGAAAGGACATAGGACAGCTTTCATTTCCAAAGCTGCAGAGCAGTTCTGGCTTCCACTGCAGTTGGTTGGAATTGTGGGCATGCAGGAACTTTAGGAATGAATTGTTAGTTGTTGTTATTAATTTATTTGGGAAACACAAACAGTATGATTCATTAACTCATGTCTTGAAAAATGCTATACTCTTTCTTCACAATCAGCAAACTGCTGGAAAGCTCTCCCTTCCAACATTGACATGAAGTAGAATTTGAGCAACAGAATTGTGAATGTGGACTTAGTTCAGTAACCTAAAAAGCCCTGGAAAACTGGTGATATACAACACAAAAAAATCCAGGAGTTCAAAATCATGTGCTTTGTATCTTTAATGAAACCACCAGAAAATGTCTGAAGGACATAGGACATACATAAATATGATGTC
This sequence comes from Pachycephala philippinensis, assembly GCA_013397055.1. Classification (NCBI taxonomy): domain Eukaryota; kingdom Metazoa; phylum Chordata; class Aves; order Passeriformes; genus Pachycephala; species Pachycephala philippinensis. Next base: position 171,003 of record VWZT01013948.1, on the reverse strand, counting down.
ACCAGCTTGAGAGCGTGTCTTCCTGAGGCTGGTGCATTGGTTCCTGATCTGGGTTTTTAATTTGATGTCATCTATTTGATCATTATATCCTGTTTCTTTTTAAATTCTTGGCTAATTTACTTTCTTTTGCTGTAATTTCCATTTCCAAATTCTCTGATAAGTGTCAGCCAGTGCCTTTTCAGACGTTTCCTCTGTATATAACCCAGAGAGCTGCTTAATCATAAGTCATATGTGCAGCAATATGGTTTTATTATTATTCATGTCTTTCTAAAAGCTAAGCCAGATCTTAATTTGAGAGCAGAATAGCTGAGGCTTTGAAAAAAAAGGGAAAGAACAGGAAGTCAGTCACTGTGGACCCAACAATTTCCTTAGCAGCCTTTCATTATACAGAGCTCTGTAAGGCTCTTTTCACTCTTAGATTCTGTCACCTGTGTGTCTCTGGATCTGCCCTTTTGCTCTCGTGCCAGTCCTTGCTCAGGCAAGCTCTGTACCAGAAATGAAGGGATGTGTTACTGACAGCTGGACTTCTGAAGGAATCTCCTTCCTGACTCTTCTTTGCTGTGTTTCTTTTTTAAAACCCTGTAAATATCTGAAACTGGGAAGGATCTGTATGTCACTGAGTCCCCAGTTCATGGTGTCATCTTTGAGAGTAGCAGCAGTCCTGGGACCTCTCAGTGCCATAAGCACCAAATTTCACATCTATGTCCCTAGTGAGGAATAGAAATAGAAATAAAAACCAGCTGGGTTTTGTAAATAAGCTGCAAAGAAAGGGCTCCTGCCTGCACTGAAACTCCTCTGTCTGTACTTCCATCAATACATTCTATTTGCTGGTTGTAAATCAAAATCACTGTGTCTGAAGATACTTGCAAATGCATCATCTGGTGTAGAACTATTAAAAGAGAGAGATCATCTAGCACAGGAAATATTTTATTGGAATGAAGAAAAAAATGGAGAAATTAACTAAAAATGCATGATGTTTTACACTGTTTAACACTCTAAAAACAAACTGGGAAACTCTTTTCCTCTGTTCTTCTCCTTCCCAGACATGTGTACTCATAATATTTAATGGAGTGGAATTGCCTGAAAGAACTGGACCATTAATACACCTTTCTGTGGCTCCTTAGTACATATGTGAACAATTTGAATAAAAAAAAGTTGATTTGTAGTGATTCTTAGACGTCTTGTGGTAGATCATCTGCACTGGACAGATGGATTTGGTCACTGTAAGCCAAATAAATAAATTAGCGCTATCTTTGAAATGTATAGCCACAACTGGCATCTCCAGTTACTGTACTCCCCTCCCTCAGCTCAGATGCCTTCACCTACACTGCTGAACTGGCCTAACTTTATATTCTGTTTGGCCTTGAGTCAGAACAGAGGACCACCTGCACGAGAGAGATGTGAAATGTTATGCGTGCCTTTGTAATGGGATAAAGCACCAGAGTACCAAGTCTGCAAATATTTTACTGAGCAGGTCATGTATTAAGTAAAGCACTGAAAGGTAAAATGATAAATGATGAGGTCATCGTTTTAAAAGTGGTGTCCAGGTGGTGGAAAGCCAAAGGGCTGAGATGTAGAAAAAAGGGACTTCCTTTCAACTGGCCTGCCTTGGTGTGTTGCCTTCATTGCATGGGATGAGGCCGGACTGTCTCGGGGAGGGTTTTGGCCTGTTTGTGTAGAGATCTGCCTATAAAGCAGGAACCTTGTAAAGGAAAGATATAAATCTGCTTTTGACTGTCTTGATTCAGCTTTTCAAGTGCCTCATAGGCTGCAAAAATGCATTCTGTATAATGCTAGATTTCTACCTAGTCTAATGTAACTAATTGTAAAATGCTTTAATTAATTCTGCCTGACAGGGCCAGTCATGAAGGCTGAATTTAGATATTTTCCCTCTCCTCCTTCACCCCATTTTTAACCCAAAGCTGTGTACCTGCTAATCTCCAAACCAACCAGCTTTCCAAACCCATTGCAAAATACTTCAGGTGAAAACTTTCTGTCCCGTCCCATCTTTTGGAGTTAGCTTTCTGCCAGATTACTTGGTTGCAGAAGAGTTTAATAACTGCAGGAAATGAGGTAAAAGGTATTGGATTGAAGCAGGGCATTTCATGCAACTTCTCTGTCACTTCTATTCTAAAGGGGTGTTAGTGTATCCCGGAGGGAGATGCTGTTTGATTTGAAACTGCCTCTCTCACTTGGGACGGTTCCTTTAGTTCCGTGTGTGATCTGGGTGCCTGGGTGTGAAAATACACATGTAGACTGATGTGGGTAGCACAAAGGTATGGGGTGGAGGGCCCATCAGTCATTTTTCAAAGCACTCGTGCTTTGTCAACTATGCAGCAAGCTGCTTTATTCTCCTTCTTCTGCCCGGGGCAGTGGAGCATCAGTCAAGTATTTTCAGAGTGAAAGTCAGTTGTTTTCTGGAGGTGTGGAGAGCTCAATGTGCTTCTTAAGGGTCACTTCAAGCCAGCACTGAGGCAAAGGGAGAAGTGAGATGGTGTGGGCAGGAGAAGCACAGGTAGGAGGAGAAAGCTGATCTTTTCTGGCAGCAAGCTGGGAGCAGCTAGAAAAGATGGTCCTGTAAACTGGCACAATTTAAAGAGAGTTTCAAGAAAAGAATTCAGGTTTGAATAATATGCATATGTAATTGTTGCCCTCAGGGCAACTTCTTAAAGAATAAATTGCACTGATCTTCAAGAACTGTCGTTTTCTTATTTCTCAGGGATTTTATTTCTGAGGGACAGAATTAATCTCCTGCTCACTACCTGTCACTGCTCTAACGGGATTTCCCTTTCAGTAATGTCACTGCCTCCTTTCCTGAGTGGAAAGCTCATCACAGCTTCAGAGGCACGAGTGGTGGCCCACTGCCATCATCCTGGCAGTCTGTGCTACCTGGAAGGCACTAACCTTATTGCATAAAAGGTTTTCTGATGGAAATTTATTCTGGGGTGCCCCTGGCCAGGGCACAGCAGTGGCCAAGAGACAAGAGTTGTGTCCAGCCTGGCTGTGCACTTGCTCAGAGCCGAGTCCTGAACTCTGCCTTGAACCTTCTTTCTGTTTGGAGAGAGGAGCAAGTAGGAAAATGCACACCTTGCCTAAATGTAGTAGAGAATTAGTCCTCAGGCAGGAGAATCACACAGTTACCCCATGTGAATTTATTTCTCTTTCTGTGTTTGTATGCATGTAATAACACTTGGAAAGCACACAAACGCTCATGGCTCAGCTCTGAGTGAGGCAGTGCTGAAGCACAAAGTAGGCAAATTTGAAATTGTTTGGAGACTTTTCAGAGCTTCTCATTATCTCATTTGTGCATTTAATGATTATTGCGGGTGCAGTTTTTGAGGTTTGGATGCCACTGGCAGCAGTTGGAGGGAAGAGTCCTACCTGCAACAGGGCACAGTGACAGTATTGATAGCCTGGAGCATTCTGTGTGGCCAGAACAGGCAGTCCTGTGTGGGATGGGTGATCTGCTCTTTTATCTTGGGGAGGCAGGAGTTTGGAAAGAGTTCAGGTGAGTTAAGAGTGGAAACATCCCTGAAAAACAGGGGGGCTTTTATGATTTTAAGTCATCTATGAGCTTTTGAAAATTATGTTGTCTCTGAAGTCCTCACAGAAGCTCTCAGCTAATAAAAGTGTTCAAAGCAGAAAATAATCCTCACCCAGCAAGGGTGGAGCCCAGGTGGGTGCACAGCCAGGTGGGTTTTGCTCAGACAGGCTGAGGTGGTGCTCAGGACAGGCTGAGGAGCTGACAGTGTTAGCTCTGTTGTAATGATTTGTCTGAAAGGCCATGAAATCAGTATAGGATTCTCATGCATGTGCCATAAACCCAGTCCTAGATGAAAAGAGAGAGAGGCTGAGCAATAAGTTTAATTTTTACCTGTAATTGCTTTTATCACAATAAAATATGAAAGTATGAAACTCAGGGCTGCTTATAACTCCTGTCCAAGGCACTGCTTCTGAGTGAAGCAACAGGATGCAGTAAGGTGAAGAAATTAAACCACAATAATTGAGTAAAATTTTTGATGAATTAAAAAATTAAATGAAAACCTTATGTAAAAATTCTACAGATAAATCAATTCTTTTTTTTTTTTTCTGTCTTTCTTTTTCTCTCTTTCTGTCTTTCTTGGAATCCACCCTGAACCAGATGTTGGGAGTCTGTAGTTTAGTGTTTTTGGATCCCTGCCCAGACTTTTACCTATCTTTTCAGCTATTTACATGGGTTTTATTTCTCCAGCTGTGCTTTCACTGATACTGTACAGTCACAGACCTCCTCAGTCACTAATAGAGGGAGTCACTGGATTTTCATTGAGATGAACAGTGATACCAAACATCAAGTGGAAATAATTTTGTCTTTACTCCAATAGTAAGAGGATCAGGAGTAATGAAGGGTGTGAAGAAATCTGCTGTGGACAATGATAACACAGGAGGAGGGAAGGGAGTGGCACAGGAATTTTCTTTCCAACGCCATCACAGAGAAGGAGCAGAGAGCTGCTGCTGCTGCTGTGTATGGGAAAAGGTGCAGGGCAATGTCTTTTGTTTAAAACAGACTCAACTTCCATTGTGTGATTTGGCTTTATGTGATTTTTTAAGTTTTGATGGTCGCTACGTTTTAATTTCCATTAAAATGATTTTCTCCTTTTTATATTTAGTCATTATTAAGGATTTTTTAGTTGGATTATTGATCCATAAAGATTCAGTATGGAGGAAATGAAAGATTATTGGCATAAGTGCATGTAGCCTCTATGCTCTGGGCATAGAGAACTGCTGTCATTTGTCTCTTGTGTTCTAGTGGGACTATTTTTCAACAGAAAAATCCTGAGCCTACACATCCCTCTTCTGAAAGACCACTAAATCTACTTCATGGCATTGCTCAGGCAGTTGCACTAAAACTTTTATTTTGTGTTGGCATAACATTTTGCACATTTCTGACTTACAGCCTTCCAACTTGTCTCAGCTGTGAGGTTCAGACTGGAGAAAGGAGAAAGTTTCTCAGCAGAGGGCTGGTAAGGGCTCTCCTGAGTGAGGCTCTATGGATTTTAAAGGTGTTGTGTGGCAGCCTGCCTAAGAGACTGATGCTTCTCCTTTGGTCCTGACCCTGGATTTGAGCCAGTGCCCTAGAGATTAAATATTCCACAGCCTGTTACCAATCCCCTGAGCAATCTCCTGTCTCCAGGTGCTGGTCTTTTACACAGACTTCTTAGCAAAAGCAATTTCACTGGCAGTAAGAATCGGCTAGTTCAGTTCAACTGGAATGTTTTAATGAAGTCTCTCATACCAGTCGGGCTGAGGATCATCTAATGGAAGGAAAGGCAAGGGAAAATGGGGATGTTCTGGAAAGGTGGTTTGCAGTGCTGTGTCTAGGAGGGGGTGACAGAAGTGTGTGTCTAAGTGCGGGTGTGATGAGTGTGTCTGAGCTAGCTCAGAACAACCACGCTGTGCTGAGTTTGCTGGGGGAAATGCGGAGCTCATTATTTTCCAAACAGCTTTAGCAGGAACTGTTTGAAAGAAATCCCCCTAAAACACAGCTTGGCTGGATGGTCATAAAATGGGGGCCTGAGCTATTGTGACCCAGCACAGCTGACAGTGGTGGCCCTATTCTTTAAGGGGATTATATCCCACAATCACTGTGCTTGTCCCCTGCTGGTGGCTACTCTACAAATATGCAAAATTTACACAAATCTGGATACTTCTGAATGTTAATGTAGTATTAGTAGCTTCCTTTAGGACACTATTTCTGAAGGCAAGTTAAAATAAGGCATTTAAAGTAACTAACTTTAGTGTTTAGAGGCAGAAGGAGGTGATCAGTAAGTCAAGACTGTATTTGGTAACCCAGACTCTCTCCTTGGTGCTCCTAAATCAGTTACATGTTTTATCTTTAGAACTAAATTTTGGCCCCACAGTTCCTTTTCTTCCACACCATTTTCTACCAAAGACATGGTCTACTACCTCAGCATGGCCATTTATATTAGTATTTTTTTAGCATGTGGATTTTGATCCCTTTGGTTCCTAAACAGGTTCCTGGGAATTTTAAAGTTTTGTTAATGATTGAAAAAGTGCACGGTTTATGTGTAAGAGGTACGAGGGGATCAGTTTGTGCAAAAGTGTATGGCCACATGAGCCAAAAGAGACTGTTCAAAGAGCACTCTTTATTTGTTTAATTTATGCAATTTGTTAATGCTCTGTTGCATTTTAAGGGCCTCCTGAGGCCGCCCAGTTTGTGCCTTGGGAAGATGCTTCGTTGCAAACATGGCTCCTGTTAAACCCCAAAGGCTCTGGTTCTCTACTTACATTGTGATTGTGATTCGATCCTTATTTCTACAACTCATATTTCACCATTTTCTTCCCTTCAATTTTTTTCCCATCCCAGCAGCCATCTGGTACTTTCTTCTCTCAGCCAAGTTTCTGTTCCTTACCTGGAGCCTTTCAAACAGCCACTCTTGAAGAGAGTGGATTAACAGTTGTCACTGGAAAATGAGTTTACTTCCAGCTGGAAAAGCTGTGAAATATAACTATTCATTCATTGATATGCTATGCACTTCTGCTTGGACACCCTTAATTATGTTTGAAGGCAAATACCTGGGAACAGTTTCCCTTAAAAATCTGTGAGAAGACTGTTAGTACCTTTAAAGTGAGTTGGCTGATTTGACTTGCTCCTATTGTGCACAGGGTCTCAACATAACAAATGTGTTCTTTAGCAGGCAGGTACTTGGGATTAGCCAGAGATGAGTTTTGAGACTTTAATCTGTGTCAGATTTAGTCCAAATGGAAGAGATTTGTGAGCATTCTACTATGCTTATTTTTCTTTTTCCTTCCTTTTTTTTAGTAAAATCTGAAGTTTGTATTTGTCCTGCATAATCTTTATTCCTTTTATAATAAAAGTAGAAGTGCATGGGTCACTTGAGAAGCAACCTATTCTCTTTTCTCTGGTTTATTTTAAGCATCCAAAGAGTACAATTTGCCCGTGTACTTTTAATTATTTCAAGGACAAAAATGTCTAGGCTAGTAGTAAAAGCGTCATGAAATTACTGTAAGGTTGCATGAGTTTTGGCTGTAAATCTTATTCACCTTGACTAGATCTCATACTTTAATTCACTGGGGTATAAAATACCATTTACATTAGTTCTTAGTTCACTTAATCATAATTAAATGACTTCAGAGGCCAATAATTCTTAGAGACTCTCTCTTTGATGTGTCACAAATAACAAACTGTGTTTGTAATGTGAAGGTGTTCTACTTCACTTTTACATTTGTCCCAGCCTTATCCAGCATATAATGTTCTCTTTAGGTGCAGACATGTGCTCTTGTTACATGCACCATATGGGTCACAGATGTGGCTGACATGGCTACATGACATCTTTTTTAATTTCATTGTGCTACACCCAGCCTGTGCACAGATCTTTTCTTGATGGTTTGAAGGGATTTCTGCTCAAGATTTTAATTTTTTTTTTATTCACCAGAATGATGAGTGGGAGGAGGGAGCCCACTTTTTCTCCTATCGGGTTATATTGTGGTAATAAAAACCCTCAGGAAGGTAATATTTTGTGGCTGCTGAATTCATTGTCACTTTAAGCATGGCTTCGCTGCAAAGTACTTATAGTTCCTTTTTCTAATACTTAAGCTTTGCCTTACTTGAGAGGAAAACTTTTCTGATCACAAAGGGCGATTTTTGGAAGGAAAATTGCATGGATTCTCCATAAACTTAGAAGTTTCAAATCCAGGATTAAGTTTTGCAACTGCATTTTGATTTAAATGCAGCTTAAGAAATAATTTTATGAAAAGGAGCATATTTGGAAGTAGTAGGGGTTTTCTGCAGTGAATGGAACATTTGGATGTTACCTTAATCCAAATATCTGTCTAACTAACTAACTAACTAACTAACCAACTAACTAGAGGTTTAGTGAACTCCCAGTTTGGTTGTGAGAGGCTGGAGGAACAGAAGTTATCTGAACAATAGTGCTGGTTAGGAAGTGAGCTAATAAAATTCCAGAGCAATACTTGTTAAAGGCTTTCATAATTTATTAATGGGTTTTTTATTGTTGCCTCCAGAGGAAGCTGGGTTAGTTCTGAGAGGAAAAATAAAATTTATCATATCACATTTGAACAGGAGGTTATTAGTGTTCTTCCAGCAGCAGCAAACACAGCCATGGAGGAAGAGTGCCCACGTTAGGTTAGAGGTGAAGATGGGTAATGACTTGATATATCTAATAATCAACCATGAGCAGGGAATGAGCACAAAAAGGGATATTTGGATTATTGATCCAACACTATCCCTGCTCATCCAGTGAAACCTATTCTTGGCAAGACTTGAAAACTGTGTGTTTCATCCTAAACTGTTTGGTTTCTGTCAGTATCTCATGGAGCCTAATGTGAGGATGAGGGGACTGAAGGGGGCAAAAAGCCCCAAAGGACAGGGCTGTGGCACCCCTGGGTGGGGGAGAACCTGGCACACTTAGAAATACTCTGTGCTGCAATTTGAGGTTCTGATGAGTGGCCTATGTAAATGGCTGATGGCTTGCAACTTGATACTTCTTGGGATAGAAAAAAATCGTAATTAAGCCAGAATTTTTTTCATTAAAATATTTTATACATGGAAAAAAAATTTTCTTCTTTTCCAATGCATGAAAAATCCATGAGATGTGCGGGTATGGCATTTGTTTTTAACAAAGTGACCACACATGAAACCAGACACTGAAGGGACGGGGGCTGATGTGGGGCTGCTTCAAGAGCTCTGACAACCCAAACAGCAAATTTTGTGTAGGTGTGGTGGAGCTCAGGAGATCTCTGCTGTCTCGGTGCACAGCAAGTTCCAGGGCATGTAGTGGCTTCCTGTCATTAATGTTATCTAGGAGATCAGGGCAATTCTTTTTATTAAATTTGGAAAGTTTTTGTCTCAACTTTGACCTTTTATTCGAATGTATATTCGTTTAAATTTGAAAAGCAGAAGTAGATTGCAATTCAAAGGAACTCATTTGTTCAAAATATTTTGGAAAGGACATTGGGACGGTTTCAAAAGGTTTTGGCTTTGTTTTAATGGGAAATTTGCCCAAATGAATTTGCTTCCACAGTTTCTGTTTTGCTGAAACAGCAGAGAGAGAGTCTTCTTGTCCCTCCCCACCCAAATACTCTCTTCTTGATAAACCTCCTTCTGAATCTCACTGATATTGCCAGAAATTAGACATGAATGATATTCATGTGAAAAAAAGAAGTTCAGAAATGGGTTTGAATTGACATTCATCACTGTTAGCAGACATAATTGGACTAATTATACCAAATATGCCTCTTTATTTTGCAATCCACAGAAGCTGTATGCTGCAAGTGGAACCATCTCTGGCCTGGATCTCTTGATCATAGTTTGTCCATCAATATATTTAATATATTCAAGGCCCTCCTTGATTCTTTACAGCTCTTAAGGAATTGGTTCAGCTGACAGCATTGCACCTTTTCTCAAGGTTATTTTGTAAATCCTTATGCAAAGACAAGTGGTCCTGTTTCTGCAGAATAATTGTTGGTGAAGGTCATGGCCTTCTTCCTCCTTCTGAAACCTTAGAAGAACCTTAGGTTTTGTATCCCCTCCAGACACTGAGGTCCATTTCAAAGCAGTGGATGTGGGAGGTGTACACACAAATCTTTCTAACTAGTAACTGGATTTCTTTTTTGACTTGACCATTTTGAGCACAACTTTGAAAACTTAGCCAACAACATGTATCTGAAAAGTCTTCAGGATAGAGAATTTATGGGCAAGCAAGGTTTGGGCTTTGCTTAATTTTATCTGTGTGACTGGAAGCAAAAGATAATTAATTGTCTTGTGGCCATATGGGGCAACTGCTGCCGAAGTTGACCATGGCAAGGTAGAGTTGTACTGGAGCCTGCTGATATCTGTAGGGGAAGGAATGTCCATAGCCCTGCTGCTGGACAAGGAATTCATTTCCCAGCCCTGTTGCTGGCCCATAACATCCTGACACCCCATGCTGGTAAACTGGCATTTCATCCTGTCAGCTGCTTTTACATCACAGCAATCTGGAATGCACTTTTATGAGAGATTGTTTCTCTATGTCCTATTAAGTTTCAGACAACTGAAATTCAGCTTTAAACCGTGGGTATTCTGCAAGGAGGAGTTCCCAGCACAAAGAAAGGTCAATTGAGAGGAGAAACTGCTGGCTGCAGAGGGGAGCTGAGGGAGGGAGTGTATTCCTTAGAGCAAGGGGTGTGAGAGATGTGCAGACAGGCTGGGATGGTGGTGGGTGGGAGCTGAGACTGAAGTACAGCCACTACAAGTCATGCTGAGTATTGAAAGGGAAGAGTGAAAAAATGACCCCCAGGTCCATTCCCAGTGTTTCATGTCACAGGAGTCACTGATGTGAACAACTTGAAATTCCCGTGGCACATTTACCTGCTAGGCCTGCCTAAACCCAATGGGCTGATACTCTTTTCCTCTGCACAGACCATGGAGCGCATGGCAGGTTTCTTATTGCTTTGTGATGTTGTCACTCAAACCCAGGCATTTGGCAAGTCCTGCAGAGAGGAATTTTCTGAGCCTGGCTTCAGCAAGGCAGAGCTCAAACTTGTACTGAAGGTGTTTCATGGATTCAGGACAGGAGCTGCACAAAGGCAGCTGAGACCTAAAGGGACCATTTCCTGAAGTGCTTTCAGACTATCTGTGCCCTGAGAGGTTCTGAAAGAGGAAGGAACTGGCTTTGAGCCAGAAGCAGTCTAAGGAAATAAAACAGCAAGTGGATGAATTAGCTGGAATAAGTCATATAATAATATAACTGGATACAGCCAGAGGTAATTTTAGCAGGTCAGTTTTTGACTGTGCACCCAGACATTAAATCTGCAATATCACAGCATCATTCTGTAGTCTAAATACTGGTATCAACCCAGAATAAATCAGTGCAAAAAACTCTCTATTACCTCTTAAGGAATGAGGGCTGGGGGTTGTCATTTTTCACACAGTGAAAACCAATTGCATTTAGCCCTGGATGTAGCTGTAGATTAGGTATTTAATAGTGCGTTGCTACTGATCTGTGCCCTCAGAAGGTATCCTCCATCTGGATGATTCATTCAGCTGAATTACTTATCCAATCCTGGGATCTCTAGTAGAAAAGCAAGCAATTAACCTTTCCTAACAAGAGCCAGAAGCAGGCCTTAAGGAAGTTAAAATGAAGGAGGAAGCTGGTGTTTAGTTTCCAGAGCAAGTTTTAACACCAGCAGATGGTGCTAAAATGTCCATTAAAAGGAAAAAAAAACCCAACAACCCAAACATCTCAAATTTCCTTAAAATCATAAACTGTCAGGGAAAGATAAATTGAGATACTTTAGCTAATTGCTGTGGAAAGTTGAATCTAGGGTGATGTTAGTCATCTTTTTACTTAGACTAGCATAACACACATGAAGATGTGTGTAGCCCTTATTTTCTAGTTTGCTTTCAAGGTGGATCAATTTTCCTTGAGTCAGGTCTTTACCTTGAGTAAGGCAACTCAAGTATTTCAGGAATTTTCATTCATATTCAAAGCAGGGATTAAAAGCTTTGTTGTATAATTTTGCTGATTAATTATAGGAATGATTTACGATTTTTAGACTCATTTTCACTCTGAACAACTACTTGAAACAACTGGCAATTGTTTTTCAAAGGATATTGCTGTATAATTTTGTTGGTCACTAAAGAAAAGCTATGTGGGTTTTTTTATATACAGAAACCCCTAACATCACACAAAGAACAATCTAAAAAATACATTGTAAAGGAGTTGTATGGTTAAATTAAGGAAATTGGCATAGGAGTGAAGAAATATTCTGTTCTAATTCAACATTGGTCTGAAGCTGGTAGCTCCTGGAGGCTGCTGGCCACTAAGAAGTGTGTTAGGAGGGTTTAGTGAGGCAACCTGCAGCCACCCCAGGCAGTCTGCAACCAGAACAAGAAACTAAAACCTTCTTGACAGCCTCTGCAAAGGGGGAACACCATGAAAATGGCTCCTTTCCTCTTAGATCTAAACGTAATATGGATTTGCACATGTGGTAGCAAAGAGAAAAGTGGGGGTGAGGGGGTGGGTCGCGGAGAGGAGGTGGTCTCAGAACTAGCCAACAGTTTGGGCAGTGCCCACTTTTCCTTGGTTCCCTGCTTGGCTCTCAGGTATGGCTGTGGGATGTGTGTAACAATGGAAATGCAGGGATTAATAACGGGGGGCATTTAGGGTCAGCGTCGGGCACATTTCTCCAGGCAGCATAAAGAAACTATGCAGGAATTTCTGAGCACTAATGCTGCCATAGAGGCCCAAAGCAAGTGGCAGGCATTCCAAATGCCATATTCCAGCTTAAAATGTACTGCCCTGGGAGATCTGGGAGTTAAGGACTCTGCAAAATACTTGGTTTAAATTTAAAAGTCCTTGGCTTCATAACCAGTGACTGTTCTATGTCTCATCAGAGGATGAAGAAATGGAAGTACTGCAAGTCTAGAGAACCTGCAAAGCCAATGCTACAAAATGACACTGTCCTTTCTAAGGATCTAAAATTTATTCCCAGCAAGATAAGTAATATAAAATTATTTCTAGCAGAATAATTTTGCCTGATGTATCCAAGAGTGGTGAGCTACAGCTGAGTGTCTTTTACATGCACTTGTGACAGTTGTGCCTCAATAAGGGCTGAGAAATACTTTCTAAATGTTCATTTTGTGTGGCCAGTTAGGACTGCACATCTGCACCTTCCTGCTGCTCCCTTAATCAAAACCCCTCTGCAAGAACCATCCAGGTGACTGAGTAATGCAAGGTGTAGGTGTACATGGTGGTGCATTATAATATCCTATTTAATTATTTTTTGGCAGGGGTGGTATATAATTATTTACTGACCTGTGGAATTGGTCACTGAATGACTGGGAAATTCAGATTCTAAGCAGCACTGTCATTTTGATAATTAGAGGCTCTGCCTTAGGAGAATGTGTGCTCGTTAAATTGTAATTTGCTTTAAAAAAAATAAATTAAAGACAGAGGTTATTTAGGAAGGAAGGCTTAAGACCAAGATTATATTCAAAGGAAATTAAAGACAGGAAGCCCCAGGGTATTCCAGCCCTGCCATGCAGCTCCTATTAACAAAAATGAAGTCTTACAAGCAGCACAACTCGTGGTGTCTGCCATGAGGCTGCCCAGCACGTTCTATTATAAGGTCCTGTTTTCTATTGCTTATGGCTCTGCCAAACTTCAGTCATTCTGGCCAAAATTTTCCATGCTGTCTGCCTTGGGCAAATGTTTTTGATAGTGTACTCTAAAATCCTCAACCATTTCTCCAGCTGGAATTAGGAACCAAAAAAAAAGGAGATATTGTTTACCCATGTTTACAGGGCTGTGTGTAGGTATGAATGTAAATATGGCCATGTGTATGTATGTGTAAGAAACCCAAGAAATTCTGAGAAATATTGGTCTTCCCATGGTCTTCAGTGAGGAGGTGAGGACTTTATTTTTGCATCTGAAAAACGGACAATTTTAACATGCTCAGGGGAGAGTAATTTGAATTTTTCAACTGTATTTTTGGAAGGTGCCACCGGAGCGCTCTGATGTGGAATCAGCTCACATGCAGCCCCCTTAGCAGACAAACTGAGCTTGGGCTGGAGAGGCCTCAGCAAGCATTTGCATCCCCCTGGTTGCACTGGAGCTGTAGTAAGTCTGGTCAGAAGAGTGAAAAATAGGAATGGCTGGTGCTTCTAAGCTCCCTGTGCTCCTCCTGGCTTGTGCTGAGGCACTGGAGAAGAAAAGGAGCCTGCCTTGCTGTGTTACTGAAGACGAAGGACAGTGGATGAGGGAAAGAATGGCAGGGCAAGAGGAGAGTGGCAAGGGAAACAAAAGGAATTTAGGAAGGCAAGGGTATAAAAACAGTGGAAAAAATGGTAGTGAAAAATTGGAAAGGATGCTCTGGAGACAGTGCAGAGAAACAGGCAGAAATGCTTTATAATCATTGCACCTCTGCCCTTGAAACCCAGAGAGGAGGTTTGTTTCTCCATCTCTTTCTAGTGGCAAATCAGGCAGAGTGTGTTGTGTATCCTGAGCAGGCCGACCACCTGGAGAGGTGGAATTCTGCCTCATGACATTTGATTTGCAGTGTAAGCATTTTAAAGGATTTATTCAAGACTGTAAATACCCCTCTTCTATCTACAAACTATTAAAGTAATCCTTACATTGTGAAGTCAAAATGATGGTCAATTAAGAACTTCAACATTATTTTAATATCTTGTGCTGTGTAACTGTTCATTTATGTCCATTTGCCATTGCCCTACAGCTCTCACCCTGCGCCTCCCACAGCACATTCCCATCTCATCGCTGCCCTCTTCAGTGAACTCCTTTGCTACTCCCCTCACACCCCCTGCTTTTGCACATTACTGTTTTGTTGCCCTTTTTAGTCCATTTCCCTCAAATCCTATTCCCTACCTTTACACTTTCTATTGCATTCCCCTTTCCTTTTGCTCCCATGAGCAGACACAGCATTCTCCCATTGCTAAAGGCTGGATCTTGGTTTCTTTTTCAGCCTGGCCACCTCTTCTCTAGCCTGGCACAGGCTGGCTCTGGGGAAATCCTGTCTCCTCCAACAGGGCATGCAGAGACCCTGCCTTGTCCCTCACCAGGTGCCCTCAGGTGCAGAGGTGTTTCTGGGCTCCCCTTGGCTCGGGTTTCACCAAGGCAGAGCCTTCCCCTTGATGCCTGAGGTTTTAACTTTTATATTTTTCTAATCCTGTACTGCCTAGTGTGTAACTGTGAAGTTTCTTGTAGCCTGTTAACTTCTGCTCTCTCATGCTAAGATAGACATAACAAAGCCTCTCTAGGTTTGCTCTCCAAGGACACCCAGACTGTCCTAGGCCCAAAATGTGTAAACCAACATCTTGAGAAGGGGGCAAGCTTGGGGAAATTACATCATTAGCTAAAGTTTTAATTGGCGAATTTATGCTGATGCGCAAATGGACCAAACCTATAAAAATGGACTCTTTGTCCATCTTGGGTGCAGCCTTTGGCCTGCCCAGGGTGTACCTCTGAAGGCCTTTCAAATAAATATCCACCTTTATTCCCTTACTCCTGCCCAGTCTCTGTTTCTAGGTAGCCACTTAAGGCATCACCCTCTGCCCTTGCTCTCAGCAGCCTCACCCTCACACAGGCCCTTCAAACTCTGCTACTTAGCTCATTTTCCTGGCTCTTCACCCTATTTCACACGTTCTGCTGTCTTGCTCTTCTCTCTTCCACTTGTTCTGTGTCTCAGCTGGTGCTGCATCATTTACAGCTGTCTTCACTTTCCAGCAGTGCAAGCTTTTCCCACATGGGAGTCTGCTCCTGCAATCATTTCCATGCTTTCTCTCGCCTTCCGAGGTGTCTAAGAAAGCCCCAAAAGCTCACAGTTTATTATTTGAAACTTTTCAAACTACCTTGTATCAAAATGCTGACCTGCCAAGCTGCACGAGCATCTCTATTCAGATTTCTGCTGCCTTGTCTTTCCATTCTTCTCAGCCTTTTTTCCCCTTTATTCCTCTGTTTCCTGAAATCAACCCAGATTATAAAGCATGACCTGCCTTTTTTTACAATTTATGTACAGATCTTACACAATATGTCTTTTTTCCAATCCTTGACAAGCCTCAGGTCATTATGATGTACATAATTTAAGAAGTCATTTATATGACTTTGAAAAAAACCCAAATAATCTAGAAATTTGCCTTTTGAAAAATGAGTGTTAAAGGAGCCAGTCTGTTTCATCACAGTGGGACTATCACAGCAGTAGCACACTCTCATTTTCTGTAATTAGCACAGAGTATCCTATGTTATTGTTGAGCATTGTAAATATTTCTGGAGGTTTTTTTCTTTAATCTTACATTGTGTGTGTTGTCTTTGCAACAATACTTTTTGCTATGGTAACGACTCTTTTATTGGAATCCAGAGCATGAACATGTAATGCTGCATCGACCCTTTTACTCCTGAGACAAATTAACTGCAGGAAGATTTGTTTTGGCCAAACTTTCAAGGAGGAAACAAAGTGTAAAAATGTGCATTAATTGAAAAAAGCCTTGCTTTTAAACAATATTTCCCATTATTATTGCCATTATTGTCCTTTTGTTAGAGCCTTAGGTTTGAAGTCATTAGCAATTTTTTTTGTAAATCACAGGGTGGGGAATATTATTTTGCTCCCATTCTTTTATTCTCATCATTTTGCACATCAGAAAATAAATTATTTCTTGAGTCAAATGCACAACAGCTGGATATTCCTGTACCTCCTCCCATTCTTCCAGTTGAGAATCAACATCAGCTGTGGCTTTGTGCAGAGGCGCAGAGTGGGATCAAGGCTGATTTAGCATCTCATTCAGCTGATACGAATATGTAATTATAATTAGGAGCTCCAGGGTCCATCAGCACATGTATGAGCCTGGAATTTAGGTTGTGTTTTGATGTATTATACATCTCAACTCCCTGGTGGGTAATAAACCTGCAAGCCAAGAAAAGCCAGAGGTGAGAACTTTGTCTGGAGGTAGAGCAGGGCTTCCCTGGAGGTCCTTCAAACAGTGAATCATCAATGTTGAAATGCTTGCAGCTGAATTCCCAGCTCAGGCTCAGCTACAGAAAGAAGAGGACTGCAGGCAAATTGGGCAATTGAATTGTCTCTTAGGGTGCCTGGTGCTTGACAGACCTCTAAAACTGGGACAACACAAAATACTGAGGGCAGCAAAGTCTGGCCCTAATTCTGCTGTATGCCAAGGACATTTTAAGATCTTCCAAGTATCATCTTTTCTGTCCAAAGTCAAGGGGACACTGTGTAGTGATCGAGGAAAAACAAGTGTCTAGGGTTGTTCACCTGGCACTGGGCTTCCAGACTGTTCCTTCCTGAGGCAGGATCCTGCATTTCATGGAGGGGCTCAGCTCTCATTTAGAGCAGGAACTGTTGTGCTCCATAATACAGGTAAGGATTTGATTTTTTTTAAACACTGGAATGTTTTATAAATTCAGTGTATTCTTTACCCTTATCTGTGAGCCACCTTCGGGATACCTGTTGTTTTTACTACATATTAATGTAAATAATACAGAAAGAGGCTAAAACTGCTGGTTTTCACTCAGACAAAACTCCATGTATGTCAGTGGGTTCAGATCTCATTCACAAAAGTCTTCCCTTCCCCCTTCCCAATGAGGTTCCCACAGGTTTGAAGTGAATACCTTGATGTAATACACCTTGATACCTTGATGTAATGGATACCCTACTATCCATTCTCACAGAAATTAGGAACTAGAACTTCCCTTCTCCTATAGACCCTGCTCTGGTTGCCACAACTCCTGGAACTCAGCCTTACAGGAAGGATCTGCCCTCAGTTCACTGTCAACACTGGGCCCTCAGAGGCACCAGGAATCAGTTCTGGTTTGAGATGTGCTGGTGGCCCCAGAGCAGACTTTGGGTGAATGTGCAGAGAATCATCCCACTGTACCTGTGGGCACTGACCAAGGTTTTCTGTGGTTTTAGTGCCAGGGAGGAGGAGGTTACACTGATCAAATAAATTTTGCACTAATTTATGAAGTGACTGATTAGTATGTAAACTGACCCGAGGCAGCATTCCTGGGAATCCCACTCTTCCAGCCACGATGTCAGAATGGTTGGGATGGACCTGGACAATCATTTGATGTGAAGATCAGCCAGGGCTTAGGGGACAAGTGACCCCTCACAGATTCAGAGATTGTCTTTCTGCTGCAGCCCCTTTGATCTCGTGGTCATGCTGAGCGACAGCTTCCCTGAAGGAGACTTATCTACCTGTGGGGAAGGGACTATTAAAGGAATAACCTTTCATATCCACTTGAAGAAAGGAATTTCACAAATGCCAAAAAAAAAAAAAAGTATGTGTAAATGAATGTGTGCTAATGGGAACTGTCATCAGGGGAATCTTGTGCAAGCAATTCCCAAACGGATGCAAGATGTTGTGGATAACTGAGACTGTCCAGCTCTGGGAATAAAGTGAAGCACCCAGAATGGAAAATGTATGTTTAACACACTTGCAAGAAAAAGCTTCAGCTTCTTCATATATGGAAGAATGAATATTCTTCCTTCCTTTGAAATTCTTGGGTGATCTGTAGGGCAGAAAACCTTGTAACTCTGGGGTGATGTCCAGGTGCCATATTAATATCTGTCAAAGCATACAGTGCAACAGCTTTAGGTGAATGCCAGATTATAGGAATCCCACTTATTTCACAGTTACAGAAGAGAAATTCGGTGGTCCTTGTAGATTTATACCAGTCCTTCCACTCTGGGAATCCTGGTTTCCTTCCACTTGTCTATTTAAGTACAAAGCTACATCAGATGCTCATGTGAGCACTTCAGAGCTCTGCCTGAGGTACCTAAAATGCACCAAATCAGCAGGGAACAAAGGCCACTTAATATCCAGCGAGAAGGTCAGGTGGGACAGGAATTTTTGGAAAGGTACTGAAGGATGTGAGTTCTGTAGCTTCATTCTTCTGCTCTTACTCATTTGAATACTAAAAAGAGAGAGGTTTTAAACGAGGCCCAGAACAGAAAGTGCAGAGGATGCTGTGCTCTGGCTTGTAATGTGCTGGGAGCCCACCCGTGATGGGAATGGCACGCAGGTACTGGAGGTCAGGACTGGAATGTGTTTGGAGAAGTGCTCAGGACTGGAAGTGTTCCTTGGCCAGCCCATGCAGGGGAGCTGTGAGCTCATCTGGAGCCTGGGCAGGTGTGAGGATGTGCCCAGGCTGCCAGCACAGCTCCTGCCAGAGGGACACATGGCACAGGAGCACGAGCGGTGCTGGGGCTGGCTGTGATGGGTGCTGGATGAACCCTCAGATCAAACTCCACTTACTGTTGGTGGCTCCCTTGCTCCCCTCCCCAGTAAACAGCTCCATCCTGCAGCAGCAACAAGTTACAGAGAAAACCAACATTTAACAACACTGGCTGGACGTAGGAATTGAGAAAATTGTGCTGGTTTAAGTTGGAGGACTGTGAGAGTGTCTGTAACAAGGAAAGGATTCTGCTCAGGACTGTGCAAACAGGAATTTTGATGTTGGGCTCCTCGACTTCATAGCTCTATTTATACCATTAACAAAGCAGAGATATTTTTTAAATTTTAAAGAATCTTCCATATGAATGTAAATTGCTGATTTCTTATGGCTGTGGTGTTTACGTATTTCAGTTACTAAAGAAAATGGGGCCAATTATCCATATTTGGCAGCCCCGATATGTAAGTTTCCTTACTTCTCTATTTTTCTATCCTAATTTTATTTAATTATGAGACTTTTTAAAATTGTGCTGTAATTACCTGGTCCTAAGCATTATGTAGAAGGATGTTGAGAGACATGTGATTATAAAACCCAGACTGCTGTGTGCTGACATTTATGGCTTTCTCTCTCAGCACTAGCATGAATAGATGCTAAATTTTCTCAAGGTAAAATGTAGCTGGAAGGTTTCTGGTAAAAAGCTATTTGCATTTTTGGACAACAAACAGAAAAAAGGGCAGATGCAATTTTCCAACACCTGCTCTGTTTTTTAACTTCTTCCATTGAGTCTCTGTATTGTTCAGAATTGGTTTTCTGCCTTTCCCTGGAACGCCTAAAATAGGCTTCTGACAGAACTAAAATATTAGAATAATTGGATTCTGTCCTTTTTCATTATATCATTTTATGTTTCCTTCAACATGAGATCCATAGAAGAGATGTTTCTAACATTTCCTGAAAAATGTCTTTCAGTTTAAGCTTTTTCCATCTGCCTTTGGAAAATCAGAATGTTTTATAATTATACAATCATCTTGCTCAAGTTACTTGTTTTCTATTAAAACATTTTGTTCTGTTCGAGGTGTCATCTAAGAAAGATTTAGGAAAAGTTAGAATTAAAATTCACTTTTCCATCCAAAAACTGCTCATAGAAAAAGATAACTGGACAGACGTGTTTTTGAGAATGATGTCAGCATTTCCTTCTAGATATCAATTATTTATTAGCTTACGATGGAATTACATCATTCATCTTAAATATTGGGTAATAGAAGCCTTTGCTAACTGTTCCCTAACTCTGGTTTAATGGATGAAGCCCCCACCAGTTTGTTAAAACTCTTATTCCAGCTTGGAGCTGATACACTTGAAATAAATTTGGACCATTAAGTGAGAGTTTCATAGAATCATTGAATGGTTTTGGGTGGGAAGGGATCTTAAAGCTCATCCCATTCCACCCCGTGCTATGGGTGGGACACATTCCACTGTCCCAGGCTGCTCCAAACCCTGTCCAACCTGGCCTTGGACACTTCCAGGGGTCCAGGGGCCACCCACAGCTGCTCTGGGCACCCTGTGCCAGGGCCTCCCCACCCTCACAGGGAACGATTTGTTCCAAACCTAAATGTTGACATGAGTAAGGGTCCAGTTAAAATAAAACTAACAGTCAACCAATATGGTAATTGGAACCTGTTAAGATTTTTGAGGCTGAGATAAATTGTGGGGGTTGACTCAACCTAACGTACTTTTAAAAACTCCTAGATAGTTGGAAATCAGGAAGGAGTGAAGAAACCTATAGCAATAAAATACATAAAAAATTTAAAAAATCATCTAAACTGAGAAAAAAGAAAAATAAAGTAGCTGATGTGAGACTTGTCAGGAATAATCTTCACCCTGCTGTGCTCTTCTTGATAAACACCCTGAAAGGATGAGCACACAGAGCAGAGGCAGCTCTGCCTTTCCCTGCGCTGTGCTGGGCACATTTTGGGGCCGGGCAGCGCCTGCCCCGAGCGGACGCTGGTGATGATGCCCCGCTGAGCCCGGCGGAGCACTGCGCTGACAGCGCCCAAATCCCCGCAGCCACGGCGGGGACCGCGGCTCCTTCCCCAGGCCCTTCCACATTTTGGGGTCGGTGATGATGCCCCGCTGAGCCCGGCGGAGCACTGCGCTGACAGCGCCCAAATCCCCGCGCCCACGGCGGGGACCGCGGCTCCTTCCCCAGGCCCTTCCACATTTTGGGGTCGGTGATGATGCCCCGCTGAGCCCGGCAGGGAGCACTGCGCTGACAGCGCCCAAATCCCCGCGCCCACGGCGGGGATCGCCGCTCCTTCCCCAGGCCCTTCCACATTTTGGGGTCGGTGATGATGCCCCGCTGAGCCCGGCAGGGAGCACTGCGCTGACAGCGCCCAAATCCCCGCGCCCACGCCGGGGACCGCGGCTCCTTCCCCAGGGCTCCGGCTCCGAGCGCAGCCGCTCCCTGGAGCGCTTACAGTAGGGCACGGGCAGGTTAAGAAAACACTGACTTATGTCTGAAAATGGTTCGAGGGTCAGCTGCTACCAAGACGTGAAAAACTAGCTCTGGAGAAGTGGCTGAGCCTGCGGGAAAATCCTGCGGTACCGTGCCAGGGGTTCTGTGAATTATTAGGTTTGCAGTATGTAAACAATATATTTTAACTTAGTTTATGTGTGTATGGAAGAAGCCATGACTCCCACTGGCTTCAGTGAGTGCTGCAAGTGCACGGTCTGGGTGTGTGATATGGTTCATAAATGCTGTTTTCAAAGGAGAGCGAAGCTCTGGATTAACCCTTCCGAACCCAGAATTCCTGCAAAATCACTCCTGCTTTCCTGTCTGGGGTTTGTACATCCAGGCATCTACCAGGTGTCATCGTGCTCTGCATCACTCCAGAGCAGCTTTCCCGTGCACAGAAGCCTCAGCTGCGTGTGATACACACATGGGCAGGGTTCAGTCCAGTGTTGCATTTAATTGTGTGTGAATATTTAAATCATGTGCTAGTCCAAGAGGCTGTACCAACACAGAGCAAATTCTTCTATTACACGCAGACAAGTTGTGTTGATGCCTTAGCTTTTAACTTTTATATTTTTCCAATTCTGCATTCCCCGTGTGTAACTCTGCAGTGTCCTGTAGCCTGGGAGCTGCTGCTCTCTCATGCTGAGACGGACAGAACAAAGCCTCTCCAGGCTGCTCTCCAAGGACACCCAGCCCGGCCTAGGCCCAAAATGTGTAACCCAGCATCTTGAGAAGGAGGGCAAGCTGAGGGGAAATTCCATCATTAGCTAAAGTTTAATTGGAGAAATTGGGTTGAGATGCAAATGGAGCAAAGCTATAAAAGTGTGAAGAACTCGTGACTCGGGGTCCATTTTGGGTGTAGCCTTTGGCCTGCCCAGGGTGTGCCTCTGAAGGCCTTTCAAATAAATATCCCCCTTTATTCCCTTCCTCCTGTCCAGTCTCTGTTTCTAGGTTGGCCTCTTTAGGCATCAGCGCAATGGAAACAAAAACCTGCATATTTGATAATTAAATTGGATTAGATCCCTAGTGCTGGTGGATGGTCCCCATGTCTGAAACAAAGGGGGAGTAAAAGGAAAGGCATTTAAAAGTTTTCCTAGAACATAGTGTTGGTATATGGAAAATATAGGGAGCCAAATAACAATGACAGGACATACAAGTCCTCATTGTTCAGAGTGGAATGACCAGGAGAAAGAGTAGAAAACGTGTATCTCAATGGTCCAGTGGGAATTCAGACACGTGGACTGAAGAATTGCTCTTACAAAAAAAAAGAAGGACAATGCTGGTTTATATTTGAAAGATTACTACAGAACCAGGGATGTTGATGGGACCTCTACTGTAGTGTTCTGTGGCCACTTTTCCTGGAACAGGGAGGAACATGAATAATTAGGTTTAACAGCAATTAGGTTCAATATTAGGGATTACCTGAATATTTTTAGAACCAGAATTGGAGGTAAGATAATAAAGATATTCCTTTGTGGAAGTGTTTAACAGACTGTGTTTATAGGGGTGAATAAAAATAAATAAAAGCAGCAGAGATGGTAAAATTTCCTAATGCTCTTTCACCTCAACTGAATCCATACTTGTCAGGGAAGGTAAGGCTTAAAAAGGAAACCCTCTGGAAAAGTTTGAGAGCTGCTACTTTAATCTTCACCTTCTGAGAAGTTTCAAATATCAAGAGCAGGGAGAGAGGCTGAGTCTCTAATTAGTGAGAGAGGCAGGTAGGACATTAATTGATTTGCTATGCTACTACTTTGACCTGAGCTGTGTTTGAGAACAATAGAGGAGCTGTAATGTTCCTCCACGACAGAGCAGGGCTTTTATGTGATAGCAACTTAGAGACCTTTGATCACAAACTGGGGCTGGAAATCTGTAATTTTTATAATAGTACTTTTTGCTACATGTATTTTATTTTTAGTCATTTGTTTTTTGCGTGGGAATCAGTTTCTCTGACTTTGGGCTACTTCCTCATTTTACCCAGTGTTTGGAAAGTCCTGAAAAATGCCCCTCTTCTAATAATGGCATAGTACAAACCTAGCAATGTTTGTGAGAAAGTGGGATAGTCTGAGTTTATGTATGATCAGTTCATCATAAAGGTAAAAAAAAGAAAAGAGAGGAAATAAGGTGCAGAAAGACAGAGGAAGGATTACTTTTTATCTGTCCAGGATTGTCAGCTAGGGTCAAACTTACTGTGTGACTCTGTCATGGCTCCACAGTCCCAAATTTCACAGTGAAACATGATACTGTCCCTGCATAGTCCTTTGAAAGTTGCCTTCTTTAAAGGTGTTTAATAGTGCAAAGAGATTCATTAGTGTTTTAGAAAGAAAGAGACGTTTAATTTCAAGAGAAATATAAAAACAATGCTATAAAAACAGTGTACCTATTGTGACAATTTGATATCAAAACTGTTGGCTTACAAAAATGTGCGGGCTTAGGCCTAATTTAATCAGTTTGTTGGGAAGGAGAAAGAATAACAAAATGGGTGTCTCAACTCCTATAGAGCCCCAGAGCAGAAGAATTGGCTGAGAATTTAATGAAAATGTGCAAGACAAACACACAAACATCAGAGGTGTCAAAAAGGAAAGACCCAAGAGATTTTATTTGCGAATAAAATGTCCCTGACACTGAAGATAACTCCTGGTGATCCCTTTTAACCTTTTTTTCAGAGAAGGACTGCTTTCCCTAGTGTCAGCAGCCAATTTAAAAGAGATCAGGCAATTAGCCAGAGTTCTAGATATAAAAATTAGATTTCTGTTTGTCAGGGAGCCCTGTGTAGCCAAAGAGGAAAGACAGGGGTGATCCATCACACTATGGAGAGATGGCTGAGATATTTGAGATACCGTGCCCTGGTGGGATGAAATGTCCTGTGCAAGTGCTGGTCCAACATCACAATCCAATGGCAACAGAGTGATCTTGGATCTTGGATCTCAGCTAAACTGTGGATGGAAAACAAAATAATTGCATGGTAAAATAATTCAAGTAAACACTGTTATCTGGGCAAGTCACTTTGGAGGGGATTTCACCTGAAACAAAGCAAACCATTTTTTATTTGGTAGATGAATGCCCAGATAGGGAAATGGGCTTGTTTATTTGTAATGATTTAACTCGACGTCTGTGTAATGAATAACATTTTAGCTATGGGACAAGTCCATATATCAAAGCAAAGTGTTGCCTTTCCTGAAAGGAGCACTTCTTGGCTGTGGCCAGATGGCTCCATGTGCTTAAGAGCCTCAAGACAGTCTGTTTTGTATGGGATGGATGGGTTTGGACCCCTAATAATAACAATAATAATAGTAATAATAATATTACTTGTTTATTTCTCTCTACCTTGAACCATGCTTGTGCTTGTCATTGTACAAGATTATGCCAATTGCAGTTCAGTGTATTATGTACAGAATTGGGAATTCTTTACCTGATTTTGGTACGTGAAGGTCCAAGTGAAAGAACGAACTTTACATTTTCAGGAGAACACAACTGTCTGTTTGTTTATAAAGTGGCAATCTCTTTCATGGCCCTCTGGATAGTAGAATAGAAAATAATACATGTGGCTGGGTGGGAAGAATATCCAGTCCTGCTCTGGAAAAAAAACCCTTCAGCCAAAATAAGTATTTGACTGTTTTGCAAGATAATGTCTAGCATGATGTAATAGCAGGCACCTGGTGCAGACTCATCACCGTTGGTTTCAGCTTTTCATCATGACTAACAAAAATTAGGCAACATATTCCAAAAACAAAACAAAACAAAAAACAACCAAAAAAGAAAAGAACTGTAGGCCAGATGGTTTTTGAGAACTGACTGAAGTGGGAGGTGAAGTAAGCACTTGACAAGAATGCACAGGGAAAGGATTAATCATCACTTCATGTTCTGTGTCCGAAACAATTGTGTCTTTGTTATCTGTGGTGCCTGATTTTGAGTAAGACAACAGGCATTCCTTTTCAGGGACACTCAACTGTCCCTCTGAAGGAAAAGTGGGGTTGGGCAGATGCAAACAGCCTGCATTACTCCAATATCCACAGCACAAAAGTCATTACAGTTATTTACACAATTTCATCACCAACTACCACCATGGTATGCCAAAGTTAAGATGAACTGTCTGTAGCACAGGAGAACGAATATTTAAAATATTTTCATCTCATATTAAAGGCCATGTTGGCCATTTGTGTTTGTTTATTTGCAATAGGATTCATGCAACATCCTGGGACCATGCAGGAGATTTATAAATTGTGTCAAGGTTGGGCTGCAGGGGTAGCAGGCAGCACCTTCAGACAGAACCTGCTCGTTCTGAACCTTTTATCTGTGTGCATGAAATGCCCTGGGAGGGATGTGAGTGTCTGAAACCATCCCTGGGTGTGTTTCCACGTACCCAGAGCTAAATACCTGCAGAAAGTTGGATGCAAGAGGTTTACAAATGGAGCATTGCACTTGTAAGGGCACTCATGGACTCCTTGAAGAACATCTGTTGTGTACATCAGAGAGCAAACCTGGGACAGAAGAACAAACAAGGGGATGGAGGCACAGGAAATCATAAATATACCCCCGTTAGCCTTTTCATTCGTATAAACATATGCAGAATATGTTGAATTTTGTATTTAATGACAGTGCTAAGTGTGGTCCGCCGAACTATTCCAGCATTTTTAAATTTTACAGTCAAATTCCAAAAGCAATAATCAAAGTTCTACTACAAAACTAATAACTGTTTGCATATAACCTTATAAAGGTTATAGGTTTCTATGATAAGAATAATTTTGTTAAATAATGTCCTTTTGGGGCAGTTTCTTCTAAGGATCTGACAGCTGGTTATTTTTGTGCACAAAGTGAATACTTAACTCACATATATGCAGGTGGCTAGAAGTGGTTCCTGATACATCCACAAACACATTGGATTTGTCTGTGTATATACATATATATTATATATAAGTACAACATTTGACAAAAGTAAAAATTTCTGAATTTTTATGTCCCTGATTAATATTATCTCATAATATTCCGTGACTGTTTGACATATTAAAGCTTGTGATATTTAGACTGTTAACACCATTACAAAAGCAAACTCCTTTTGATTTTTTTTCATTACTCTCAGGGCTATCAGCCCTCGTTTCACATCCTGTTTTGTGAAAAGAGAGGCCAGTTTCAACAGGTTTGGATTTCACTTTTGGGAGAGAGAAGAATTAGTAGTTCAGAGACAGCTCAGATAAGCCTGACCTTAACTGACACAGTGTATGTTAGTTTGTGCTCAGTGAAGGAGAAAAAGGGAGAAGCAACATTGCCAAGAACCTAAAAATCAGGAAGATTTCAGTTTAGATTTTCTACAGATGACTTAAAAGATATAAATTTTTACAGCTAAGTAAATTTTGTCTCGGTGAGCTCACATCAGGATACCCTGGGCAATCCCTTTATGCCATGAGCAAGGTCCCTGCTGAGGGGGACACTTCCATGTCTGAGTTTTGATTCTGACCCCTCCACCTCCTGTCGTTTTTGTGGCACTCACGGTTACACTCGATGGCTCAGCCTTGGCTCAAAAATAACTTGGGTTTCTCTGTCCCATCTTTCTGGATTAAATGGGGTTTGCAATTGCTGAGCTTTTTTTTTTTTTCTGCTATATTTCTTTTCTGCTGCTCAAATAACTTTGACAGTAAGAAACTTCCACGTGATCTCTCGGTATAAGGTTCTTACAGGTGAGTTTTGCCATGGCATGTGAGTTGCCTTTGTTCATCTAGGTTGGTGCTGTGCCTCTAAAACTGGGATAAAGGAATATGACAGCTGCTAGTTTCAGACAAACTCCCCCAAAGAAAACATTCTTTCCTGATATCTGGTAATTAAAAATTCATGTTTTAGGGTTTATTTCCATTCTAATTCTCTCCTGAGGTTCAAAAATGTTTTATTTCTTAGTAACGTAGTTCTCAGTGTTGTTGTCATTGATGAAATATTTGGTTCTTTTCGTACATAGCTTTACTCTTGGTCCTAATTATGTCATGGAGCATTAGGTGCTCATGGAAGGAACAGATAAACACTGCAGGCAGCAGCAGCAGCACATGCTCCGGTGCTATCCAGCCAACATTCCTCCACTCTGACCCGAGGACCACCTCTGGAGATAAGAGTCCCTCCTTATCAGTGAGTCCTCGCTTTCTCTGCCAAGACTGTCAGCAAAAAAAGGACAGCCAGAGCCAGCAGTGGAGTTGTACAGCAGGGGCTTGTTCACCAGAAACTGCTCTGTGATCACTAAAGTGATTTCATATCCACCACCAGAAGATTTATATTGTAACATATTCATGTTCCCATTTCACCTAGAGCTTGAACCCTGGAGATCTGGAGAATGGCCAGTTCTGGAACTCATTTGTTTCCTCCAGACCTGGCACTTATGTAAGTGTTTCTATCTGAAGTGTAGCAGGAATCTCACGCACACCGGCTACGCTCTGCAAACCCGGAGATGTTGTTACCTCCGTAAAGGTGAAACCTTAGAACTGTTGAATATCCTCCAAAAATCAAACATTTTAATGACTATCTCTACTCTTACCTACTCTTGATGTAAGCAGTCATGTTACGAAATTTAAAATACTTGCCATGTGACTAAGTATTTGCCTAAATCACACATTTTTCTTTGCAGAGAGCTGACATGGCAATTGCTGATTTTCAGTTCTCCAAAGTCACTGCCATATAGTCAGAGGGGTGGCTGACAGACCGATTGTCTTAGAAGTTTTGGTCCTGCAGACTTGCCTGCCTGCTGTTCAGTAGCAACATAAAATAGCAACACGAAACAGCAACGTGGATTCTCAGAGTGCCAAATCATCTTGAATAACTCCGCATTCAGTTTTCCATAAAGTGCATGAAAAGATTAGAATTTAGTTGATAATTTCTCAGTCGTGACTTTCCAGTCATATCATTTTCCTAGGATATCCTTAAAAGATTTTATAATTTTATTTCATGTATCTGTCTGAGTATAAAACTGTGCTCATGAGTCATTTCACACTCCTCAGCTGAGGAGGGTCCATGCTTTGGCAGAGCTGGCTGCTGATGTCTTTATGGATGGAAAATTTTGGTTTTCTATTATATCAGTAACTGTACAAAATGTGATAGTGGGATTTAGGGATCTAATCTCCTGGAAAATGATGGGTGAGGCCCAGCTGTGTTCTTGTTAAGCTTGGAGAGACAGGCTGACACCAGGGCATATGCAAGTGCTGTTTAGTTGTTTGCTTGAAACTGGAAGTCTGAAGAACATTTTTAGCCTGGCTCCAGCATGTGTATTTCTAGAATATCCAGATTCTCTTTATATTTCATTTTTAAAGTAAGACTTTAAAAAACCTGAAGCTTGAAGTATTGTTCTCTTGGAAGAGGACATTATGGAATATTTATTTTTCCTGTTGTGTTTTCCTATTTATTGTCTTACAGCATCTGCAGTCTCACAGCAGAGAGAAAAGAAATCCTGATTAAATCTTACAAATTCACTTTTGCCATGAGAACATGATGGGCTACTTTCTGTTTCCCCAGAAGCTCATTGGAATTTACCTTGGAAGTTGTGTGAGTGCTTGTGTGAGGTTTGTCCTTCTCTATACATGAACTGTCTGTGTACTTTACAGAAAATGTTCATCCTCATTTTCTTGGCAACAATCTTTGCCTTTCTCCTCTTCTGCATGAATTAATGTTCCACTGTCCAATAACTGGAGATTAGATGATGGAAGCAGCAGCCACCTTTCCACCCTCTGTGGGCCAAAATCCTGAGGGGTCCATTTTGGGGATACCACTGCGAGGCAGAGCAGGTCTGCAGCCTCACTGTGCTGTGGAACAGGGAATTCCACAAAGCCTGAGGTCAGGCAGCTTTGCAGGATTCTTCCTAATGCTCCATGACACTTTGGATCCAAAAGCAGTAAATCCCAAGTTTCCCTCTCCTGGGCATTACAAATGATGTCTTATTCTACCAGCACTAAGAAAATTCTTTTTTATCTCTTTGTTTATAACACATTTTTTATTTATAACAGAAAAATACAAAAGCAAGTCCCCCAAGCTTTCCATTTAATTTTTTTAAACAAAATGAGCTGTCCTGAGTCAGTCAGTAGGCACTGTCAAGACAATTCCATCTTGAATACGTTCTGTTTTAAAAATATTCCGCCCAGAATATATGTTTTAAAATTTTGATTAGTCTTTTTTAGGTGATAGGCATCTGTTGTCGAATATGTCGAGATGAACAGGGAAAGTTTTTCCTTCTAATTACAGTGTTAGCACTTATGTCACATTCCAAATTTATTCCCTAACTTGGGAGGTAGGTAAATAAAGAGAGAGATTCTCTGTCTGCAGAGGGAAGGGCAGAGGTGGAATAATGAGGTAGACCCAGGTTCTGGAGTCAGCAGTTCACAGTTTGAAGCTCTGTGCTCAGATCACTACATACCCTTCCACTGGCAGACACTGGTTCATTCAGCCCTCCAGAAATCGAATCATTTTAGGATTTCCAGTGTCCAAGTTCACAGTAACATTAATTACCATGCAGAAGTCTGGTTATTTCAAGACAATTAAGAGATATGAAGAGAATTGGTGGAAGAGTGAATCAGGGGTCATAGTCTAGTTCAGTATACAGCCAACCAGTGCTTAATCTGACAAATGAAAACAAAACACAAAGCTTGAGAGGAGCCAAACAATATCTTAATAAATAATTAGAGTTTCTGTGTTTCAGGGAGCTGGGTTTTCTTGGCGACAGCGGGCAGCAGTCGTCTCTGAACAAACAAGATTGAAATGTGTGTCCCAGTGAGGCAGTGCTGGGAGCCTGCTTGTCGCTGCGCCGGGGCCGTTTCCGACGCTCTGTGCCAGCTGAACTTCCCCCGTGTGCTGGAGGTGGGCAGGAACGTGGTGCCTTCACAGGATGTGCCTCAGCTGAGATCCTTCTGTGCTCCAAAGGCATCACAGGCAGGGACGAGTGTGTGGGACATCTGCTTGGAGCTAATGAGGAGCTGATGAGTTGTACCTGGGCTTTGGAGTCCGGGGGTGCTGAGCTCCTGCACCCAGCCATGGCCGGGGGGTTCCTGTGAGTTCAGCAGCTAAGAATAACCAAACAAACCCACAAAAACCCAGGCCTGCAGGTAAGATTTATAGGTGCCTGCAGTGCATGCACAGCAGTTCACTCCTGTGTGAGATAGGGAATAAATGCATTTATACAAGAGGCCAATCCTGGGAAACGCCTCCATAACCAGCAGCCAGTTCATGCTTACAGAATGGCTTTGCCACAGCAAGGTATTGACTGGTGGCAAGTGTAAAATGGAAAAGCAGGCAGTGTTGCCTCTCTCCTCATTGTGTGTGGTGGTGGGGAGCCCAGGTTCTGGGTTATTGCCCCTTCCCATTCCCCGTGGGATGTTCCTCCCTACCCACTGCAGCAGAGGCACGGCTGGGGGTGAGCAGCCAGAGGGGCTCTGGAGCAGTGGGCCATGAGGGGAGCAGGGTTCACCCTCCTCTGCACTTGCTACCTCAGCCAGATGCTCCTCTCATTCCCCCCGTGGCCCTAAAACAAAGGGTCCCCCTCCTTCTGCACCCTTCCCCTCTGTGCAGCTCCTCCTGTCTCTCAGCTGCCAGGGGAAGAAAAAAAACAGGTACAAAATTAACACTTTCTCCTTTTCTACAGCTCTCTTGCAGCATCCCTTTCTCCCCTTTGGCCTCAAGGGGACTGTTCCAGCACTGACTGCCATCACCACTTTACCACCTTGCACCTGGTGCCCTGCTCAAGTTAAAAGGTTTGTAGCTTTAAGAGAGCATTTGCTGTAATTAGGAGGGAATGTAAAAAACCTGGTGCCAATGAGCTTGATTGGTGCCAAAGCCTGGTTGGTTGTGAGGAGAGGTGTAGATGTTGCCTCCTGCTCCTCACCTGTGCTGGAAGGCAGTTTGGCTTCCCTGGGGGGAGTTTGTGGACGTGACCTGAGGTGTGTGAGTAAAACCCCACTGAGGGCTGGAAGGAAAAGTGTGGTTAGAGGTGGTCTCATACTGCTGCTGACTTCAGTTGGATCTGATACATTGGGTAGAGTTAATGCTGAAATGCTTGGAGTTATGGAGCTGGTGAGTCTGGGAGGAGAACCTTAATTTGTGAAAGAGAGGAAGCTCTGGATCTGGGCTAACTTGGGATTTCTAGGGAAGAGCTTGCCAGCTGAACTAGGGAGACTTGGTTCCTGCTGGTATGGCTCAGCCTTCCTAGGAAGACACTTCAATGTGTGTTTAATTACGAAGAAAATGGGCAGAACAAGTGGAAAATAACAGTATATCTCAAAGAAAATTCCAGTGGGCAAGAGCTGTTAGTTGGCTTCAGACAGAAAGGCTGGGCTGTTCGAAGTGATCTGCTTTTTGGAGGTGAGGGAGAGGGGTACAAGTGTGTACACTTCAGGGTGTGAGGAATTAAAGGGCAGCACAGCTGCTAAAAAATTGAAGTTGATGTATTTGCCTCTTGAAATGCAGCATGTTTGCCAGAACTCTGCAGTTGGATTAAACTCAAAGCATATGTTCTCTGACTTCAGAATTATCCCACACTGGGGTGCATCCATCACTCCTGCTCTCTCCTCAGCAGAACAGCTGAAGTTCTGTAGATGAGCAGAGTTACCCAGCTGAAGTCCAGCAACCCTTGCACCACTTCCAGTTCACTCTTTAAACTTCCTTTTCTCCTTTGTCCACTTCTTCCCCCATACAGGTGCTTCCGAATTTCTTTTGCTTTCTGGTGTCTTGATTTCTAATGCCTCTTCCTTAATTTTTTGCCCCTGTTTTAGAGATGGGATTCTGTCACTTGTTCAATGATTTTCCAGGTGAAGTAAGTTTATGTTCTTGCTTTTGCTTCCCTCACATTTTGGAGAGGCTCCTTAGAAGCACCCCAGAATAAACCCAACTTTGTTTTCACATGAACAAAAATCAACTGCAATAGGCTTCTGGTTTCCTGAGATTACTTCTGTTTATAGCTATCAATACTTGTTCAGAGTTTCCTTGCTATTTTCAGTCTTGTTTAGATTGTAAATAAATTGGATCAGTGCTTATTACAATTATTGAAAAAGTAGGACAATTAAATTTTGGCTTGTACTTAAGGCTCACAGTGAATCCTAAGCTGCTGATAACAAAATAATTCAGCAGAGTGAAATTCATCTTTCTGTGTAGGGTATTTTCTACAGTCATTGTGAATCCCTAAAAAAGATGAATATTTTCCAGTGAAACATGTAACATACTGATGACCTCAAGTTGTCCACTTATCTTTGTGACTGGCATGAAATCCAGGGTGGCTGGGAGTCAAAATCTTGTCTATTTGGCTTTGTGTGTGTTCTGCTGATTACTTGCCTAATGAAATAAATAGGCAGGATGAGCTTTTTCTCATCCTGCAACCACATCTATTCATGCAACCTCTCTCTGGGAAAGTGGGTTGGAAATATTTAGGTGAAGATTTTTGAGTACAGATTTGTTGTTTTGTGGAAACATTGTGTTATTGATAGAATAGAAGACTCCAGACTTTCCTCTTGCAAGCCATGGTAGTTGCACTAAGGCAATTAAAGAGAATATGCTCTTTACATTGCAGTGGTTTTGCCATTTTTGAATCAATTTGAAGATATTAAAATCTGGGATTTGGATTTTGATTTTTTTTTTAATAAAAGAAGTTTAATTCTGCTACTCAGTAGAAGTGTAGCTTATGAATTCTACTGGACAGAGCTGTGAAAATGAGATTTGCTGCAGTTATAGGAATATACTGATGTCAATACAGAGCTGATTGTGCCAATGGCAAACTGCCAGGAACATTGATTTTTCTTCTCTGTTCTTGCCTTGATTTAATTGTCTCAGACCATTTTGTCTCATCTGCACCTCTTTTCCAATTCTGCTGGACCCAAGCTGTCCCCTGTGCCCATCAGACCTCTCAGCCCTTCTGGTTTTGGGAGAGGCCCCACTCAGAGGGTCCTGACTTCCAGAGTTGCCATTGTTTTAGCTGCCAGCTTTAATTTAGATGAATTTTCTGGAGCCATCCTGAAGGAATGGCAGGATGTTGCAGCATAACTGGGAGCTATTTCCGTGTTCTGGCCATGAGATAATGGCTGCTGGGATAGGTTGGCTTCAGTTGTACGTGAATTTTGATATTTATGTGACTCTCCCATGGTATTCAGCATTTCTGATCCAAGGGAGGAAGGAGATGCATAATTAAGAATTAGTAGTTACTAAATTTAGATTGATGGAGGAAAATAATAACAAAAATTGGTATTAAAGGTTGAGCAAGTCCAACACACTCTTTAGGATTCTGAGTTCCCTGGGATTGCTTGGTAGGGACAGGGTGGGAGCCCCTGGGATCTGCCCACAGGAGGTGGAGAGGAACCCAAAGGCAGCAAAAGACTGGGAGAAACAGTCATGAGCATGGCCCAGAAAGATAATGGCAAAAGGACTCCACAAGATGCAGAGAAGAAAGCAAACTGGAAATTGTGCATGATTAATCTACTTGCTGTTTTCTCATTGTGTTGTGGAGACTTGAGTTTATAATCTGAATTGTGCCAAAGGAATATCTGGTTTGTATTATCAATCTTGTCTCCATATGGAAACAAGTCAGATCAAATGTCAAGATTTCTTATTCTTTTAAGTGCCATTGTGTTTTACTGCATCTTTTGATATCTCTCATAACGATTTTCTTTTTATTCATCATAAATGATTAATTCACTAGGCAGGCGGCCTCCCTTGTGTATCACGGGGCTCTCAATTGCTTATTTTGCCAAAAAGTATTTGTTACTGGATCAGAAAAGCTTCACTGACTACTAAGGAGGGAATTTTTCCTAATAAATATTTCTTCTGGGTAGAGCATGCCTCTAGATTGGAAAAAAAAGGAGGAAAAAAGAGAATATTTCTGAGAAGTGTTCAGTGTTGTTTTACTTACTGTACGAGTTGGAATTGTAAGAGGCACTTTGTCATTCCTGCCTTGTGAAGATGTTCTGAAAGACAGAAACAATTTTTAATCTAAAGAACATTAATTTTAGTTGTGAAGGAAATTTTATAATGCACAAAATTACAAAAAAACCTCAGATCTGTAGTCCACACCTAATGCAGATACAATGTTAATGTTAGACTGATGTACATCTACATTTTTTCTGGACTCTCATTTCTGAAACTGCCCAGTGAGAGGCCAAGACTCTGATTTTTGTCAATATAATTATATAGCTCTCAAAGGATTTGCTCCTATTTTCAGTCAGGATAGAAGCAGTAGACTCATAGTATGCAACAAATAAATTCCACTTCCTGCCTTCAGATGTCTCAGAGAGATGAAGGAAGATAAAGGAAAAAAGCAGTCGAACAAAGGGGTGAAAGTCATGTTTGGTCTTTTTGGAGAAAATGAGAGTGGAGCTGCTCTGACTGGGCTGTAATAAGAGTTCTTTCAAAGGGGAGGGGTGGCAGGAGGTGGGACATTCCCTCTGCCAGATTTTGATTTAAACCTGAACACAATGCTGAGGCACCTGTTGAGAGCTGAAAGCCTTGCTAGAGGTTGTGGTGCTAATTGTCCCTCGCAGCTGGGGGATTATGTGTAACCCGAGCACCCAGCACTGCCCTTCTCAGGGCAGCCCTGACATGCACTGAAGGGGAAAGTTCCTCTCTTTCCTACTCTTAATGCCACAAAATGGGGATTTGTAAAGTTTGGCTTTAATCTCACCTTGCAGTGATGCCCTTTGCAGAAAGAGATCTACAATCTGCAAGTAAAGCCACTGTAAATAGAAGTATTTTGTTTTAACTTCAAAAGTAACGATAATTCTACTAAACCTTGTATCACATACACAGCTGAATCAAATCTCCCATTCTCTGTGCAATAGCTCCATGTGTTGGAAGTTTTTCTCTCCCCATCTGCATTTTAAAAACACTTTTCATTGTATAAACACACTCAATCTAAATGGATCCTCTGATGCCTGGAGTTGCTGAGCTGATAGAGCAAACGAGGTTCATTTTATTTCTGTTTAAGTCTGCATTCACTTCACTGAGCCATCCTGGGATCTGTGTATTTGAATATGAGGAGAATTCCTGTAGTTTTTTCTTGTCCCAAGGAAGCAGAATGGCTTGGATGGTATCAGCCTTTTATCAATCATCTGAGGACAGGCAGAAAGCATCCCTAAAGTAATTGTAACTGGGTGCCATGCAGAAGGAAGAGCTGAAATCATGAAATTAGGCTTGAAGCCTTGTTCTCTTTCATTTATAATCCAAAATAACTGTAGAATTCTCTTAAGGTTTACATTAAAATGTGGTTATAGATGACAGTTCAGCACAAATTTGGGGTTCTTAATTTACTATGGCCCAGACTAACAAAAAATAACAAAGAAGTAACTTATTTTAATGTTTCTAACAAGAGCACTGCAACCTGTTCTTGGAGAACATTAGATATGATATTTTTACTTTACAAGCAAATCAAACCAGCTGCATTCATTGTCTGCCCTACTTTTTTCTAAAGTTATCAATCAGTATTTAAAAAATCATTTTGGAAGCACTAAGAAAAAGAACTAAAGAATAGTGTTTCCTCCACAGGTGTGTCTTTAAAAGATACTTTATATGATAGATCATATAAAAGATACTGTGTACCTATAGATCATTTAAATGTTTATGTGAAGTATGAAATTTTGGTGACAAAATTTTGAAGACCTTGTAGCATTGGATTATTAAATTTAAGAAGTGTGTAGAACTCTCTTGTCTTCCCCCTTGATAACACTGGATTCTTGTCTGAAAGTTGATTTATTTTCTGTACTGTACAAAGTACTTTGTATTTGGGGCTAGGTCAGCTTCTGTCCAAAACAAAGGCATCTGAATTTCAGTAATATTTCTATTCATTTGTTTAATAACAAGAGCTACAAAAGATGAATATAGAACATTCCTTTACACCAAATAAATGCCATTGGGTTGCATATATAGCTTTTAATTAATACTCCTACCTTGAACATGCTGCAATTTATCCCCTTTTTTCATAAGGGAAATGATCCCAATGTTTACAGCACTAGCTAAATGGAATTATCTTATTATTATCTATTAATAATATATCTTATTTCTAATATCTAGGTTCAAACCTAGTAATGAAGACACAATTTGTGCAGTGAGGAGCTGGGTGTTGGCTTGATAACGCTGACAGAGAAAGGAGTAACACCTGAGACTGCTGAGCACTGGCTGAAAGCTCCTGTGTACTTCACCTGTGGCTTCCACCAAGGTAAGATGCAAAACCTTCATCAGAAGTGCAAAAGGGAAGAGCTTATCTTGAATATTTCAGTGAAAGAACCATAATTTCTGCAACAGAGTGATTTTTGCTGTTTATTTACACTATTTGGAGGAGTGGAATGCACTGCTTGCACTTGTCACCTTTAAAAGGCTTTCTTGAAAATGCAAAAATATTCTGCTTTGAGTGGTTTATCTTATTGTTCATGTTCAGTATTTCCAGTGGGTCACCTGCAGCTCACTAAGCCGGCAGACATAATTTCATAAAATGGAAATTTATGGAATAGGGATAAGTCAAAAGCAAAAAAAGACATTTCAGTATGGTCATTGCAGCAACTTGGATTGTTTTAGCTCAGCATGGTTGCAAATATAAATCTGCCAAAAAGAACCAGGAGAAAAGGTACATTTACACACAACATTTTTAAAAGGCATAGTCACTTGCTTGTGTTAAAAGCTGCTCATCTATAGGCCTGGAAATACTTAGAACTCTCAGGTTTTTCAATGACCGACTAATTTAAAAAAAAAAAAATTAAAAAGAGTGGTGAAAGGAAATCTTCTTGTTGAAGAAATGTGAAAGTAACATTTTTGGCAGGCTGCTTTGGGTGATGTCATTCTCCAGAATGTGCTAAAGTCTGGTATTTTAGAGCAAGAACTGATTTCTCGAGGCAGGCAGAGTCTATGGGCACTTGGAGCTGCTCTCAGCTTCAGCCAGCTGAGCTCTGTGCATTTTTACCCCTGTTTGATGTAATAAACCATGCACACTTCTAAACATGGCCCTCAGAGGCTTCATTTTAGTAAGTGTAAACACACAAATATGTACCTTTACATGCTTGGAATCCTTTGCACACTTTTTATTGTGTGGGTTTGTCTCTTGGCTGAGGATCTGCTCAATGCCAGTGTTGGGTATTCCTTGCCTTCTGCACTAATTAAGTGTTAAAGTGGTTGGATTCTGTGTAAATTATCCAAGAGGGAGCATGAATCCAGTCATCTTTGGGGGATTAAAGGATTGTCCCACTAAGAGCCAATAAATGTAGTGATAACAGAGGGAATATTTGTATTTGTTACATTTTATGTGGCTACTTTTATTCCATCAATTTGGACCACTGGGCCCAGTAGTGTGGAATAGGTACTTTAAAATAAAAATTGTGAAGTATCAAGCTGGTAGCAGAGAATGTTCAGGGCCTGATTCTGCAGAAATTTTGTGGACTGCTAATGGAATAACGTGTCTCTTGGGAAAAGGTAGGCTGGCCCTGTGGTTATTGCACCTGAAAGAAAAACTGCTGCATGCTTTTCCTTCTGAGTTTTACTTCTAGTGACAAATACCATGGAGACAGTCTGAGTAAGATTTTTGTTCCTAGGTATATATTGAAATAATGTTCTATCAATCAAGATATCAGTGTCTTGTGACCAGGTTTATTCCTTATTTCTGTTTGCTAGCACGAAAATATTGATTTGGTACTTTGTGATTTGGGGGCTTTCTGCATCCACTAAGGAAAATCTGTTTGATAAATTCTGGAAAGAAAATCCATCAAAGCCTCTGAAGTTTTATTAAATCTTACTGCCACTAACAAAATGCATGTATTTGATCTAAGCTCGGTGGGCACCTTTTACTTCAAGAATGTCATTTTATAATGTTGTGTATTCTTAAGGTAAGTGTATTCAAAACCAGCATTTTGGAAGATTTGTGCCTGTAGATAGATTATAGTAACTCTTTGGCCATGGAATCACAAAAGAAGAGCAACTGTTATAGGCACAGCTGCGTGATGATGGAAAGTGCATCAAAACCTCAGCTTTTGTCCCAGGGAAAGATTTCAGGTAGGTTACAGCAGAGGAATTGTGTGGCAGCATTTGAACAATGGATGAAAGCTCCTGTGTACTTCACCTGTGGCTTCCACCAAGGTAAGATGCAAAACCTTCATCAGAAGTGCAAAAGGGAAGAGCTTATCTTGAATATTTCAGTGAAAGAACCATAATTTCTGCAACAGAGTGATTTTTGCTGTTTATTTACACTATTTGGAGGAGTGGAATGCACTGCTTGCACTTGTCACCTTTAAAAAGCTTTCTTGAAAATGCAAAAATAAATTTGCATAAATAAAAAAAAATAAAAGGCAAAATTTGAACAGTTTGTCTTCACATTCCCCATGTGAGCCCTGGATGAAGAATGTTTAAAGCTGTCTGAGAACCAATGTTTAAAAATGTCTGTCCATGTAAAAATGATTTGGCAGTAGGGAAAGTTTCAGAATTCATAAAATGCAGTGCAAAATTTTATCTGATTCTGTTTCAAAGCAGTTATCAATACTCTTCATTGGCACCATGAGTCATTTAACATCCAATATACTTTTCAGGTGCTGAAGGTTTCATTTCATAAAAGAAAAGTCACTCTCAGCAGGCTCAGTTTCCACTGTCACTGTAGGACTCCTTGGCTGTCATAACCAAAGCAGAAATTTGGAGCTTTGTGCCTGGTCTTGTCCAAATAATTACATTTAAAAGTGTAGGTAATTTTAGCAAGTCTTCATTAACAAAATGCAAAAGCATTTTTGTTATGGCTACTAGACCTTCCTAACAAAAAGAAATAATCCAGGTATATTTGAAATATAATAGGCTTAGTACCTAATTGCAAAATGTAAGTAAGAAGTATAATGGGGGTTTCTGTAATTGTTTAATATTTTTATCGTGTGTATGGTTTTGGACATGCACAGCTGTGTTTGGATGTTTAAATGTGTTCTTGAAGCTCTCAGGAGCAGCTGCTGCCTGGGCTGGGCTTGCTGGGGTACAGGAGGATTCTCCCCCTTCTCCCCAAGCCAAGATTTTATTAGGCTGGCTTGGAAATCAGAGGGATGGATGCCTGCTGAGCACACTCTGAAGTTAGGATTTTTGGGTAGTGCTGCACTGAACTAGGATTTTGTTGTTTTAAAGATATAGAAGCTTGACTGTATTGAGTTATTTGTGAGTGAGCAGCAGTCAGGGGAGATTCAGCACCATTTGCTGGCAATACCAATGGACTGACAAATCTACCAGACACACTCAGGAGTGTCCTACAACAGCCTCATGGATGTATAGGTTACCCTAAAAATGAGGGAGGAGAGACACCTTCATCTAGGGAAAAACTGCTTTATCATATTGTATGACCTGTGTCCTCGCTTTCCATTGCAGGACTTAATTCCTCAGGATTTGGATTTTCTGGGAGTCTTGTTTTAATTTTACAATGTAAAGCATTACAGGGGCACAGACCGTGTCTTATTTATTGCTTTTATGAGTCATTTAGTTCATTTTTGGAGGCTTGACAGATAATAATGTGTTTGATTGCATCATGTGGTACACCAGGTCTGGAGGAAAACAGACTTTCAACTCTGTAATGAAGTCTTAAGTTTGATTTACTGTTTACTCATTCAACAGCAGATGCAGGCCAGAATTCAGTTCATTTAAATTCTATGGACCGGCTCAGCCAAAGACAATATAAAATCAAGTATCATCAGTGTACATCTAATAGTTCACACTGTGTAATGCTGTCTAGATTTTCATCATTAATGTTCCTGGACTAAACATGGAGCATTGGATAGAAGAAAACTTGGATGGATTTCAGCTGGAAAATATTCCCAGTATCTAAGTGTTCTATAGAAAAACATGTTAATGGTTGTCACTTTGCAGTAGTCCTTATACACTCCATATTTCCCAATTGTTGAGCCCTACTAAAATTAATCTCTCAATAAAACAAAACAAAACCTTTTCCCCTTTTTTCTCCTCCCACCCCACTTGTGTGGGCTTTGAAAAGCCAGAGTTGTGGAAACATCAACAAATTAATTCTTAACAGAATAACTGAGCTGACAGCTGAAGAGATGCTCACTTTCTCAAGCACTTAAAAAAATAATACTTTTGTTAGAATTTTGCTCTCCATTATTGATTTTTCCATTGAGTGAAGCTGAGTGTGGTGCAGAGGGTTATGCACTGCTGGGATGCTCTTGGCCAGGCCTGGGGACGTGATGTTCAGCCTGAGCAGCTGAGGGAGGAGCACTGGGTTCCTTTTCCTCCAGAGGGACGTGGCTGCTGCTGTTGTGGTCGGGACAGAGAGTGGTAAAGACTCGGGAATGTAGACAGTAGAATAGAATTATTTAATTAACAATGGACGGGGTTTTATGTGTTTGGTTTTTTTAGTGTTTACCTGAATGGCGGGAGGTTATTGGACCTCTAACTACCCACCAGAGTGACTGGTCAATTCTCACATCATCCATTTCCCTAGTCGATATCATAACAATTCTAGTTATATTTTGCAGGTGCAAGATATGGTTTACAGGTGCGAGATAGCAAAGTTGGTTTACAGAAACCTTATCATTGTTTTGCAAAGTTTGCATGAGAAAAACAAAGCTCTCACGAAATGCTGCTGAGAGCTGAAAGCTTCTCTGCTAAAGCTTTTTAGCACCCTTACATGGCAGTGGGCAGTAGAGGACAGACCTCGTTCAGGGGCACGTGCTCAGCCAAGGAAATTGGATCAAGCTGTGGGATGTGAGCAAAGATCCCAACCATGGCCATGGATGGGGAGTGTCAGCAGGGCAGGGCAGAACTGCCTTGGGTTAAATTATTCTGTCAGAGTGGGGAGTTCACCCAGTTTTACTGTGATGGGGCTGCCACAGCTCGCTCAGTCCCTGGGGTGCCTTGATCTGAGTTTCCAGTCTCCCTGAGGTTTCTCAGGGAGCTCAGGCATGTCAAAGGGTTAAGAAAGAAAAGGATTTAAATGTGATGGAACGTTGGTTGAACCTTCTTGGTAATGGAGGGATTTCCAAAGGGGAGTGGTCAAATTGGTCAAGTCCAAATAATGCAAAACTGATTTAATATATTTGATTGAGATTTATAACGTGCCTCAGTTGAATGGCTGGACAGAGTCACGCAAGTCAATTTGGACTTCCAGAGCAAGATCAGGAAAGGGAGACCAAAGGTGCTCTCAGGAGAGCATAGAATTCATTAGTGAATCTCAATCATTCACTGGAGAAGATAAAAGAAATTGTCTTAAATGAGGAAAATGAAAGTTGGAAACTATTTTTGTGCAATTTTGTCTTTTAACGCCTGATCCTAACCCAGCTTATGACACGTGTGAACTTCCAAATCTGAGTTGTCTAGCTGGCATTAGATACAGGCACTAAC
Source organism: Pachycephala philippinensis (assembly GCA_013397055.1). Lineage (NCBI taxonomy): Eukaryota > Metazoa > Chordata > Aves > Passeriformes > Pachycephala > Pachycephala philippinensis. The sequence goes on along the minus strand of VWZT01013948.1, from coordinate 129,486 downwards.
TGGAGACTTATGCCCATCCAAAACTTGAACTGGTTTTCAAAAATGGATTTCTGGAATTTAAAACAATTCCTTGTAGCTATGAAAATGAATGAATGAACTGTTATTTTGTTATGACTAATATCTTTATAAAAATGCCAGACATTTTCAGGCATTAAAGGCTTTAATAATGTGGCTCAGATCAAGGCGTGATTTGTAGGTGATCGGTTTTTTGGGTTCTATTTTTTGATGATAAACTGCTGTGTTTTGAAGGACACAAAGCAAAATGTCACTACAACCTGCTTCTGAGAAGATAAAGGGAACATCTGACACTTACTTTGAAATCTGAAATCATAGCTGTGGAAGTTCAAATATTTTCCATTCTGACTGCAGTAACCCAGATTTCCAAATTTCAGCTCAGTTCTTGGATCAATAGTAGGCAATAATATTCTGGTTGAGTTACCAGATGGTTTGTTCCAGAGCCTTTGTGTTTAGGTATATTAGACATCATCCCAAGCTTGCAGAAGGATTTCTCTATTCTTTTAAGTGCTGCTGCTATTATCCAAAATGTTACACGTATGAGGAAAAACACTTTTATTGGGTAATCTAGGAAGATTCGGGAAATTTTCTTGCTCATTCTAATTCTTTCTGTTGCATGTCAAAATTCCCTAGAGACTCCTGGAAACTCATCCATGCCTCTGTGTATGCACAACCTGCTCTTGCCTTTGCCTTTTGAACTACATATATGTTAAAAGAGCAATTCCTATGGACCAGGGGTCCTCATGAGCTGCCAGATAATGTTGCCACGTGGAAAGATGTTTGTAAAGGAACAATGGGAGTTAAAGCACTGTCAGGCCAGAGCTTTCTGAAACGTCTGCTGTAACCATTCAGATGTTGAATCAATGGCCAGGTTGCTTCTCTTAAGTATTTTCAACAGGTAGTTTCTAAGAAACAAACCCAGAGAGCAGGCAAAATTGTGTCTTTGCTGAAGCCTGTGATAGGGTTTACAATGTTTTAAGCAGGGCTGGTATTTTCTACTTGCTTCATGGCTGTATCTTGATTTGTAGTTCTTGCCAGGGCTTGGTCTCATGCACTCTCTGACCACATCTGCTCAGAGCCAGAGGACTTGCTGGCAAAGGAGCAGGAATTCTTTCAACAGCTCTGAGTAAGGATCAGCTACTTCTAATTTACCATGGGATGAAAACATTTACATGGCGTTCCCACAGCACAGGTGATGCACCCTAAAGGTTCATAACCCAGTTTACCCTGTGCTGATTTGTTCATGTGTCTGTGTTTTAGGTTTATGGTAGCTGCTTTATTGTGTGAATCAGCTGTAATTAGCGTGAACAACAAGTTTGTCATGTAAAGGAAACAAAACCAATTTTAAGGACAATTTCATTAGATTAAATACCATTATGGTGAAACACACCATTCTGTAACTTCCTCTGAATGCTTAGCAAACAGCATTTCTAATTAAACACGTTGTGCTTGCCCTGTGTTCTCTTTGTATTACACAAATGGTTGGAGCAGAAAATGGTCACGAAAGCCAGGAGTGCCTAATAACTGGTGTGATAGAAAAGCAAATTGGTAGCTCACTACCTTTTAAAACAGCTGTAAAGTTTTTACTTGGTAGCAGAAGTCAATTGATTTTTTCCTTTCTTCCTTACTTTGCTTTTGGTCTGTAGTCTGAGGATATATTTTTTTTCCTGCCACAGCTGCCTGCAAAAGCGCCAGGTTTGGCAGCTCCCACCTGTGTAAGCACTCGAGGTAGAGTGGTGTGAATTAGCCAAAAGCTGCTCAGCTCAAACTGTTATGCACCGAGGTGGCTGAGGAGGGAGCTGCTACCAGGAAGGGTTTCCTGCCATGTAAACTAACAACATTTTTAAAAACATGAGTCTCTGGTTTTTCATTTTGGCTGTGTTGTGTATATTTGGGCTCTTTATGTGAGATTTTTGTTGTGTTGTCTCATTAGGAAATCAGCTGGACTCCCCAGCCTCTGCCCTTGGAGGCTTTGTTACTTTTACATGTTCCTGTATTGCACCAGCATCAGTAACAACTGGGAACCAGAAATGCAAACTGAACTTTCAAGAAGAGGGTTGTCCATTTTTACCATTGCAAGTTTGATTAAAAAAAAAAAAAAAACCAAACCAAAAAAACCCACAAAAAACTCTTGTTTCCCCTTGGAAACATTTCTGAGAACCCAGGTGTTCCCATGCCCACTTAGATTGGGCCACTGAAAATCACCTTCTACTGTCCAACCTGCTCAGTCCACAGAGAGCATACTTTGATTTCCATGTTTTCTATGGGCAATGGGAACAGAGTGAGCATGTTGCAAATGCACAGCTTAAACATCTCGATTCTGTGGACCGTTTCAGGTTGTATTTGTTATTTATTGCTTGGGGTTTGTTGCTGCAGAAATAGAACTGCTCTCTTTGTGCTCTGCAGTCCTGGATATCCACCTTGGGTTTCCCCCTTTCTGAGGGGGGAGCTTCTAGAGGCATTGAGTCTATAAGATATAAAAATCAGTGAAGTCCACCCCATTAGCAAGGCCTATTCTGTGTATTCACACACTGAATGTCAGGTTCCTTACTGCTGTGTGTTTGAACACCTTTTTCTGGGATCTTTGAAACTGAAGCAAACTCTAGTGATGGATGTCCAGACCAAAAACAGGTGAGTGAGGACCCAAAACACAGTTGGAGTGGTTGCCATGTTTATCTAGAAGCTGATAAATCTTAAACAGAAGCTATTTAAGCTCAGACAAAGAATGTGATGTGTGTTTAGAAAATGTGGTCTCTGGGTAAGCAGGTAAATTCATGGAATATGGAATTTTGAATCTAGATTTGCCTGTGCACATTTTCATGTTTGTGGCTGTGTGGATGAATGAGCTCCTTTGTACCAAGTCAAAGTCCTCCTCTGGAGAGGAAATGGTTTTGGTTCTTGCCCCTCTGGAGTACGTGGGAAGGGGTAGAGCTGAAGCAGGTGGTTGCCAAGAGAGGTGGTTGTTACTTACTATATTTGAGCACCACCTTGGCCTCGGAGTGAGAATTGCTCTTGGGGAGAAGGGGGAAAGTGTTTCCTGGGATTAACAGCAACTCCTGCTGCTACTGTTACCTGGTGTTTGTGTTTTTGCTGGCAAGTGATGGTCCTGCTTTGGTTAATTCCAGTCAGTCCCAGTTACTGCTGTGATGTGGTGAAACCATGTGGGTTATGGCTCACAATTGTCCAACAGAACAATTCATTAAGCTCCTAAATCAGTTGAGTCCTCCTTGTTTCCTTTTAACTCAGTCTAGTGTGTTCCCTTATTGCTATCTTAAAGATATCATAGCTGCCTGAAACTGTTCACATTTATGTGTTACTGAAGACCTTGTTTATCGCTGCCAGTTTTGATTGGGAGTTTCATGATTCAACTGAGAAATTTTACTTGCAAAAAATCTGTCTCAACAGTAAAAGGTTTTAGAGGGGTAGGGTATAGTTCAGGAGCCCTTCCTTTAGATTCTAACTATTGCATCTGAGATCCAGTGTGAATAAATGATGTTATCTTGGACCTAGGTGTTGGATGTGGTTTTTCCTTATTGACCTGTGGCTGATTATCCTTGGTTTATGTGGCTGGAGTTTGTACAGTGAACTGTCATGGGTAACTATGAATATTTTGTGTTAATAAATTGAAGCATGTTTCCAGGCTGGGTCAGTAGTCAGTTGAGCTGAAAAGTCACTTGAGGGGGAGCATCTTCTGTCTTTAGGGTGGTTTGACTGAGTCGAGTTCAGAAGTTACAAACCCAGTCTAGCAGCCTGCACCATTATTATGGGACAAAAAGAAGGTATTTACTATGCTAAAGAAAAAGAATCCAAAATAACCAAAACCAACAGCTACTTATTGTAAACAAGCTCTGTGCAGATTTATACCCCATGCAATGTCACTATCTTTCCCACAGATGCACAGTGTGAATCAGTGACTGCAGTGATTCATTCTGCAGTTCTTTTCTTTCCTTTCTTTATTTTTTTTTTAGCATAAATGTGGCACTTGCAGAAATCAAGGAGAAAAAACCATTTGGCTTTGGCAAGCACAGTGTGGGTAGAGAGTATAAAATTCCAAACACAGCTGTGCCAATGTGCTTCAGTCCTAACTTACAATATTTCCTGCTCTTCCAGAGCTGGGGCTGTCTCAGGGATTGCCAGCCATGACACTTTTTATGGTGGTTTTGTGCTGTGCACAAATGGGGACCAGAGTGAAACCAGCAGACTAATTTTAGTTCATGATCTGAGGTTTTGAATGCAGGTCTGCAGAAGTGAAAGATTAGTGTGTATTAGCTCACTGAAAATTTGAGCCCCTTCTCCAGCTGGACTGTCTTGACCACCTGCTAACTTGTTGATATGGTGAGAGATTGGGTTCTTTGGGTCCAATTCTGACCTCATGTGCCCTGGTGTAACTTACATGGGTTTGTAAAATCAGTTTGAGTTGTTTGATTTAAACTTTAGCAAAGCCTAGACATCTCTGCTCTTTGTTATTTTAAATAAAACCATAGCACATTTGTTTTTTGCATGTATAACCTTTTTTCCCCTTCCAATTTCTCATTTTCCTGAGCCATCCTTTTTCTACTGCTCTTGCTTTTCATAATACCACCATAAAAGAGCTTTGTATTTGTCTGCTGTGATCCTTTATTCTTTCAGTGATCTGGAATGTACCTAAAATGTGCTTGTTGTCTTGGGATTGCTTTTTCTCTGTCATTATAAAGTTTCATGGCAATAATTCAGAGACTGGATAGAACACCCTGTTTTGTCATTGCTTCAGGAAAAGAGAATATTGGTTGTATGGGATGGTCTGCAGGTGGATCATGGCATCCTCTTCAGAGCTAGCTGCTGTATTTCAAATCCTTGGATGCTCTGTCTGAGTCCTGAAGGGAATTTGCCTGTTTCTGGTTGGATGTGAGAACTCTTGAGCAAGTTCTTACCTCCTGGGTAAGTCACTGACCTGGAATGGCTTCATTTCCTTGCTCTGACACAGATTTCCTCTGCAGTTTTGACCATATCATTTAATTGCTTGAAGACTGGATTTCCTTATCAGTGTGCTGTCTAGAGATAACAGTGCCTCCTTGCATCCCAACAGCTCTGGAAATAGCTGCATGCCAATTTGTTTGGCAGAACACACAAAGACCTTGTTGTTTCAGGGCAGCTAAATCTTTGCATGCCATCAACTCTGTTGACTTGTCCAGTGTTTGCAGAGGCAATCGGATTTTCAGAAATTAATCACAACTTTTTCTTGACTGGTTAGTGGCACTAAGTAAAGAATCATATCAGCACAGTATTTTCCTGTCATTTAAAGTCTGTTTTTAAATTGCTTGCAGTGAATGAAACTGCTTGCTCATTTCTGATTTTTTTAAAAAATTTAGAATAACTGATGTTTGCCCAGGGAGAACAGAAGAATGCTTTAATTGTTTTATTTGTAATATAGCACTGCTATATTAGATGGTATTTTCTAAGACATGTTCCCATGTAAAGAATGAAAAAATCCCGATTCTTGAGCCGACTAAAATTCCAAATACAGGTGCCTGTGTGTCGAAAAGAGGGTGAGCAAAGGGCTGTACGAGCTCTGAAGAGCTGAATGCTCGGGTGCCATCTAGTGCTCCAGGAGCCAGGGATGGGCTGCAGCCTCCCCAGCTCCTGTCACACCTCTGCTCCAGGGATTTCCTCAGGGAAAGCTCAGGGCAGGCTCAGAGGGTGGGGAATGAGCTGCCTGGAAATGCTGAGGAATGGCACACTGAACCCCTTTCCCCCTGAATTTTACATAATTTGAATGAATTGCTGAGAAACTCTGGGCTGGAGTTGGAAGAGGAATATGTAATATATGTGTACATATATATATACACACACACAAGAAGTCACAACAGGTCGAGCTTAAAGGATCTGATTCTTTAGCTCATAACGTTGTTTGAAAATGGAGAGATTGAGATACACGTACTGGTGAGAGAGCAGTGTGAGAAAAAATGAATAAACTCATCATGCTTCAATTAAAATAAGCATCTAGGAGTTCGGGAGCTGATCCAAATGAGAGGAATCGCTTGAGGCTTCAGTATAATCTGGATTTCCAAGTTTTGCAACTTCTTTCACTGTTTGGGTTCTTTCATTCACAAAGTCCATGCAAGAACCCTACTGAACTTGGAAAATAAGGAAAGGAGCAGATTTACTTTGTTTCTTTTAAATTTAGGGCACATTGCAGGTTGGTGTGAGTTTAGCAGGTGTTTAAATTTGTTTGTACTCTTGCTGCTTTTTTTTTTGAAGGGGGCATGAATGTCTAAATGTGATTTAAGGGTACAACATAAACAAGTGAATCATGACAGATGTCAGTTTTGATCTGTATCAGGATCCACCATGCCACCATGATAAGAGATTTCAATGAACATAGAACTTCTCAAAATTAACTTGACTGTAGGTGATGTCACAAGTGGGAACAAATGTGCATTTAAAGTAGAATCTTGTAAACAACTTTATAAATACAGGTACAACCTTTCTTTCTGTACCATGAAGGTAACTGTATTCTTTTGGAAAGGAAATTAAAATGGAAGAAATATCTGTAAGTACCCTTGACACTTCAATGTATTTTCTATCTTTTTTAACAGAGCTTTTTAAAATACTAAAAAATCCATAGCTGCTTTCCCCACAGCTGTTCAATAGGTGGTCTCTGAAAGCCAGATGGAAAACTCCCCTCTGATCTGCTACTGCATTTCTGTGCATTTGCTTTTTGACCAGGCTGCTCACATGATAAATTTTCTCCTCATCCTCAAGGAAGCAGTTTTGAATAACAAAGCAAAAGCCTTTCCTTAAGAAGAGCTGGTCACCAGCCCAATTACAGAGGAGCCTCCCCTACCTCAGGCTGGTGAGCAGAATGTTTTTCTGGCATGGAAGCTTTCCAGTCATGGGAAATAACCACCATGGGATTTCTAAGGCTCTAATGGCTTTTGAAAAAAACTGCACTACATGAGCCATTACAGCTCTGTCTCAGGAGCTGTTTCCCAAGTAGGTCTGTATGGAAGCAAATGGCAACTGTTCCATTTTGACAGTCTTAAAGCTTTTGCTTTAATCTCTTGTCCTCCTTAGAAATTCCTTATTACAAGATCTCAGTATCTTGCAAGCCCTGGTGAATTAAGCACTGTGCTTGGCTGAGTCCCACTTTGTGGTGTTAACTTACTGAGTGATTACAAGTGAATCACTTCCCACAAATGCAAAATAGGAATTAGAGTAGTTGGCTGATAATTTCCTTGGCCCAAATCTGTCTCTTGTTCCACTCTACGAGAGCTAGCACAGCAGGGGCACAATTCTAGACTCTGTCCCAAGGTGCTACCACAGCCCAGTCACTGCACTGAAGTAGTGCTGCCTTTATCAGCAGCACTGTGGGATTCCTCACTTGGATATCATGATGGAGCCTCATCAGAATTATTGGAACAGAATGATATGATGCATATGAAGTCCTTTTGCTTTAATCTTCTTCTGTAGAAGATCTTCCATGAATTGAAGGATGCTTGTGTTCCAAGGTGATGTCACTCGCGAAGCTGGCTGTTGAAACACGCTCAGCTTGTGACTCTGGGTTTGGATTTTAACCAACCTTCTTTGGTGGAGGGGGTGGAACACTGGGGTTTGGCCTGAGCTCCTCTGTAGATAATGAGAAGCATTTATAACCTTGCAGTTTTCATTTTAGGATGGGATTTTTTAATTGTTACCCAGAGAGGTTGTAGATTCCCCATCCCAGGAAATGTTCAAGGCTGGGGTGGATGAGGCCCTGAGTAATGTGATCTAGAGAATGGCATCCCTGTCTGTGGCAGGGGGTGGGAACGAGATGATCTTTAAGGTCTCTTCCAACCCAAACCACTGCGTGATTCTATAACAGAATATTCCTCTTTACAACGAATGGAAGTGTCATCTGATTTTCTTGCAAGTTCATTCAGTCCATTCTGTCCTTCAAGGAAGATGCTACTTTTCTTCATCTTTACCCAAAACCAAGGCTCTTGCTTGAATTAAATTTCATGATGAAAAATACTTAATCTCCTTTCTTTCTTTTTCTGAATTCAATTGCTTTGCTAAAAGATTTTCAAGGGAGATGTGGAAATGATGAATTCTGTACTCCACAACTCTCCGTTGAAAGTTGCTCTAGATATTGAAACTTGCTCTTGGTTATACACTAAGGGGCTTTTGGAAGAAAGCTTTTTCCCACTTTTGGAAAACTGCATCCTATTGAAGTTTTTGTTCTTATCAGGGAATGCTTTTCACGTCACTCTTGCAGGTGATGCATTATCACTCCTGCAGAGAATGGAAGTGCCCATGGATTTTACAGAGAGGGCATCTAAGTGTGACTAATGTCTTCTAGAGAAGGGTTTTGAGAGAGCTAAACTTAGATTACATACTGCATTGCTTCATTTTGATGGATTAATAAAGAGACAAGAGGGTAGAAAGAAATTGTATCTCATACAGATTTAATGCTGAAAAACCCTACAGCACTTTGTCCAGCTGTTGAACACTTGTGAAATCTATACAATGATTAAGTACAAGAATCAAAAATACTATTAGAAGTAAAATAGTTACCTAACTTGAAATGTTGCAAGGTTTAACATTTATAGGCCTATCCTGAAAAAAGAAAAAAAAGTGCCTGGGGTTTTGCTCAGCTTCTGCAAGTTGCCATTTGAGAGGATGCTGCTGATTTCAGAGCCTTACTGGTGATTCTGGGGATGAAAAGATGGATGGAGCAGGGAATGCCATGGGGTCATCAGTAATTATCTGCAGATAGCTTGGGGGATATCTTTAATTTGAATGAGAATTCCTTTAACAGCACAGCATTCTTAGAACCATGCTCAGGCATTGGCTGAGCCCTGAGCTGGAGGAGAGACCACAGAGGCATTGCCTTGACAAAGGAGAGATGGAACAAGGTGGGAGCTGCTTGGGGGAGGGATTGAAGCTCAAGTCAGTGGTTTAAAGCCAGTGCTAGATTATGGCAAGCAGCACTAGTGTAATAAGATGAAAGTTTGGGGGAGATCCCACACTTCAGACTGTCTAACTCTGGAGAGTATTTACAGGAATGTGTGTCCTTGCAAGAGCAACTGAAGTGAGGGAATCACCAGCAGTGAAGTGCTGCTGGGCTATGCAAAATGAATCATTAATGGCCTCTTTGACTTGTCCTGTCCTGAACTCTTCTGCAGGTTGGCAGGTTCTTCTTTGAGTGTCCTGCCTACACAACTTTCTTATTTTATTGAATTTGAAGTAAGAAGTAGACAAGGAGACTCTCAGAGATGCTATCCTGAGAGTATTCCCTAATTGCACTTGCCTCTACTGTCCCTGCACTGCAGTAATTTCCAAGCTCGGTGTTGTCTAATTCCTCAGCACGGTGTTTTTTCACTGTTAGCACAGTTTGCTTTGGCCTGCTGATGAGCAGATATCCATGGAAAGCCACGGTGCCCAGCCAGAGGCCTATTTTTGTCCTGAATCAATAGAACTCTGCAAGTGCAGGTCCAGGATCAACAGAGATCCATGGAAACTCTTGCTGTGCTCCCTGCAGCGAGGGCTCCGTGCGCTCCAGAAATCGCTTTGTCCTTCTGATCTGTGTGTTCTGGGTAAAGCACAGACCAGTTCAGGGGGAAATGGGGGGAAATACTCAATCTGTGAGATATTTCTGGAACCAGGAGATGGTCTGGCACCTACAGTCTAATCCTTCCTGAACTTTCCCCCGTTTCAGCTCGAGCACAGGTGTGCAGTCAAGGCACAGCTGCTCCCAGATGGCTTTGAGTTTTCAGAGTTGGTAAAGAAGAATCCAGAATAACACAGGGAGAAAAGACATCCATCTCCGTTCGTAGCTGCAGGAGAAGGATTGTGTGTTATGATGGCAACTTCTTTTGTTTTAATGCACAACTGCTGTAAAGGTGGAAGCTTATCCCAGTGGGGACAGTGGGGCATGAACAAATGAACTGGCTGGTCCTGTAAAACACAGAACTGTTGGGAGAGCAACCTGGACATTCCAGGGTCTTTGTGAGATCACCAGCAGGTAACTGTGCAGCCTGAGAGCAGGTTGGTCCAACCAGTCAGCTGCAGGACCTGAACCCCAAAGCATCTTCCAGGCTGCATTCCCTGCTTGGGGATGGAAATGGCACAGGATTCTCTGCATTATTTATCTGCCTTGGTGCTGACACAGGAATTAATTACTCTAGATAAGGTGTGAGGCCTTAGAGCATAGGACCTCATTTTACCTAGTGATAAGCCTAGGGGAAAATATTATAATATTATTTTAGGGATGTTTTCCCAAGCTTCCTCCCAAGAATCTGGAATTCAAGAACTGCTGCAGACTGATTGTGCCTTAAACTCCTCTGAATTTCTTTCATTATCTTGTTTGATCTTTTCCTGAACCCCTGTAAACTTCCAGCATAGACAGTCTCTCTGAGCCACATGTTCCACACTGCAGGTTCTGTACTATGAAACTGAGGAGCTGTGTAAAGTTCAGATCCATTCAAATATTTTCAACAGAAGCCTAAATTCCTTTTTGGCAACTTGAGGAAAAACTGAGTGTTGTGAGATTCTGGTTTTGACCTTTAGCTGTGCTGAGAGAACACTCAAGAGTTAACCATAGACAACCTGCTTTGGTAACCCGGGTGTCTTCCTTGTTAGTAAAAGAGAAGAAGCATCTGTTCCTCCCTCTGATACATGGGAAAAGCAGGAGAACGAACACTTTCTCACCTACTGAAGCTGCTCAGCTTTGCAGAAAAGCTGCCAATTCCCTGTGTTGTGCCAAGGTGGAGTGACTGAGGCTCTGCTGCTGTCTCTGGGCTCTCAGGTGAGGTGAGAGGGACGTTCCAGCCCCAGAGAGAAGCCCCCTTTGGGTTTAGTTACACGGCTCATTTGACTGCCTTAGGGAGTGCAGGATAGAGGGATTCAAAATTTTCTGCTGTAGTTTCCTGTACAACTATTTGAACTGTTCTACAGAAAAAAAGCTCTGTGTGCTCAGTGGGAAGGGGAATTGCAGCTGACTTGCTTTTGAAATAGAGCAATGAACCTCGGAGAACTCTTGGAAATTTGTATCATGATGTATTTTTCTAGTAGCAAGTGGAATTGAATATCCTCCTGTAATAATGTATTCTCTCTTTGGAATAATTCATTATAATGTCTTTCTAAAAATATAGTCAATCACCCCAGATAAACCCTGTCCTTAAAATTTCAAGCCTGTATCACCGTGTTTAGGATTATGTGCTGTATGAACGTGTTACAAGAGAAATGACATAGGTTAAGACAAATTTCAGAAATACTTTGAGAATGACTTAGCAATGAAATGGCTGATGTAATTCAGCATAAATAAATGTTGCACAAAATTATGCATGTGGGGAAATGACAATACTGCCTTCACATATAAAATGTGAAGCAAGATCTTGGGGCTGATGACAACAGTTCCAAGGAAAGATCTCCTCAGTGCCTGGCAACAGCAGGAGGAAGAAAGGAAATCAGTTTTTGTGTATTGGTAGTATTGGATTAGAAAAGTTTGACTTGCCTATTTGTGTGCTACCTGTATCTCTAAAAGGGCATAAAAGTGAATATGTAACAGGGAAGGACAAAAAAGGTGAAAGAAGTGTGGGTGGAACAAATTCAGCACTAGAAATGAGTAAGGCCTTCAGTCTGGAAGGAAACAAATGAAACGGCACAGAGTGGGTCAAGTGTTTAATTCTTCTCCTGATACAAGAACAAAGAATTATCTTGTGAAGCTGATGGGGCCCACTAAAAATGGGAGCAAAGGAAAGGTCTTCATGTGCTGGGGAGCAGACCTGTAGAACTTGCCAAAGAACACTGGGGATGCTCCAAGCTCATGGAGGTTTCAGGACAGACAGAGGGAGATCATGAAAGAGAAGCCTATTGAGGATTAGCAACTTGGAGTGGAAAACAGGTCAAGGTTGGGAGAGAAGTGTCATACACGTATTCCAATGAACAAATACTTGAGATAGGCTGTATGGAGCTCAGAGCTGATCTGATGTGCAATCTGACATGTCCCTTCTCTGGACAATGCCTGTACATCGTGTACAGCTGGGTAGAGTGGACTAAAAAGCTTCCTGCTCCATTGGAAGGATCAGAGTTGTTCCATCTGCACAGATATTAAAAAATCCCCAGCTGGCTGCACCTCAGGCTGCCCTGGGCAGCCAGGAGAGCAAGAACATATCTGGAAGAGATGTGACACCCACATCTGTAAAGGGAAAGTCTCCCTCTTGCAGGTGTCATTTCCAGGTGGCTTTTTCCCGATCAGAGGAAGATGCCAGCGCTCTTTGCTGGTTGTCTTTCTGAAGTGAAGGTTTCAGCCCAGTCGCTGCCCCTGCTGCTGCAGCAGGCTCTAAAGCCTTACAATGGAGAGGAGGCAACAGCATTTACTTGACTCTGGCCTCCTTGCTCTGCACCATTAGAGAGTTCTCATCAGTGCGTCCTCGGTAATTCTGTTAAACAACGTTTCCATCAAAACTTATTCTTGGCATTTCCTGCAGATTTTGCCAGGACTGACTCAATGTGGCTCATGTTTCGTGCAGTGGAACTTATGGCATGGTGGATTTTTTTTTTCTAGAGAATTTGAAATTAGTCAGACAATGAGATTTTTTTGGTTTTTTTTAATGATGAGACTTCTGATGTTTCTCAGTTGAATGTTTTGCCAGGTTCTCTGTTCAGAGTTGCTTAGTCTAAAAAATCCAAGTTTGTGTCCATGAGATAGTTTTGTCAGGAACTTAATGTTCACTATTTGGGTGCTCAGCCTGGAATTTAGTTTTTGAGTGTGGTATCTGCTTTTGATATCAAAATGGAGTTTATAAACTCAAAGTTGAGATAGTGGAGGAGCAATGGGTGGAGAAAAACACTGAGAAGCAGGGACAAGCCAGCAGGTAAAGAATGGGCTGGAGCTGGGTCTGTGTTATGTGATAGATTTGTCCTTGGAGAGCAGAGGCAACTTTGAAATATCTCAGATTCCCTTTACTGGTGAAGGTTGACTGAGAACCAGCATGTTGGGAGATGCTTTTTCAGGAAAATTACTTGCCTTGGTTAAAAAAAAAAATTAGGAAGTGTTTGCATCCCTTTCCAAACCCCTGAAATCAGAAGAGTTATTTGGGAATGGCTCCCCAAATGTCTATATGCTGGTGCTGGTGTTGTAAAATAAAGCATGGATGTGAGAGCTTAACCAGGGGGCTATGGAACTTTCAATGGAAAAATAAGATTACAAATAAATTCTATACCTGAGATACTCTAAACAACATAAGGTGTATATTCCAGAGCCCTTGACTTCACTGGCTTGTGGGGCTGGATTTGACTTCCTCACTGAAAACCCTCTTTTATATTCTGTGTTAAGGCTGTCCTTATCAATCTTATCTGTATTTATGTGAGAAATTAAAGGGGCTGGCAGTTTGTAAGGTTGGTGATAAATGGAGCTAGAACGAAAACCACTGGTTGTCAATTATGGACCATTTTATTTTCACCATTGCTTGGTTTTGTTTCTGGTGCCTTTGTGGGTTTGTTTAGTTGGGCTTTTTTTGATGCTTGTTGGCTGTTTGGTTTGCTTTGTTTAAATTTCAAATCGACTCAAAGTGTTTCTAGTATTTCTGGAAAATACTTGTGTGTTTTCTTGGGAGTAAAGATACAATTTCCACTAGCTCTATTTGGTACTTTGACTGAAGGGTTTCTGCGACTGCTCGCTCCTCTTCTTGCCTGGAACTCATTTCTGAAGCTGAACTTTGTAAGCTGGTCACCTTTATAATATTGCCATCCAGTAAGGGAAAATGATACTCAGTTTTTAAAAATAACTAAATAAATAACTTCTGCCTTCTTTTTGTTGTGGCTCTGACAGCTTTTCAAAGTCCCCTGTAGCTGGGAGGGGAAAGCATTTTCTCTTCAGTTGGACAATACAGGGTGAAAAGAAATTTGGATTTTTACACAATGCAGATATCTTTATAGGGGAGGTTTTACAGCATCAAAAGGAATTGCCTTTTTTTGTTGTTGTTTTAGGTTTGTTTGGTTTTTGGTGTTTTTTTTTTTTCCCTTTTGCTTTTTCCACACAGTGGAACGCGTCAAATTACTTCTCATAACTCTAGAATTATTATTCACCTCAGTTGCTGGAGGTCGGTGGGAACATTGTTTCCTGGTGCCCAGCACTCTGGATTTTCATGGAAAGAGGGCAAATGCTTTGATTTTTCCAATTTTTAAAGCTTTTTTGGACTTAGGAACTGGCAGAAATTGTCTTTTCATATGAGTATTTGATTTGGCATGGAATGCTCTGGCTGGAATTGCTTTCTATTAGAAGTATTCCTCCAAAGAGATATAAACATGTGATTTATTAATCACTGGTATTTTATTTTAAGAAATAAATTCCTGCCTCCCTTTCTTGTTCAGCATGTGGACAAGGTTTACATATTGTCACTGTTAAGGCTGGAATTAACATGATTAAATATGGAATTAGCTCAGGCTTGGGTGGATTCTGAAGCTGGGCTGATCCAGATGTTAACAGTAACTGGTATCTTAATAGCTGCAAGAATTTGGAAGTCAATCCTGTTCATGTGTAGTCAGATTTTAACTAACTCCTGGAATCCAGTGATGCAGAACAGTGAGAACCAGGGAAAAGTCAGTGCCTGGTTCTGTGGTGCTAATTCATCACAGCTTTTATCTGCTGCCTGGAGTTACAGATCTGATCACTGTTACCCTGCAGCAGGGGAACTGGTGTCTGTGGCTTGCTTTTTAAACACAAAAGTTTATTCTCTTGCCTGATTATTTCTGCTTAATATTCAGTGCAAGGGAAAGAGATCCTTCTCAAAGATATGAAGGGTTTGGTTTTTTTAAGAACTGTTCTTCTGGGTCAGTCTGTAAAAATCCATTTTGTTTCTCATATTCCATGATGTTCAAATACTGCTTTATCCAAATACCACATAACCAGCTTGTCTCAAAGTGTTTGGAAAGCGTTTTTCTAGGATGATTCACTGTGTGTAAAATGAAATATGTATATGGGGAAATTCTAGACGTCCCCAGCTTTCTCCTAGAGTTACTGAATCCTGGCCCTGGGAGAAGCTGCTATAGGTCTTGCATATCTTTGGAACAAGATTTGGCTCCAGCTGAACAACGAAAGCTCTGATTTTTTTATGTTCTTAAACCAGAAAATGTAGGCATTGGTTGCGTGTAGGCCTGGTACCTTAGTGATAGCAAATATTTGCTGCGAGTTCTACCTCATCTTCCTGTGGTGTGGACAGCCCTGGCAGAGCACAGAGGAGCAAGAGCTCTGAGGTCAGATGTTGTTCTTCTCCCTGTGTGGGGACTGACAGCTTGGAAAGCACAAAGGTGTTTCTTAGTGGCTCTTCTCCGTTCATCTTCTGTAGGAAACTGAACCAGTGCTCCAAAGCCTCCTTGTTAATTTGGGAATCCCATGGGAAATCACTGGTTCTTCTGGGAACCTGAATTTTGTTGAGTATTTCTTGGTGCATTTTACAGTAGTTGTTATATTTGCATTCTCTTGTACTAATATTAAAAGAAAAGGGAGTAAAATGTATCTTTGCAATCTGTGAAACAGTTCCAAATAAGCAGTGTATGGGTAAATACCTTTTAGTGTCTCTGCCTAGTGCCCAGGACTGGCACCGATCCTGTTCTGATTCACATTTTCCTGACGCTCACAAAGACAGCAGGGGTGAGGTGGAAGAAAAGCAAGATAATTACATTTACAGAAGTGATAGAAACACATAGTCCTGATGGGAAGTTTTGGAAAAAGTTTGTCTTTAGCTGGAATTTGGGACCATGAATTCAGCTTCACACACTTCTCATTCTTTCTTACCATGCATTTCATCCTGCATTTTATGCTTTTCTTTGGAGGGGTAGTAATTAATGACTATTTTATGAATTGACAGGCAAGATGCACCAAAGCTCCTCTTGTTTTCTTTCCAGCATCACAGTCTAGATGGCAATTTGATGCCAGTTGTCACTAGGCTGAGCTGTGAGTGTGTTGCAGATCACTGCCAGTACTGCATGGTGCATCAACACAAATTCAATAACAATTAACATCTTTGTGTTTACAAAACTTCCATTTTATCCTTGCACTCTCTCAACCCTATTCTGAGACAATATAGATAAGAAAATGGGTAAGAAAATATAGATAGGAAAATAAGGGAATGGTTGTCTGAGGTCAGAACAGTAGATACAATCAAAAACTCAGGCTTTTGAGTTCCATCCTTGGGTTACTACACTGCACTTGGCTGTTCTTTGTTTTCTTGTGTTGTTGAGGCAGCAACATGTATTAGTTCTTAATTGATTTAGTTCAGAAATCTTCTGTGGTGACATCCTTTTGTGGCCTGAAAGTATTCCTGAACTTGGGATCCACTGGCTGTGGAAATAACACTTCCATAACGTGTCTTATTATTATTATTGTTATTCAAACCTAGTGATTTAAGATAACGGAAGTGACTTGGATGTGTAATGTTTTTTCTTGCTGGCAGGGACGTGCTGCGGACTCGGGCCTAAGAAAACTGTTGACCTGGACATTCACTGACCAGCTTTTCTGAGGATTCTGTACAGGGTCTTTCATGACATTTTGGGTGTACCTCAAATTGTTGCCAAACCCTTTGGAACGGTTCAAAAGAGCGTTGATTGTGTGCAGTCCTCTGAAGTAGGAGGTGCCAAAAATATAAAGGTCTTTTTTAATATTTTCCACAATGTTGCAAAGCTATTAATGTAAATTACAAAAAGACTTTTTGATTACCAAGGCAAGCTACAAAAAGGGAAAATGTGGTGTAATCCATATAAATCACTTGACTAAACCATGCACAATAAATCCAGTGTTGGTGAAGCTGAGTTCCTCTATCTGGTAACACCGTTTGCTCTTTACAATCAGCATTTACTTTCCTCATTTGGCAGTTGGTGTTTGCCATGGACCCCCTTCACCTTTGTTCACATCCTTGTGATCTGGAGCTTTGCAGCCTTCTGACTTTGTTGGCATTTATTAAAAAAAAGTAAAAATTGAGAAACAGTGGGGAAGTTGCCACAGAAACAGTTAAATATTTGACCCTGTTTACTGCCAGCTTAGATAAAAATCAGATTTACTTCCTTGTGAAGAAAAATTCTTCAACCCATTTTATGTGCACTGACAGTGGTAGGTTTATTGCAGCCCATTGGAATAAGGGATTTCACATGTGTTGCAGTGGAGGGAACATTTTAACCATTTGCTCCTGTTTGGCACCTGTTTCCTTTGCCAGCTCAGTGAATTTCACAGCTGCAGATGGCATTTCCTAGGCCAAAAAGAACCCAGGCATCGCTGCCTCCTCCCACGTGTCCAGATCAGTCCCAGCAGGGGCTGCAAGGTGTCTGTCCCTGCCCTGTGTCCCTAAGGACTGGGTGGGATGATGGGAGACTGGATGTGCTGGGAATGGGGTTGGATCACTGCTGGGAGCAGGTGAAAAATCCACTTCTTGTGCAACTTAGAGAAAACCCTTTGGCCTTTCCTCTGGAAAAACCTATTACAAATGTCCACCTGCCTTTCACTGCCATCTAGGCACTTGATTTAGAGCCTTCCTAATACAAATACTAATTAAGGACTAAGGGCTTTGCTGTGTGGGCTCTGGGAGTGAGATCCCTTCCTGGGAGTGTTTGATCTGGAGCTGGTGAGAGTTGGATGGCTCTGCTTGGCTGTAGCAATCCTCCTCCTTATCAGACTGTACTCAGTTCTCTTCCCCATGCAGAACCTTCCAAGGGGGATGGTTAAGGGAAGAACATACAGTTTGTAGATGTGATCATGCACTTGATGTGCTGTTTGAATTTTAAGAGCTCTAAGGACTACTGAATGCTTGGGAACCAAAAAATTCTTGCCAGTTGGTGGCAGATTTATCTGGTTTAAAAGATCAGCCCAGGACTGAAATGGGGACAGATGGCTTGTAAATAATGGCCTATGCACTGTACTCATTTTCTTTTTGTTGTTCTATTATTCTTTTAACGATTTAATTGACGGACTGTTTTTCAAATAAAAGGCATTATTTGGTTTATTCAATAGTTTTATTGAGGAATCGTGCTATAAAATGTGAGAAATAAGTGCTGCTGTTGGTTTGTACATGCTTGGTTGTCTTGGGGTTCATTTGAGTTTTGGACTCTCTGGAAATGCTATTCCTTGGAGCAGCAGCAGGAATGAAGATGTCACTCTGGAAAAATCCCATTTCAAGAGACTGGGAATGAGAGAGTGAGGAGAGACAGTGGCCTTGAGATAACAGCAGGTGACTCTGGCTATCTTGGCCTGCACCTGATTCTTCCACTTTGCTGCTCATACCTGTCCAGGATTCCTAGAGGGGATACTTAAAAGCACAGACAGTGCTTAGGATTCCTGTTTTCACATCTCTGCAGGTTTGTGTTGTTCTGAGCTGTACCTGTAACACCCTGAGGAAAACCTGAAATAAATTAAACCCTGGTATAAGATAAATGTTATCCTTTCTAGAGTTAGATGTATTTCCCATCTGTTTGTGGTTCTTGAATCTTCCCCCTCTATCCTGTGCCATTGGCTGAAGAGCAGAGTAAGTTGGCTGTTAAAGCTGTCTCCTACACAGTGCTGTGGCTTGACAAATGCCACCACTCTGTGACACCAGCTGCAGGATTTTGGCAGTGAATCGATGCAGTGAAACTGGTTCTGGTTTTCATGCAGGAAGTCAAGTGTATTAGATGTGATTGATTAATGATATTATGAACCATCAGTAGGTGACCCACAGAGGCTTTGGAGTTTTGTTTCAGAAAAGCGCTCACAAATCTGATAAAAGATGACAGTTCCAGGGCTCTCCAGGTTCTTGGATGTACAAAATTGGCTTAGGAGAGTATTTTTGCATGAGATCTTGGATTCACATACTGCGAGCCCTTGCCTGTGATCCCAGAGTGACACAACTGAGCAAGCTCCAGCCTGCAGGTTGTGGTCACCATGAGCCATGAATCCTGAGCAGGGTGGATGCACTGTCAGTGGGCTCAGTGAGCAAAGCCTCTGCAGCTCTGTTTGTGCAAAGATGGCACCAACCTAATTAAAGCTCTGTGGTGCAGGGCAAGGGGCACTGCAGTCAGAGCCGTCTATGACCCAAACTTTGATTTAAGATAGTATTTAAGATTGATTTAGGATAGCAAGATTGTCCAAATCTTGATGTGGAGCTGCTGTCATCTCCACCATGGAAGGAACTTTCATATGAAGTTGTGTTTGTCATTCTAGCTGCAGTACAGGTGAGTGTTTACGGTCAGGTTTTGCTGTGAGCAGGAGGTGAATACACCACCGATTTCTGGCTTGGTTTGCTTATAGTCTCTTTGCTTTCTGCAGTGTCAGTGAACTGCAGGTGCAAGTTGGTGTTGAATTTTCCAATTAATTGTCTAGTTCCACAGCCACCTCTCCATCTGGCTCAGCAGGCAGTCCCTGTTCAACAGGGGCCCACGGCACAAACGCCGGCGTTTGACAAGTGAGATGTGTTGGCAGAGCTGTGCTGGGGCTGAAGGCTGTTTACACATCAAGGCTGACAGAGTGGCCTGACACTGCCCTGTCCAGGGAGAATTGCCCTTTCTCTCCATGCCTGGCATCAACTAGTCCATCATTTTTGTGTGCCAAAGCTGGTGAGGGCTGTGTATGTGGTAGTAGGAGAAGCAGGGCAGAGCCTGGCAGCCAGGAGTGCTAATGACTGTAATCCTGCTGCACTGACTCACTCGGCAACCTCAGGTTAATCGCTCGACCTTCTCTGGCTGGTTTGCTGCAGCTGTGAAAATGGGCAAAAGCAAAATTTCATCAGCCTCCAGATGCTGAATCGGAGCTGGGTTTGCTTGGGGAAGCAGCTCATACAGAATATTAATATCTGATGTAAGTTAAAAATGGGTGAAGGCGTCTGGTTAACTTGGAGTTTGTTAGGGAATTGTCTCCTTCTGGATGTGACATTGGATTGCAACATACACTAAAAATGTATGTTAAACTTTTAGTTTATTTTGCTTACTGTAATATTTTGAAAAGCAAAGCATGAGGTCCTTTTCATTCAAACTTTCTCCAAATGGGGAAGTATATAGAGCAAAAAAACCATAAATCCTTTCCATTTGACAGCTCTGTGTATGTTCCCTATTGTGGTGTTTGAGCTATAATAGATCCTTGTATGAAAGACTATATGTTTTATTTATAGATATTTGAAATTGGTTATGGGGAAAAATGAATACCAAAAGCTCCAGGCCAACACAGGATTTTTCTGTAGTGTGACTGAAGGTTGCTTCGTTTTGGTCCCCAAGTGTTTTTTGAATAATTGTGGTTTGGAAAACCACGTACATTTTGAGTTCACTGCTGTGTTTCAACTGTGGATTTTTCAGACGGGAGCACATAGATTGGCACATGGACACTGGCATTTAAATAGTCCTTCCAGAGACCTAAGATGCAAGACTTGAACGTAGGCCTAGAAGTTAAAGAATTGGGATGAAGACACACTGAAAAACTGGAGCTGAGGTGTAAAATAATCAACATTCAAAATAAGCTGAGCTGAAACCCTGACTATTAGTTAATTAAGCTTGGATCCAAATTCACCCTTAGCGAACATCCCAAAAGTACAGAATACAGTGAATTTTGGTTTTAGCTTGTTGCCATTTTTGTCTGGATGTGTTTGTGTGTAGGCTGTGGGTCGATCTGGAGGCATTTCCCTGCAGAAGGCATTGTCTCTGCCGTGGTGGTGCAGACTGTGGCACGGTGTTGTGGTTTCTTACGGGGAGATTTTTAACCTGGTACGTAATTCTTGTTAACGTTCACATGATATCCATCCCGTTGGTAAGAGTGCAAGTCAGGGCTATCCCCTCAGGCAGACTTCATTTAAACACTCTTCCCAGTGCCAAATTTCTAGGCATTTTTCTCTTCTAATGAATGCATGTGTTTTAGAGCAGAGACCTTTCCAGCCCTCCTCTCCCCTTCCCCCAGTCCTGCCCGTTTCAGCACCGTGTATTGCATGGGGTCGTTACTCAAATGTTGCTCTGAAGAGTTTCAGAAAACCTGTCAAAATGATTAAGAGTCTGAAATTCTATATTACATTAATGTTTTTAAAACATCTTATTCAACAGACAATATAATATGAAATAGAACAAAAAAAAATCAAATGCTGGCTCATACATAACACTTCTTGAGGGGCTGCTGTCACTTTGTTGAAAGCAAATATTTTGAGAAGTGTGTCTAGCTCTGCAATGTGAGGAAAAAAATTGAAATAGTCTGTGCTGGTGTCAAATCATTTTTTAATAAACTGAGAGCATTTATAGTTTTCAGTCGCCATTAGAAGATTTTCTTGGGCAGATTTGGCTGTAAACTCACACAGTTTATTTTAAAAGGGCTTCGAGACCATCTGGGATTTTGAAGTTTGGGGTTTTTAAATATTTTGTTCCTTACTGCGATGAGCAAGAAACTTCTTTGGAAATGCTTCGTGTTGGCTAAGCTGGCAGGGCCATCCAGCCCTTAAAGGGAAACTGATTCATTTAATAATTTTACACAAGTGGGGAGGAAAAAGCCCAGTACTAGTACAGTAACCAAAGAAACTCCGAGCTAAATATTCAGTGACTCTGAGTGAGAGAGGACAATGATGAATAAGGTGGGCAGTTCTGAATAAAGACTGCAAGGCATGAACCAAGCTGATTTTCATAAGCTAATTATAATTGATTCTTTTCTTCCCCACATATTTAGGAGTTTAAACTTTTAATTTGGTATCAGAGCTACAGTCCCCATGTTTCTCATAGGCCACCATTAAGTACTGAAAGATCCCAATAAGTTGTCCCCAGACCCTTCAGGCTGAACACCCCCAGCTTGGCTCCAGAGCAGAGGGGCTCCAGCCCGTGGAGCATCTCCATGGCCTCCTTTCGACCTGCTCCAACAGATCCCTGCCTCTCTTTGTCCTGTGTCCAGTGCTGATTTGTACCTGCCTGTGTCTGTCCTGTTCTCCTGCTGGGAGCTGAGTCCCTGTGTCCAGTGCTGATTTGTACCTGCCTGTGTTTGTCCTGTTCTCCTGCTGGGAGCTGAGTCCCTGTGTCCAGTGCTGATTTGTACCTGCCTGTGTCTGTCCTGTTCTCCTTCTGGGAGCTGAGTCCCTGTGTCCAGTGCTGATTTGTACCTGCCTGTGTCTGTCCTGTTCTCCTGCTGGGAGCTGAGTCCCTGTGTCCAGTGCTGATTTGTACCTGCCTGTGTCTGTCCTGTTCTCCTGCTGGGAGCTGAGTCCCTGTGTCCAGTGCTGATTTGTACCTGCCTGTGTCTGTCCTGTTCTCCTGCTGTGAGCTGAGTCCCTGTGTCCAGTGCTGATTTGTACCTGCCTGCGTCTGTCCTGTTCTCCTGCTGGGAGCTGAGTGTCTGTGTCCAGTGCTGATTTGTACCTGCCTGTGTTTGTCCTCTTCTCCTTCCTGTGAGCTGAGTCCCAGCACACGAGGATGGGTGGCTCCTGAAGGTGTTTTGCCCACCAAGTGAGTACAACCAACCTCCACCTGGTTTCCTTCCAGCACTTTCAACTCACCTGTTCTTGAAAGCCCCAGTGATGCCATTCCAACCTTCTATCGGCAATTTAGTTAATTAAGCTACAACTGCTGGGTAATTCCTTACATGCCTAAGCTGAATGTTTTATGATGAAATTCAGCCTTCTTTCTTCTCACCCTACTCATGGAACACTCATCCTTTTTGCAGCAGCCCAGGGATGTGTCTGAAGACTCTTACCCATCTGCCTCCACCCCTGTCTCCAGACAGAATGATATCATGTATACTTTTTCAGCTTGGCATCTCCAAGGAATTAGGTTTCTTCAAGTGTTGTGGAAAAAAGGAGTTGAAGAAAGGCAAGATGTGTGAATTGGTGCTCTTACAAAAAGACTTATGTACAGAATTCAAATATTACCCATTCCGAGGCATCATCTTACCAATGAGCTGGCTCAGTGTCAATGGTTGTTGTCCAGACTGATAGGAAAGGGTGGGAGCTGGAGAGCCTGGGAGATGGGACTGGGGAAGGAAGGAAAGGGGATGCTCAAACAAGGACCATCTTAGAGAAAATAAATGCTGAGATTGGAGTGAATAGGACTAAACATAGAAATTTTTAGTTTCAATGTTCGCTGAACTGTTGGTGTTAAGACTTGTTTTGGGCAGGCGTGGGAGTCTGGTAGACATCCTAGGACCCAAAATTCCTGAACTTTCCTTAAGGTCATTTTGTAGTCTGAGCCAGTCTAATTATTTTATAATGGGATGTAAATTATTTGGAAAAATATTGAACTGAGTGTTCAGACTCACAAATTTTGTTCCATGTTTTACTGCTGGAATGAGAAGAAAGATCTTTTTATCAGGGTTTTCATTATTAAATTGGTGATAATTATCTGCATTTTGAAATACATGAGTGAAGAACAGTGCATACATACAGAATTATCAGTCTATGTCTTTTATCAGAGGAGGGAAAAATGTTGAATATCCTACAGAAGCATTATATAAAGAAAAAACCCGTGCAATTTGCCTAACAAAAAAATACCACGTCTCTACAACTGAGATCTTGGTACCTTGCTCTTACATGAGATAACATGCCAATCTAAGCATTTCAGCAAGTATATGATTTATACTCAGGGTTATTTGTGCTGGAAAAGTGTGGTGATCTGTAGAGGAAAAAATCAGACTTGTCATATGAACTCATTTCAGCACAAGAGTCAGTCAAGAGAAACATTAGAGAAGTGTGTGTGCGAAGGGGGGACTCACTGCCAGCATTTACTCGCAGTCATTCTGTTCGTCTGTGATTTCCATTGCACTTTCTGTTTTGAGAGAATTGCCTCCTAAATGACTCTAACTCCAGTTTAGGTTTAATAAGCATTATTTAGTGTGCAGGTTTCCAGCGTGTCAACAGCCATGGGTGTTGTCATGTTGCTATAACGTTGTTGCCTGTACCATCTTTTGATGGCCCCTTTCAAAGTTCTCGTTTAATCCACTGCAGTCCTTTCACCCTTTGTGCAACAGGATAAGAGGAGTTGAATTATTGCACTAAATCCATGTGAGAAAGCTTTATAACAGAGGTTATTCTTCTTTCCTCAGTGCTGGTTTTATATACTTTTTTTTCACTATTTATTTCCTGATTTTACAGCTCCTGAAGGAGCTGTTTTGAAACACACAAGTGCAGGTTAACATAATTGGAAACCTAGAATTTGCTTCAGATGCTTCTCAAGACTCTACAGTTGTCACATTTTTGGATTGACCAGAGATTTAATTGGAAGAATGTTCACGAGTTCTTAAAAGCCAGGAGAAATACAGCGACAGCTGAAAAAAAAACCCAGATGTGGCATTTGGGTTGTACATAGATTGTCTTCAAAGTGGTGTTTCAACAAAAACTTCTGGAAAGATTTTTTCAATAAAACAGTCTACATGACTCTGTGGAAATAATGACAGAGAGGTTGGTGCTAGAGCACATTGATAGTGGAAGGGTGGAAAAAGTGTAGGAAACTTTGTTCTTGTTAAATGGTAAATTAAATGGTGTTGCTTGCCTGTTAAAGAGCAGAGGTTCCTGCTGGAAGCAGTTCTGTGAGGAGATCTGCAGGCTGAAACTCAGAGCATTTCCCTGCAAGGTGAAAGCTTCTCCCAAGTGGCTGTGGAAGAAGCCCTGGCCCTGTGGGATGTTGTCACCAAGGGACACCCAAGTCGTGATAGCACAGCCTTTTCCCCTGGCCCATTGAAGAGTTTGTAAAAAACTTCCAACTTTTTGTCCCATTTTTCTCAGGCAAGGAAAGAAGGTACAAAATGTGTTGCTAAATAATTTCGGCAATCAATCCCAAAAAACCTGACCATGGCATGGCTGAGGTCAGGGACTCTGCTCCACTGAGTTTTCCATTTAAACCACTAAACCACACTTTGAAGACAGCTTGTAAGTAATATGCTGTCAAAGCTCCTTTTTCCCCCCTTCTGTCCTTCACTCTCTCTATGTATATCCTTGCCAACCAATTTATCATGGCTGCTAAAGACTAATTAAACCTCGTTATTGTGTTCTGAGTGTGAAAAGTATCTAAAGTGCTGGTAAACAATTCTTACGGGATTTTAACCCTCAGGTGGTGCAATGTTCCCCTCACATACAGGCATCATCCTCTCCAGTGAAAGTCCCCTCTGGAAATCCTATGGGTTCACTGAAATAAATAAGTAAAATTTATAAATGAAACCCATGTTCTCTTCATCCTTCAAGCTCTGAGCATCAGCTATCCTTTGAAATTAAAATTCCATCAGTGTGTCCTGCAGCAGGTGTGTGGAAGTAAATTTGGGTGAGAATAAGCTGTATTTTGAATACAAAGCTGTAACAGAAGAATGTTTTTACGTGATTATTCTGGAACTTGCTGTCTTTTTCATGAAGGTGGTTATTAATAAAATCTGAGGCCTTCAGTCTCATAGGAACACTGCTCATCAAGAAATGTTAAGGCATTTATGTACCTTGTAGTGGAGGGAATTGTATAGTTTGAGTGTGGGGACTGAGCGAAGGGACCAAACTAAATTTGGATAAATTGTGACATTAAATGCCTCAGAAAATGCATCAGAGAATCAAAGTGATGTAAAACTATGACTTCTGGAACTCTGCTGATCTTGATTTTCTTGCCCAGATATTTCAATACAGCAGAGAGAGATTCCAGGATGTGATCATTGTGGTGGCTGAAGGAAACAGTTTGATCCTCACTTTGTCTCTGCAGTTGTGTGATTCCACTAACTTCACCAGAATTAACTTCACCAGAATTTGCTACTGCTAATTAGCAGTTATTTCTGAGAGCAGTTCCTTCCAGGTCTGAACTGGAAATGATGGATTAGTGGGAGTTGAAGGCACAAGGGGGTGAGTGTGATATAACCTCTCCCATGGAATGGTCTCATTCGTTGAGCCTCAAAAAGGCCATGGTGTTCCATCCCCATGAAAGGATAAACTCAGTAATGTGACACAAAGGTAGTGGCTGTTCTCTGCTGTCCCACACTTTGGGAAACAAAAGGAAACTCAAGCCCTTAAGTCTCTGTTTAATCTGAACCCAAAAAGCTGTGTCTTAAAGATGATGCACCTTTCCAGCAGTTCACATTTTTCCTTTATTTTCCATTAGTGAACGTCTGCTCCACTGTGAGGCTTTTCTCTGAACATTTGGAAATATTTTAATGCCCTTAAAATTGCAGATTTCTATTAACAGGCTGTGCTTTCCTCTTGCTTTGGTATCCTCACACCTGTTTTGCCTTTGGCACTAGGCAGTGGATAATGAGGTTACCTAATGTGTTGACTGTTGGCTCCAAGCTCTTTAATAGTCCAGCAGGATGCCTTTCCTGAATTGTTTGGGGTTTTTTTGGTGGGCACAGGGGAGAGATGCTGTGTAAGGAGTCCTTCCTTTTGGAGGCCTATGTTTGGTGTTGTTTTCAGCTGAGTTTTTTGATGCATCATGAATTGAAGGAGAGCTGTGTCTGCTTGCAGTAGGAAAAAGTGCTTGTCTGGATTTTGATATGGTGCAGGGTTTTTTGTGGGAGGTGAGGTGCTCCAGGTCTCATCCTTTTTCCTATCTATAGAAACCCATGAACTCAGAGACAGTGCAGCTCCTGATGGAAGCTGTCACAGCTGAGCCTATGGCAGCTGATGAAGCTGCAAAATGAGGTGTGACCTTCCAGTGGGAAGGAAGAATGGGAACTCTCTGCCTCATTTCTTCCCGGATTTAACGAATGAGTTAATAACCATTTTTAAAAGTACTGTTTTATTGAGAGATTTCATCTTACAGTTGTTGATGAATTTGCGTATTTTATTGTTATTATAATTTTTTAACACTCACTACATTTATCACAGAATCAAAGGATGGCTTGGGTTGGAAGGGACCTGAAAGCTCATCTCATTCCACACATTCAGATTCCCTTAGGACATCTTCCATTATCTCAGGTTTCTCCAAGCCCCAGCCTGGCCTTGACCACTTTATACCAAAGGTCTCATGAAGGATCAGTTTTTAGACTCATGATCATAGCAGCTTAACATCCTGAATTTTATTCCATGCTTAAAAGCATAACTGGAAGCAGAACCAGGCTTTATCTCTATTTCATAATAGGGTCATACTCCTACTTTTCAAAGAAGGCAATGATTTTTTTAAAGGTTCTGCAAGTTGCTTGAAAAGAAATCAAATCTCTGTAAGGTTTAACAATTGTTCAAATGTTCCAAATTTCCTTGCCCAATGCAGCATTCAGACCCTGATTCTTCTAGGCAAGATTTGAGTTAGTGGCATCCTATAGCAAAACTGTACTGTAGTTCCTAGAATTTGGTGAAAAATGTAGGGAAAATTAGATCCATATGCTACCCTTTGAGGCAGACCTGTATCCCCCCAGTTACCCTTAAGCTCCTGAATTTCATAAAGCATTTTTTTCCTTGTTAAAATTAATACCAGATTTAAGTTAGATAAGGTCACATGTTGTTTAGTCCCCAGTGAAGATGTCAGAATTGAAATGATTTACACTGGAAATAGAATTACTTCTTGTTGTTGCGGAATGGTGAGATAGAGATATAATATGGTGAGATATATATATATTTTATGGAGAGATAACCCTTTGATGCTGTTAGTGCTTTATTCTGAGTGGGCTCCCTCATTTTTGAGGTTTTAATATTTTTTATAATACTTTTAAAAATTATTATTCTGCTGAGAAAAGGGTGTAACTTTCTAGAATGAATGAGTTTGATGGATACTGTGATCTAAGATTCAGCAGGATTCCTGCCCACCCTGCCAGCCTGACCTGGAAAGGGCATCTTTAAAGCTAGAAGAGAATTTGTGTAAAAGTTGCTTTTCTGATCTTATATTTAATTGTGATCATAGGTGGTCCTGTTTTTAGGAGAGCAGAGTAAGGTCGTGGATTCCTGCTCCTTTTATTCAAATTTAGATAAACTTTCTCAGATTATTATACCCTGAATATGGATACTTTGCCTGGGTAAAAATGAACTTTGGGGTTGGCTTTTCTGGGTGGTTTTGGGGGTTTTTTGGGTTATTTTTAACCTTTGCTGAGGATTTCACAGGCATTCAGAGGGGGAGCTCAGACCATGTTGGTGGATGTCTGGGAATCCTGGATGTGCTCCCTCTGTGCACTGATCATCTCTGCAGCTTATGGAGCGAGCCCAGCACTCCTGGGAGGTATCAACCCTACTCCACATGGGCTAAAATAAAAATATGTCCTTGTCTAGGAAGTTTATTGCATCCTGGAGCTGAGATCTCGCTGCACATGTGCATTTTTGCCTTTGAGGCAGGGCACAGAAACTCTCCTGAACCAAAAAGCAGAGTAAAAATGTCGTCAGCTCGGGAGTCAGACTCACTTTTATGTCTGACTCACTGAATTTTGACAACGCATTTCAGTCTTCTGTGCTTTTTTTCCCTTTATATCTGCAGTCTGTTTACACCCTGGGATCTGTGGAGAAGGTCTGTTCCTTAGTTCAGACACGATCCCTAGAGCATGGAGGGAGGGAGGAGAGTCTTGATCTCACTTTGGCCCTCTGGGAAATTTTGTACTGTAAATAGAAGTAGTAAAAACTATCAGGTGATGACACTTTTTGGGCTGAGTTTTTTTGAACTGGAGACCTAAAGGTGAAATCATCTGTATCGCATTACCCACCACTGTGCTGTCCAGACACTCTTAACTTTCCATGCACTGACAGATTCCTACTGGGGTAGCACACTCTGTCTTGTGGAAAGATTGCTGCTGTGCCCACAAACAAAGCCGTGTGCTGCTTTGGAAAACCACCTTGGGACACTCCTCCAGCTGCCACCAACCCAGAAGGATTTCTTAGGCATTTATTATGTTCAGAAGGAAAAACGAGTTCCTTAATTTCAATGCTATAGGTTTTGTTACTGGGTTTAATTCCTGAGAAACTGTAAGGTGGAGTAGTTTTTTTTAGAGATTCATGCAAAATTAATTGAGAGAACAAAAAATTGATAGTCCCACATGGGTGAGAGCTGTTCAGAGCCACCCAAACACATACCTGGAGAATTGTCTGGGTTGGTTTTTACTGTGGCACCTTTTCTATTTTCTTACTGCATGTTCTCACATTTCTTCATTCCCTCCATCATCCGTTTTGCTTCTTGTACTTTTATCTTCCTGTCCTTTTTTTGGCAAAAACCCCCAACATGTGCATTTCCATCACACCTTTATTCTGTTCAATAAGTACAAGAGTAACTCAGTAAGGTTCTTTGTATGTGCATAAAGCCACAAAAGTTTGGGAGTGAAAGTTTGCTTATGGACAGAGCAGCCAGTGAGCTCTTCCATTCAGCTTCTGAAACACTTTTCTTCAGCTAAGAGCTCAAATGACACTTCCTGTGATGATTTTTGGGTGGTTTTGTTCCACAGAAGAGCACAACCAAATGAAAACTGATAGTAATATTTTTAGGGGGTTTTTCACACACATAGACTAAATATTTTATCATTAGTTACCTTTGAGATAATTGTCCTCTAACGTAAAGCCTAGACTTGGCTTTTGGTGAGATGGAAAGGTGGTGCAAAGACAGAATTTTGAAGGTGATCCCTCAGTTTGTCTCCCCAGACTGAGCCATCTTTTCACATGCACAGACCATCGCTTCTGACCAAGTGGAATTTTGATTGAAAAAGCCTGACCCGCCGAGCGCTCTGAGCTCCCTACACCTGTGCAGCGGCAGGAGCAGCCAAGTTCTCTTTCCCGTAATTTCTAAATAACTGCAAAACACATAAATTCCTAGTCCTGACCTCTCTGTGCATTCCATACGATTTTGGCACGGGAACAGAGTTGCCTCGAGCCCAGACGTGGGCTGCAGCGCGGCCGATCCCGGGCAGCAGAGCGCCGCAAACGCTCCCTGCACTTGCACCTTTATATCCATTTCTTCAGGGCCCATAAAGCAGGAGCTGGTGTGGTTTAATGCACAGCTCCGCTTTTTTTCCATAAGCATTTCCAGGCCGTTTGTCTCAGCTGGTTATTGGTGTCTCAGAACACGTGGAGTTGGATTGCACCTTGTTAACGTTGGCCTCTCCTCCGGATTTTGGGACTGCCTCAAGGCTTGAGCAGAGGCAGAGGATGCAGAGAGATGGGGAACCTCGTCCCTGCATCAGTCTCTCAGCAATTAAGGAAGATTTCTTAGATCATAAAACCCGGAGATGAAGGTAGTGGAACCTGCTTATTCCCTGAACAGGAATTAAGTTCTTTAGTGGAATGGAATGATACCAGTTAAAAACAATTCCAGCAATATATGATTGTGATCGATCCAATCTTAAAACAGTGACTCAAAATGTTTGGCTGGTGCTAATTCTTGAATTGCTTATGTTGAAGTAGCCAAAACCTTTGAAATTCAACTAGTGGAGAGTAGGTGGAGCAAGGTGTTTGGGATGTTTTTCTTTCCTTTGAAGGAAATAGCAAAGGTATTTATGAAAATATGCTGCATCAAGGATTGGGATAAATTGTTACATTTTCCCTTAGAGAATGCAACTTAAAATATTGGCCCTTTTGAAACAGAATGAAGTGGTGAGGTGGATTTGCCATATTAATCCCCTTCCCAGCAGAGAAAGGGGAACTGGCTGTGAATTACAAGGTTGCTACCTGTATATCTGCCTCTGCAAGGATTTCCTTGATTGCTCAACAAAGCCAAAGGTTCCATATAGCACTTGTAGTGATAAGATGATAAGAGTGTAGACTCTGGAATTCGTTTTGGGAGTGATTTAGGATGGGAAAACTGGAAATCTTATAAAGGACATACCTTTATAAGCAATAGATCCATATGGTAGATTCAAAAGGACTGGGGATTGAAGGCTCTCTGGGGGAGAAAAAGTATTACTTATTTATATATATTTTTAAAATCTGTTTTAAAAATATGTTTTTTATTAACCACTCATATTGTGGTTAATAGTTGATACCCATTTAACATCAACTGAACAGATTAACTTGTTAAGAAGAAAAGAGAGTTGGCTTTAATTCATGCCCTGAGAATGAAGAAGAGAGGCTGTTCCTTTACACTGGTGGGTGCAGAGGGAAGTGAATATTTGTGTATGGTAATTAGGGTTTTAAGCATCTTAAAAGCTGATATGAACACAGATGTTCCTCAATTGAATTACAAGATCTTTTAAAGGGAAACAAAAAAGACTGTGCAGGTTAAAAGGAGACAGGGAAGCAGCTTTGAAGGTAAAAATATTCTATTTAATGTCCTGCCTGTCTATTTCTCTCCAGGGCATCACACCTACACAGTGCAAGTACGTAGGAAAGTTTGGCTTATTGTGCCATGCTCAATTACAAAAATCAATTAAGTCTGATGTAGCCTATTTGGACAATGTGTGCACAGTGCAAATCATATCTTACATCTTTTGCAAGTTGATCAAGTTAGTGTTTGTTCTCAATTTCTCGTAAATATTTTTCTTTGGAGTAGGTTGGTACTCACTGCCATTGAACTCTGGTCTTGGCTTTGTTGTCTTAGATTTGGAGAAATGTTTTTAAGGGTTTTTTACATGTATTTAAATGTCTCAGGTGCTTTGGTGCTCCTTTCTGCCTTGTGTAGATATTTGCTTTGCATGAGCTTGCTTTGAATTTGACTTTTTTCCCCGTAGGTATTGCAGGAAGCATGATCTCAGTTCTTCTGGCTTGTTCTGTTAATAACATACCTGAATACTTGGCAAAACCCCATCACTCAACGATTGCTGAGCAGCTCCAGGTTTCTTTGGCTACCCAAAGGAAATATAAAATTAATTAGCAACATAATTTAGGTTTTTACCTGCCTTGTAAAAGTGCACAAATGTTTGTACTATTTAGAGGCTTCTGGCTGCGATCCTTTTCTCCTGTTTGAGGGTATCAAATGCTGAAATTCAGCTGAATTGCTGAAAACTTGACAATTAATATTAGAGATTCTCCGAAAGTCTTTCACTGCCTGTGTATTCATTTGCATGTCAAATGGCTTTTGAGGTAAAGTAGATACTAAAAATGGAAGGCTTTTTTGTTAAAAACTGCTTTTTATTACTGAGAGTGATGTTTTCCTAGCTGAGGACATTGGCTACCTTGAAATTGCATCAGATTTTTTACTATCAGACCTGAATTGTTTCATGTTGTATAAAATGACTGTCTCTTTTGGATGATGAAATGCCTCATTTTCTCTTCTTGGGGGCTTTATAAAGCTCCATCAACACTTTTCATTTTATATCAGGCTCTGATTCTTGAATTTTGATGGGAATTTATCCCTTGGAGAAACTGATGGGAGAATCAAATTCTCTGATGGCCCTTAGTACTTAGAGTTCATTTTTCTCTGTTACCTAAGTGTTGTTTCCTGGGTTTCAGCTGATTTTTGTAGCGGTGTAGCAAGACGATACAATCTCCCCTTTCTTCCAAGGTTCCTTAATCTGATTTTCAGGAAGAAACGGTTCTGACTGCCTTTTATTTCCTTGTCAGGGGACCAGCTTGAAATGAGGACATGTGTCCAGACAGCAGCTGGTCCGTAAGATGCTGAGCAAGAGCTGACTCAAGCCCTTTGTTGGGGTGACACACGCTCTCCCAGCTCCCACTTTCCAAGGTTGCATGGTAACCAAAAGGTCAACCTTATTCCCTCAGCAGTGGAAATCAAATGAAACTTCACAATCCCGAGCATTTTTCATTCATCAAATCCTTCAGGGCCCATTCAGTGCTGGTGTACGTGTCCGGGCGGATCTCTGCTTTTCCATGATCGCTCCGGACAGCTGGGCGGATGTGAGGGCTGCAGGAGCCAGATGAACACCCAAAGCTGTCCTGATGGCTCCACACACAACTGCAGCTTCCTTGAGAGGCAGTGGAGCCTTCCAGTTTTTATTTTGGCTGTTGTTGTTGAAGCAGGGTTGTCAGATGTGCATGGAAATGTGGAATAACCCCGTTAAAGGAAGGTAGAGCTGGTGCTGTGCTGCTCCTAGCACTGATCATGGGTAGGGTTTGATTTTCTGGGGGAAATGGGAGAATCTGTTTCCTTTTGTGACAAACTCAGTGATTGGCAGGGTCAGTAAAAAGTCAGCTGAAACATTCTAAGGGCCACGAAGGAGGGATTAGAACACCTCTCCTGTGAGCAAAGGCTGTGAGAGATGGGGGCGTTCAGCCTGGAGAAGGCTCCAGGGGACTTCATTGCAGCCTTCCAGTCCCTAAAGGGGCTCCAAGAGAGCTGGAGAGGGGCTTTGGGCAGGGGTCTGTAGTCACAGAACAAGGGGAAATGGTTTTAAATGGCCAGAGGGCAGGGTTGGATGAGATATTGAGTAGGAATTCTTCCCTGTGAGGATGGGGAGGCCCTGGCACAGGGTGCCCAGAGAAGCTGTGGCTGCCCCTGGATCCCTGGAAGTGTCCAAGGCCAGGTTGGACGGGGATTGGGGTGGAAGGTGTCCTACCCATGGCAGGGAGAACAGAATGAGATGAACTTCAAGGTGCCTTCCAACCCAAACCATTCTGTGATTCTATGATAATAAATACTCCTTTGCTCTGCTTTTACACCGTGTTTTCATATTGACTCATGTCTGATACAACTGTGAAATATTTTATAATGAGACCCAGCGCATCCAGAGAGGCTTTGGAGTTCTTTTTAGAGCGTGCTTACCTAAGAAGTTCATGGTCCCTTTTCTGTGGCCCAGAGTCAGTGGCTGATCCCTTTTCTCTTAAATGTGTGTTTCGTGTAAGTTCATGTGTCCTTTAAAAAGATCTGGGTCTGCCCATTCTAGTCTTAGAGAGTTCCAACTTTGATAAAATTTACAGCTGATTAGAAAATGCATTATTTATGGGTTCCATGAAAAATTTGGAGTGTTTGTTTGTTCCAGATCTCTCTCTATATATTTTTTGGGTCAGATATAAATTTGAAAATTTTATGTGGAAGGCAAAAAAAGTGTCCATTAGATCAAATGACATATGAT
Organism: Pachycephala philippinensis; assembly: GCA_013397055.1. NCBI lineage: Eukaryota > Metazoa > Chordata > Aves > Passeriformes > Pachycephala > Pachycephala philippinensis. The sequence continues at coordinate 95,708 of VWZT01013948.1, read as the reverse complement.
AATGTGCTTTTAAATTTTTGGTCACCCACAGTGAGAAAAATGAATGAGTAAAAGGGACAGTTTATGGTTAAGTACATGGATTATACAGTCATAAAAGTAAATAACTGACATTTATTCTCCATTGCAAATAATATCAATAAATAAAAGTTGATTATTTTTTACCAAAAAGGTGTTAGATTGGCTCTGAAGTTATCAGCCTGTAAAGTTATGCTGATAAATGACTTTTTGCTGTCCAATTGCCTCAGCATTCTGCTTGGCAAACCTCTTGTGTTTTGTTCCTCACAGTAATATGGAGGTGAACTACATCTGAGTGTATTTTGTTTGGTTTTAAAGTCAGAAAATTACTTATCCAGGTCTTGATGTAACTGTCTGTTGTTAATGGTAACCTCCAAATAAAAAAGATGGGAGACAAGCAGCGATCATCTGTGACTTCTGGCGCTGCATGAGGAAGATTCAAACTTGAACAAATGGCTTCACTTCCTTCTTTCTTGCCCTTTTAGCTTAAATGTGTAATTTTATCAAAGTAAATATGGCAAAGATTAATGACATTTTCCATGTGAATGAATGTGCCCTATGTTTTGAAGCATTTGCTGGTTTGATTTTTGCCTTGTGATTAATGTTTAAGGGCAAACCCAGTGCACTGCCTTGCTTCTCCCAAACACTGACATGGATATTGTGGCACAATATGGGAAGCACGAGTTCAATGCCAAACATCTGTTCTCTTACTGAAGCTGAAAGTGGGTGCTCTCAAGCACTGACACCTCCCATAAATCCCCAGAGGGCCATGGCAAAGGCAATTTCAAGGCTTTTGCAAAAAAAGTGATAGGAAATATTTCTCAAAGGATTTGAAGTCATCATACCTGGGTCTCTTGGCTGTCTTTTGGGCAGAGGTTGGCACTTCAATAGACGGAAATGAATGATTGCACCTTGAATTGCTCCATTGCTTCATTCTGTATCTTTATGGAGATCCTTCCACACTGGAGTGTTACTATAAAGGAAGAACTTGAAAATTGGAGGCAGGGCTGACCCCCTGACTTTTTAGTAGCAAAACGTGCAACCAGTGCTGAGTGTGTTGTGTGTGCACAATTCAGGGGTGTGCTCCCTGAGGGCACTGCCACGTTCCCAGACACTGCCCCAGGTTTGTACAGCTTCCAGCCCTATATGGAACTTCACCAGGAGCCAGATGAAACATCCCCACGTTTCCTTTCTGCTGGAAATCCTCCATCCTCCAGGAAAAGCAGCAATGTTCAGTCTCCCTGACAATGACTTTTTGCTGACACGAGACCATTTCTCTGGTGGTCTCTCATCTTCCGGCTCACTCAAGGCTGCTGTAACTCTGCTCTGACATTTGTGAATGTGTAACATTCTCCTGCCAGAAGTCTCAGTGTCCTCTGCACCGTGGTGTTCTCCCCGTGGTCTTGGGAGCAGAAAACAGGAGTAATATTTCTGAAGTGTGTAGGTCTCCTCTATGCCAAAGCAACAGTTGCCTGTGTTTATCTAAAGTTTATTTCACTGCCTTGTAAAATACTTGTTTTAAGCAGCAATGGGCTTTCAACACCACAGATCAGCTGAACTTTGCTGCAGATTCTGGTCAAAATTTGGCCTGCTCTGTGTTTTCTATTTGGTCTAAAGTACAAGAGATCAGACTTTCAGAGAAACATTAAACTTGTGTGTATGTGCACATGTGTTTTCTTGCTGAAGTACTAATGATTAAAAAGAGCATTTCTGACAGCAGGAAAGTTTTGTGTTACAGGATATTTTTGTGTAGCAGTCTCCTTCACCTGATCTGTGCTAATTCACTCCAACCTGAGCACTGACAATCTTTGGAAACATTTCGGAGCACCTTATCCTCTATTTTGCTGTAGGCTTTTAACTCAGGCTATTTTCTTTCTGCTTGCAGGCCTTCTGTCTCCTGTCTTAATCATCTTCTGCTCCCTTAGGTCGGGAGCTGAGTCCAAACCTCACTCTGAGCTCTTGGACAGGTGTTGTGCCTGGAGCTTCAGATGGCACAGGAGTGAAAAGCTTAAAAGTGGCCATGGACTTAACACCGTGCTTTAGTCCCAAGCTGTATCAGATATTTCCACCTACTTTCTGGTTTCCCAAGATTCTTATGGCAGTCTCATTTTTGTAGCTGCTGTAGGCATAGGTTTGTTTTTTTCCTCTTACACAGTGCTCCCAGAGAAGGGAGCAGAGATCACTGGAACAAACATTTTTCAAGACTTTAATCATTGCATGGAAATACAGCTTTCCAGTGATGAGCTGAGACCTGATGGCAGAGGTAAAAACAGAGCAGTGTTTTTAGAAATAGCTTTGCTGTGATCTAGGATTGTGACTTTTTAATTCCATCAGTAATTTCTTAGGGGTTGCCAGGCTCTGTGCATTAGGTGGTTTTATCTTCTTAGGACAGGTCAGCATTCAGTACAGCAAGATAAGAGATTGATCCACTGATTGTAATTAAATATCAACTTCTTCCACAGTGCTCACAGATGTGGACACTGCCATGGCACGGTCCTGGTGTTTGGCCAAGCTTAAAGCAGAGATCCCACCAACACAAGTCCCTCAAAATGCAGTTCCCCAAATCAGTGGAAGGACAGACCCTCTGCCTCTGAGTTATCTTGTGTCCTGTCATCTACACTGCATTGTAAAAATCATACAAAATTTTCTTTATTATTAGTATCTGGAAGTGACTGAGTAACCTTTTGGCAACCTAATAAATCTTCTTGCTTTCTACTGCTTTTGGTGTGTAAAGGCCTTCTCTCTGTTGGCTTTAAAGAGAAATTATGCTCAACAATGACTGAAAAATACACTTTTCAAAGCTTGGAAAGACTGTAAGTAGACAGGTACATCCCACTTTGCTTGTGCTGCCTATTCTAGCCCTCTACCCTTCTGTAAGGGTATATTGTAAGATTGCTTTCCACGTATCTTTTCCCTGTAAAAACCTTTTACTGTAAAAGAGGAGGTTATGTTCTGGTAAATATACCTGCTACTTCCAAGTAACAAAGTCATTAAGAAGTCAATAGGCCTTTTATGTAACTCCAGTCTCATTTGCTTCTCCTGTTCACCCTCTCTTCTGTGCTGCCCTGTCCAAGCCAACACCCAGATCCACTAAAGCAGGGTGTGTGTAGTAGCTCGGGGTCCCAGACACTGAGCTCCAAAATGTATTTTTCCAGCAGCCTTGGATTTGCCTGGCTGGCTTCTTAGCTGGCCTCAGCTCAGGCATTTTGGCTGGCTCCTCTGCTGGCTGCTCTCTTAACTCCCAAAGGCTCTGATAATAGGGTCAACTCGCTCCTTGAGATACCATTTGCCTTTTAACAGAGCTCAGATGGAAAAGAGTTTGCACTATTACACCAGTGAACTGTGGTTAATACTGGGAACCACACAGGCGAGGAGGGGAGCAAAGAAACCATCAGAGCTTCTGGAAGCTGGTGTGTATGTCACCATTATCAGTCTCATTTCTAGACAGCCCTGCTTGCTCCAGTGGGGGCTCCTGGGTTTCCCCTGGCAGGGCTGGCGCAGCACTGGGGCTGAATCCTTCCCTTGGCAGGGCTGGCACAGCACTGGGGCTGAATCCTGCCCTCAGCCTTCCTCTCACTCCTGGGGCCAGAACAGCATCAGCAGGAAAAGCTTTTAAAAGGCTGATGGGAGCCTGTGGCTTTGCTGGTTACTGGCATCACCATTGTGTGGTAGAGACCAGGAACCAGTTCTGCTGTGATGAGACTGTGATAAATGAGTCTTTACAGCCCCCCCTTCCAAAGGAGATTGTGCAGGTTGGGTCAGCTTTTCTTTCTGCACAGGGTACACTGTATATACAAGGTATGTAGCTGCTTTGCATTAGTTTTTATTTTAAAGAAAATTTCAGTTTCTAGGGCTTGGACAGATGGACTGAAGGATTAAATGACAGCGTTTCATGGCACATCAAAACTGAGATCTGTCTCGGGATTCATATTTGTGTGTTTTGTAGAATGACAAATTGACAGAACTTGGGTTGAGGAGAATCTAGATCTGAAAATCTAAGGGGCTGAAATTGTGAAGGATTTCTGATTCTGATCCTTACTGAAGGTCCTGCTTTGACATTTCCCCCATTCAGGTGTCATTCCATGTTTCTTTACAGTTGGCACTGCCTAGTCCAACTTCTAAAGGGGTTTTTGTAAAAGTGTCTGAGACTTGCATCCATCCCAGAGATATTTCACTTTTCAACATGAACTTAAAAGCAAATTGTGGCATAAATAAATCTAATTGTTTGTTCAAGCTGGATTTCAGGTTATTGAAGGAGCTGGGAAAAAACGCAGAACTCTGGATTTCTTCTGCACTCCTCGTTCAGGTCTCCGTTATCAATACTGCCATGACTTAAATCAGGAGTTGCCTAACTCTTGGCCAAACTGAGCAATGATGTAAATGGATGAAATGATTTTGCATTGTTTGATGCACCGAGGGAGCTGGTGGTTCAGTGGACAAGCCCTGCACAGTGAGAGGACGTGTTAGGGAGAAGTCAATCCCAACTGTTGTTCTTTCTGGTACAGCGTAGGGTCGGAAAATCTGCAGCCCCATGAATGAAAGCCTACACTGGCACCCTCCCCAGCCTGGGGTGGAGGTGGAACAAAAGGAAACTCCACATTTTATAGATTCGGAGAGCCACTACAAAGGCAGAAAAATATTTTGACTCTGACTAAGTAAGGTCTCTGCACGGCTCAAATGATCTCCCAGGAATTAGAAGCTATGCTGAGAAATCTGGGAACAACCCCTGAGAAGGTCATTGGTCCTTTTTCAGGCTAATAATTTCCAAACTATTGCATTAACCTTTTTACCTTTATCTAAAGGTCAGCAGAGGTAACATATTTATGAAGATCTCCTATGAAAATACTTTTTTTTTTTTAAATGGCTCATTTTCCCCTTCTTAGCACGGAATACTAGTTGGAAACATCAAGTCATATGTTGGATAAAACCCCACTTCATATTCTCAGCTCTCTGATCTTATTCCTTTCAATTTTTAAAGCTGTTCTGGATAAGGTTCTACACTGTATAAAATCATAACTCATTAAGATTAAAAAGAACAGGCTTCAAGCATGCAGATTAATCTTTTTTTAGTATTAAACTTACATCTAGCAAAGAACTACAACAGAACGGTTGGAGAGTGAAATGTGCCTGATCCTTTGGGACTCTTGAGCCACTAAATTGTAAAGAAATCTGCTACATATCTGCTTTGGAAACTTTTCTATGTGGTCCAGCTCTGGAAAAATGCTGTTGGTTCTGGATGGCTTTGCTTTTGCGTTTGTTTTTTTGGTTTTTTTAGTACGAGTGCTGTTGACTGGAGACTCATAAATGGAGACTTATCAGTTGCTTGTAATTTATAGCAGGTGAACAATTGCTCACCACAAGCATGTTTAAAAGAATAAACAAGAACATGACTTAAATATCACTTATTCAAGATACCCTTTGCATGCTCAGCCAAGATCATCTTTTCTTGCCTTGTTTTTCCATCTTTTTTTTTTTTTTTTTTTCACTATGGTGTTGTGCTGGGCAAGGGATAGTGGAGTTCCTGAGCATTACACCCTCTGCTGCCTTTCCCTGCCAAGGAACAGCCCCTCCCTATCCAGTGCTGCAGCAGCTTCATCCATCTAATACAGATACAACATTGTCTGGTGCTTAAAGCACAGGCTCGTTATTTATATTTTTTCCTTATTAGTCTTTGATATTGTTTAACAACTCTCTCAGTTTTCCCATGATAAATATTTCCATCTTCTGTGGCGTACTAGAGTTTAAGTGATTCACAGAACTGTGAACAAAGCGATAAAGGCAAAATTTTTGTCAAGGTAGAAAAGCTTTTCATTGATTTCTTTACATATCCCGCTTCCCTTAGGAAGTGCAGCTCTATTCTTATTTACTGATGTGAATAACAGCAAAAGTTTCACTGATTCTTTACCTGAACTGCAGCACAGTGCTGCAATCCAGCAGGAAGGGGCTGTGGGGGAGAGTAAAGTGCTCGGCTCCTGCAGGAACTCCACCCGATGTGTGGAGGTCCCGGCAAATGCAGAGCCCTGAGAGCAGAAATTCTGAACAAAGCCAAATACCAGCCCCAGGAAGTGTGGCTGGGGGCAGGGCAGGCAGGACTGGCTGGGTCTTCTGCAGAGTGTTGATTCTATCCTAGAATCATAAAATATCCTGAGTTGGAGGGGACCCATTAGGATCACCCAGTCCAACTCTGGGATCCCAACAATCCCACCCTGTGCATCCCTGTGAGCATTGTCCAAACATTCCTGGAGCTCTGGCAGCCTCGGGGCCGTGCCCATTCCCTGGGGAGCCTGGGCAGTGCCCGGCACCCTCTGGGTGAGGAGCTTTTCCCTGGTATCCAACCTAAACCTCCCCTTCATGCTGATTCCTTGAGTCCTGTCACTGGTCATGAGTGAAGAGATTAGAGCTGCCCTTGTGCTTCCCCTCATGAGGATGTTGAAGAGTGCAGTGAGGTCTCCTCTTTTCTAAGCTGAACAAAGCAGGTGCCTTCAGCTGTTCCTCATAAGGCCCCTCCAGACCCTTCCCCATCCTTGTGACGTCCTTTGGACCCTCTCTAGTGGCTTTTTTACACTGTGGTGTGCCGTGACAATGACTCTGTACATTGTGCTTTGCTGTCCCTCAGCTCTGAGCACAAAGGCTGCTGAAGTTACTGTCCAGCACTAGGAATAACCCCTTAAAACATGAAGCTGTTGGTTTTTCTATCTTGTCAGAAGGTGCTGCTCAGCTCCCCTGGCTGTTGTGGGGTCTGCTGCACCCCTGCTCTCTGACCTTGTGGAGGAAAACGTCCACCAAAATGATTCCCTAGCCAATGGATCAGTGTGTGAGCTACACAGGAGCCCAAAGCCAACCTTCAGTTAAAGATAAATGCAAGATCTTTTCACGGAGAAAAGATAACCCCAACTGCCAGATGTCACCCTACAGATTCTTGTTTGACTTTGAATCCATCCTGCTGGTTTTTGCTCAACAAGGCTCAGGGAGACAAACTGAGGCAGTTTCTGGGGTCTGCCCCGTGTCTGGCTGCCGAGGGCAGGAGCACTCACAGCACCTCAGGAGGCACCTCAGCATGGAGGTTTCATCTCTTGGTCCTTATCGACGTGTAGGGAGTGGCTTTTTGTGTTCAGGCTGGGGGATATTCCCTGCACATACCCTGACAGTAAAGGCAGGGTGTTTGCTGTCCACTCTTAGTTATTATCTGGCAGCGTCAAGTGGAAAATACTGATAACATTAAAGGCTGTGAAATTACAATGCTTTAATAGGCCTTAACCTTGTGCTGCGTGACACCCTTTTAATGCTGATTTCTAACAGCAAAGGCCAATTCTCCCCTATTATGTTTTGTAAATTATTCCAGCTGTGGTGCATTATTTATTTATTTTTTACCCTCTGTTGCTAACAGGCACTTAGACTTTAACCTGCTTTTAGATCCCAAAAAAACCTGATTTAATTTACCTTGTGGTCACCACAGCAACTGTACTACTTGGTATTAATAAGGTTAAGGAAGGAATTCCATTGCCTGAAGTGTGCGTTCAAGAGTTGGGAAAACCTTTCTAATAACAGAAATTGTGTAATTGCCAACCAATAACCTGTAAAACCAAAGAGTAGAGGTTGAGAGAAGAAAACTACAAGGAGGATGGGANATGGGATGGGATCCGTGGGATGGGATGGGATCCATGGGATGGGATAATGGGATAATGGGATAATGGGATAATGGGATGGGATGGGATGGGATGAGATGAAGAGCAGATCTGGGGAGGGAGAAGGGGAGAAGAGACCAAGTGAAACCAAACAACAGAAGGGAAGTGGGAGCTCTTGTGCTTAATCAGATGAGAGTTCTAATTAGTGCATTGTTTCTATGATGGTAGGGAAAGGGTAATAACAGATGTTCCAGCAGGTCTTCCTCAATGAGTACAGAAAAATTAGGGAAGAAAAAGGGAGCAAAAAGATCTGGGAAAAGTTTCCAAATACAAATATGCCATGGGCTTTTTTTCTTTCAGGCTACGTTTTACTTAGAAAGCCATTTCCTCTCCTCCCTTTTCTGTCTGCCCACCAGAACTTCGGGATATTCAGTTGCCAATGGGAGAAGAAAAGATTGCAGTACCTTTCATAAAATTTTATAGAATTGCAGTTTGGTGTTTTCTTCTAAGCTAATTCACAGCTCAGCAGTCTAGTCTGTCTTCAAATATTCTGTAGCTGATTTCCCAGAGGGAAACCTGCAAATTGTATAACAGGGACTTGATTCCCAGAAATTAATATTATAATCTCTCGTGCATAAACAGTCCTTAATATTGCAGATGTGGTTGAAGTGGCCTCTTTTTAGAAGGACCTTGGTCTAGACTGAAGAACCCTGTGTGACTGAGACCTTGACGCATTCCTTGGTAACCTGTCTGTGAAAAATTTCCATCTCATTTCTAGTTTGAATGTAGAGACTTGAGCACTTGCTCTTGTTATACCTTCACTAAGTTCAGGATGACTTACTCTTTCTTTATAAAGTAATTCTGAAAGAGTGCATTCAAATTTTTTAAATTTTTTTTTCGTTGACAAACTGAATAGATCAGAATCTTTCAGATCCTTTGTTAGGTATATTTCCCTGAAGTTTTTCCTCTTTGTTCAAACTCCTTTTAAGTATGGATGCACATTCTAGCCCGTGCATTACAGCAGAATCAAATGTACTTCTCTTAAGAGCAGACAGCTTCGAGAGGCAAAGCAGCAATAAATAAGTTATGGTTGTGGGTCTGGAGAAACTGAAATTTCCCCGTTATGTGGTGAAAGTGAGGAATGTTGGAAGCTGTTTGTGTGAGTGGCAGGGTTATGTCAATGGCTTATTTAAAGGCATGGTGAGTCCTCCCTCCCAGCAGCTGTTACCTGCTGTGGCCAGGCCCCGCTCTCAGCCCCAGGGAGATCATCAACCTTTCGGATCTCTGTGGAAAATTCAAGGGTCGTGTTCAGTCTAGACCGAAAGAAAACTGTCTGCAAATATATTTAAGTACTGCTAGGAAAAGGACAGGGACCAATTATTTTGATTAGGCAATAAGGCCAGAGGAGGCTTAGGAAAAACCATCTGAGAAAGGTCAGTGCAGTGAGGTTCCAAGGGAGGTGACCAGCCCCAGCAGGTGAGAGATTCCAAGCTAAGCTTGACATGCACCTTTTGGGGGGAGTTTAGGGATAGTGAGCTCCCTTCTGCTCTGAAGGAGGATGATGGATTGGGTTGATCCATCTGGGATTCCTTCCAAGCCTGATGATCCTGTGGGTCACAGTCTGCCAGCACACCCTGTCAGGCACTCGGCTTCTCTAGCAACTTCCCAGAAATAAAAATCTATTCATAAAGAGTGTGTGTGTGCGCATGTAAGTGTGAAACTCCAAGCACAGGGTGGGAAGTTCTGGGGTTATTTGGGATCTCTTTGTACATCACAGACAGTGTTTGAAAGGGCAGCTCCTCATCCAGCTTCGTGCTGCCTCTGACTGTGCCACAGAACTAAACCTGAGGTAATTTTCCAAGAATATCCTGTATTTTCTTGCAACTCCAAGCTTCTGTCTGCGTGCTCATGAATCTTCTTCCCTGCTTTATTTAGCAGGTGTCACAGGAGAAGTGTAAAATGCAGGTGTAGAAGGAGGTATTTTGAGACATTCAGCTTAACTTTCATTTTCTTAAGCATCCCCAGTGTTCTCCTGAACTTAAGTGCAACCTTCACCTCAGGAGAATATGCTTGGATCTAGCTGATTTAGTCAGAAGGTGTCTGCTGCAGGCTTCAGGATATTGAAATGAAAGCACTGTGAAAGCAGTGAAAGATCCTTCCTTCTCCTCAAGGACATCACTGCCAAGGAATGGTTATAGAATATTGATCTAGGACTCTAGTCTGGGAATTTTGGCAGTTCACCAGTTTATTAAAAGGACGGAAAGAGATACATTACTTTTTTGAAAGTAGAAGCCAGGTGCTGAAGTTCATTTTCTATCAGGTTCAGTACATCTAGGAAGGTTTAAAGTCCTATTAATACTGAATTATTTATGTGGCTTCGTTCAGCAGCAGCATAAATTCCTAGATTTTGCACTTAGAATAGTTTGTTTTTAATACATCCTCTGTAAGTCTTGATGATATTCCACATGACTGGGTGGAAGGTGGGTAGGAACCTTTCAGTGTGACCATTCTTTGGCTTCACATTTTAACAGCCACCTTCTAACTGAAGAGAAACACAGAATTCTTTTCAAGACCAGCACAGTAGTTGTGGGAGAGATGTGTCCACATACTGACCTGCACAAGGAGTAGGGATGGTTGACTCTAATGAGGTCCAGCTTCTTAAAAAGCTGATGGCCAGACCTTTTATTTGAAAATATGGCTTTTTCTGCTGGTTTGTGCTGCTTGCTTCCTGTGACATTGCATTTAGATACCTTCAAAACACGCTGCTTACTGAATTTCATCCTGTTCTTGTTACACTGAAGTTGCAGATCTGTAGATATCAAAAAGTCTGAGATTTGGTGGCTGTAATTCCACTATAAAAGGAAGGGCAAATCAGTAGAAATTGTTTAGAATCTTTTGGTCTTGCATTCTGTCAAAAAGAGATTTAAATATACTTGACTTGGCATCTTTCAATCTGATCTCTCCAGACAATTATTAATTAAATCTCAAGTTCCTGATAGAGTATGAAAATACAGGTATCAAATTGATGGTATTGCAGAGCCTTTGAGTGATTTGTGGAGAACAGAATCTGGCTCGTGGCATCCTGTTTATGTTTATATTGCTATTTAGGATTCACCTTAAAGACCTGTTCAACCCTGTGCTTCCCAACCCTCATTCCTGTGACCCCCTTAATTCAGCCTCTCCACACTATGAAATTTATTCTACGTGTCTGTAAATAACAGAAATGTTATTTATTTACTTTCTTTTCTTATCCTCTGACTTTTAAAGGTAATTTTCTTTTGAAACAGCTTGACCACTGTATTTCCAAAAGCACCCATAATCACCTCCAGCTCCAATTCCTGCCCGTTAGAACCTATTGGTACAAATATTTAATATCACATCTCACACTGAGCACTCTTTCCTGGTTTGCCTTGAGTAGCTATTAGGATTTAGTGCTCTTATGTGGGTACTGCAATTTCAGGCAGTGCCAGGAAAAAACTAATAACTCTACTTTAGCAGAGCTTAGGTTTTAAAAGTTAATGAGGGACACTTGAAAACTGGCAGCTTTTCAGTCTGAGAAGAAGGAATAGGACTAAGTATGATGTAATAAATAAAAGGGGGAAAAACAGAAGGCTCTTCCTTCTATTTGTCCTGCTGTGAGTTTGGAGTTGAAGGTGTGATGCTACAGCAGGAGCAGTGGAAGGTCACTAAGGCTCTCAGGTGAGTTTTCCAGTGCCTGACAAAAAAATACAAGTTTCCAAATGGGTATGCAATGGTAGGAGGGGCAATAAAGGACACAGAGCATCTTCTTGTTTCTTATCATTTTTTCTTTTGGTCATTTCCTGGATTTATAGGAGGCAGCATTTATGTGTGTG